>JAVDOI010000044.1:740000-1300034 GCA_032191485.1 Leptoclinus maculatus | reverse complement strand
AAGGGAACCATGCAAAGTGGACATATTCTCCAGCCTGCCGTAAAATAACCGGGCGACGGACCATTAGCCATTTGCTGCTACCGACGGGAGTTGCAGATCTCGGCATCTGCACAAACAGAAGGTCAAAAGAAACTTAGCAAAAGAACGACAAAAGGAGGAAATAATAAGGACAAACAAAGAGAGAGGAAAACATCCATTTCATAAGGTTTTTTGTCCACGAAAGATAAGCTGAGAACCGATAGAAGATGGAAATAGTTTGCTCATTCTCTGACCTCGCTCAGCGGGTGACTTGACTAAAAAATGTCGGCTCTCCCGGCGGTGTTAGCCCGCCGCTAGCCCGCCGCTAGCCCGCCGTTAGCCCGCCGTTAGCGAGGAGCCAGGAGCTGGACTCGACATGTTTCCTCCACTTTTTTTTTTTTCCAAGGCACAAACCAGTCAATTTGTCATCCGGTGAAGAGGTTGAACCTTTAATTAAAGTGGAGAGCTGCCGCCATCAGGCCCCGGCTAAATGTCACATGATAAATAACGGCAGAAGATCTGAAAAGCTCCCTTGGAGTTTCCTTCAGTCGAGGGGGGATGAAAGGCCACACACATTACCGGGTAACTGCATATCAATATGTTAAATAGGTTCAATTGTATAAATTGATTAAATGACCGGCCGCGCTTCAAAGACCCTGTTGTTTGAGCGGCGAATGTTGACAACGTCACATAGGTCGACTATTAATGGGAACCGAGCAGAGAGAATGTGGCAGTGAGTGACATCATTAAAGTATGTGATGGGTTTCTGAGCAGATCGAATGCGATCGATAGCCCCGTGTCTAAACGCCCGGGCAGGAATTACACTTCAAGGCATATTGCCCCGGGGTAAAGAGGGAAAATAAACGACAGCGGCATGAAAATGCATTGCTATGGACACCATTAGAAACCATCGGCTAATTACATCCAGGAGAGGAATCTGGATTCTTTATTGGTCCCTTTTCACTTTCACCGTGAAGAGACGGCGGCGAGCAGGAGCCTCGAATATGATCCGTGCATAAATATAGTGCGGCGGGCAGAGAATCTGTCTGACTGTACAATCCAATATTTCCAAAAGCCGGTTGTCTGATAGCAAGTCATTTGTGGGAGCACTGACAACCTTCTTTGTCTTCCTCCCCCCCCCCCCACCCCCCTCTCTCTACACTGCATCAGCATATACTTTCAAAATTGGTTCATTTCATTCTGCTTATTATCAGGCAGCTTAATCTTGACCCTTCAGAATCTCTAAAATGATCGCCCTGTCTCTTGTCTCCTCTTCCTCTCCGAAACCCTTGAATGTGCCGTCAATTCCACTAAACTCCTCTCTCATCTCTCAGCACTTGATCCCCTAATCTTGCTTTTGTGTCACTCACTTCCCCGGTGACTCGGCGCTCAAACGCAGCCTCGTCTCCGTGTTTCATACACCGGTGATCATCTATTGACGGAATGATTCCTGAGCATCGGAATGTATTCTACAAATACGAGTTAATGAAACAACGAGCGGCGCTGAACAAATGTGGAACGTGAGCGCCAGGAAGTTGTCATTGCCTTTTAATTACACAAGTCGTAAGTTATTCAAAAATATAATTGCACACTTTCTCACTCCACTACTCATTTTAAAGTAATCACTAATAATACATATTATTCATTCATAATCACAGATAACACCGGGGATGTATGTACACGCTGCCGCCGGTAGCTGATTGTCTTGATGTTTCTCCGGGTGCAGCCGACCACCGAGCCAAACCTGCCCGGGTCAAAGCTAAGCTAACCCAGCTAGCACCTGAGGCTACGCCATTACCCAGCATGCATCCTGGCCGTCTGATGTTCGGTCGCAGGACCATACGTGTATTTTTGCCTTCACATAATTTTTTAACCCTATATTTAATACAGTATGTACGACTATATGTACGGTGGCAGACAAGGGCCAAACCACAGACTGTATATAAGAAACTACAGTTTTAGAGCCTTAAGTTCGGCATTTTGGCCGTCGCCATCTTGTTTTTTTTGCAACCAGTGAAATTTGAGACCATGTTTGGATCGACAATCAGACTCTTTTTTTTTTAAATTCAAGGGTTTTGTGTGTTTTAGACTTTGCATCGTTTCTGTATTCAAAAATAAATTTTTGTATTTGCACAATGTTTCTGTGATTTAACTTGTTATGATTTGTATTTTTTTGTGGTTCCTGAAAGTTGCAGAAAGTATCTCCTCAGGGCCGTTGTATCGCATTGGCACCGATGGGCCACCGTATGGAATGTAACCTCTGCTATCAGGGTTTAAATCACGTCTACAAATACATTGAACGAATGCAAAGATGCTACAGATGTGTTTGTTTGTGAGAGGCTGTATGGTTATTTGGAGAATTATGTTTTTTATGATTTCTGTCAACCTCAACATTTGCTCCAGAAACCGTGTAATCTCTCCTTGTATGCGTCTCATGAGCCCAGAGAACAGTCACTGTTGGCTTTGTTGCCTCTAAGTGTCTTAAAGTGAAGACTTCAGGAGCTCAACCTGCTGGTGTTTCACCTCCGTCCGTGCTGCTTGGTAACTGAGAACAAACCTGCTCCGCCTCCTCAGCCAATCACAGCGCGGCGAGTGACCTGCCTTCCTTCCATTTCCATCATCCTGTCAAATATTTACATGCAGTCTTCTGTAAATACTTCACACATACATGGAGTAGTCATACATGCATGTGTTTCTCACATGAATTCTGGTTGTACGGCTCCTCATTTTTGGGGTAACTTTGCTCATCTTTGCTTTCTAACGTCTAACGAACGTTAAAACTCCGCCTCTAATGACTTGCCATGGCGGGATGTGCTCTCTTTCTAAAACGTCTTAATCAACCGATACAAATATTGTTAATAATTCAAGCCTCATTGGTGTAGTTAATCTACCTCATGTTCTAATCTTCCTAATAATTCATTTGCTCAGTGATAAATTACGCTCATTTGTGTCATGTGGAAACAACATTTGTTTTTAATTGTGCATGTCAAAAGAATTTTCCAGTCGTCCCATTTGTGGCTGGCTGTTTGGTCCCCGCGGGGTGGGGGGGGGGGGGGGGGTCCTCCTCTACATCCGCCAGCACATCGGCTATTCCGCCATTGCACCATATGTGGCATCGCGGCTAATTACTCAAGAGAAATTGGCTGAAGACGCGGCAGAACAGCAGGTGAGGAGCCGCAGCCCAGAGCTAAACCAACACTAACCGGTCAAGCTCAGCCGCCCTCGCTCCTCCGCAGGACGAGCTCCTTCATGCTGTTCGGCCTTCATTACAGATCAGGGAAGGTGCAATTAGCAGCAACCCCCCCCCTCCCTACTAGTTTGTAATTACCTTAAGACACCCACTTAAGCAGGGAACCTTATAAATCACTTCCTGTTGCCGACGCCGGCCCTGGACTCTACATTATGCCAGCAGATGTCAGCTGCAGCCGTGGACCGGCCCCTCGCTGCCACTGACAAAAAAATGACACAAAAACACGGCGAGCCGGTCTAATGAATAAGAACGGCCTTTAGATTTTGCCTTTTTGTTTTTTTTGCCGCCTCGGGTTCATGGCTATATTTCTTGTGAATTGAGAATTCTAAGAAGAGAGGAGAAGCGTGAAGAGAACAGAAGGTCAATTAAGGGTTGGAACTGCAACAGATTACAGTTTGTCTGAGACATTTGTGCCGTTTTCTTTGCAGATATATTGCTTCTGATTTACACGTGCAAACGGCAGCCAGGTGGGTTCAAAGTGATGGGATGAGTCGCATGTTTCTCTGAGACAGAGCATCTTCATTGGACACCCGTTGCTCCTCCATTATGTGGATGTATTTTGGGTTTAGTGTAGTGTGTGTGTGTGTGGGGGGGGGGGGGGGCTCTTCGTTGATCAATAGATATTCCACAAGAGCAAAGAAGATCCTCAGCAACTGAAAAGTTGCCACATTCTATCTCGCTTCTACTGCCGCGGGTCTTTTGTGTTGCATTTCTCTTTCCTTTTCCTTAAATTGTCAATTTCCTGTGTAATTTAAAACACAGCTTAAACACCGATTGATTTAGATTGTTAAGGAATACAGCGCGCATGTTTCTCAGTGCTTGTGAGCACGAAGACGAGCTCGACCTTCACACAGCTGATGTTGTTGTGTACGAATCCACACGGATTCTTTCACAAAGCAATAGTGGAGATGACATTCCTGTCCCTGGACCGGAATGTTCCCCCCCCTCACCTCTCATCACGAGCGTTTCCTCCAAGGAAACAAACCTGCAGCGCCGGAATAAAAGCCACTAGACTAGTGTGGAAAATCAACAAAACGCTTTAACGAAGAATAGAACCTGAATGAACCTCAGAGGTTTAATGAGCAGAGGGAATTCATCTTATTGGAAAGATGAATACTCTTTTGGGGGCGAGGCATACCGGCAAGAAGTACACTTCTTTTCAGACAGTAAAGAGGCTTCATATCTCCATTTAGCTTTGTTGTCTCAGTTTAAAGTCCCACGACAAGAAATACTTTGGAGGAAAAAGGAACAACGGCTTCTTAAAGGCCGGCTTCATCGAGCAGGATGTGTACTCGGTGTTTCTCTAGGACTGAAATGTGAATTAAATAAACTTCTGTTACTTGTTACGTCTCCTTGTAAAAATCCTAGAAGTGAAGAACTCACTTGTAATCATGCATTCCATATTTTATGTGAAAAGATTATTATTCACGATGCATTTACATGTATGTAGCACGTCACTGTAATAGCTGGTGCAGGTCAAGCAGAATCGGAGCGGAGATTGCGTTAAAAAACCGACTGCTGTTCATCCCAACAGTAGCGTCATGAGACGTAAACAGAGAGCGCTTCTCTATCCAACCCGCCCCGACAGCTTTGACTCGGCCTCGGCGGAAAAATATCACAAAAGGTAAAAAAAAAACACTTCAACGTGAGAATGTCTGGTCAGCTCGGTTCAACGGCGACATCCGGCTCGTGTCGTCATGTGACTGGATGATTTATTCCAGATTCATCATCGACTGTCTTGTCTTTCACATTCTAATGTTAAACATCATTCATATTTGACTAAGTGGAGGTTAGCTGACGATCAGAGATGCTTCATTCAGGACTATTTGGACCCTTTTTCTCGAGCGGATGAGTGAAACCACTCCTACCGAACGCTCCATTAACTAGCCGGTCTGGAGCAAATGATCTCAATCAGCAGCCTCTTTGTCGTGGAACTGTTCAAGTTTCCTTTTGGTTTTCGGAGTGCAACGAGCTGTCATTTGGACATCATCATCTAAAGCACGCAATGTTTGTCCGAGTGAACCTCCAGCTTTGTGCTCTTTGTGTGTGTGTGTGTGTGTGTGTTATGACTGTCACACACACACTGGAGCTGGACGCTTCACATTTGGAGGTCAGTGCGAGGTGAAGCCTTTACCCTCTCGTTGATTCCCAGTGACGCACTCTGACAGAGGCTAAAGCAATCTATTTTAGACTCTTCCTCGACCCCGACGTCGAAACTCTCGTCTGAAATACCAATTTACTCACTCCCCCCCCCCCAATCAGCTGCCATTGTGTTGTGATTTAGGGCCGACATGGACATCAGGTATTACTGAGATGTTTGGGTCAAATGATTTAACAACAGTGTTATTAGGCTTCACTGTTTGCACCTGGTCTGAAGTCTGTATTGTTTCGTGGTTTTGTTGCCCACAAGAAATGAATTCAGCTTTAGTCAAGCCTCACTCGCACACCGTATCAACATCATTTGTCATTTCTCGCTTTCTTTTTTTAATAACTCGCTCAATATTAGCAAACTAAATTCGCTTTTTTCCCTCTTCTCCCTCTGCCTTTTCATCACAAACTTTTTTGTGAGACATTATAGGTTTCTATGGTTGACAAGACAAAGCAGGACAAATAAATCAATACGAAGCAAATGAAAGCAAATTGAATCTATTAAAGCAAAATTACTGGGAGAGGAAGAAAAAAAAAGAAGATCAGCCGAACGCAACGTAACCCACGGAGTCGTGGCCGCAGACAATTAATGACAGAGGGAGCAAAAAGGTGCTGGCTCATTAAGCTCGGTCGGCCTGTGCATGCCGACAAGGCCGCCAGCCGGACCAAAGCAGACCGGCACAAACCGGTCTGGTGCAGCCCCCCCCCCCCCCCGCAGGGACGTAGCCTTCTACCTGCAGCCACCGGAGGCTCAGCACCAGGGATGTGTTTGCTTTAGCAAAAAAAAAAAAAAAAGTTGCCCCCACCCTCGAAAGCACCGTCCCACGTCCCTGCACCTCCTCCCGTACCTGCGTACCTGAGGAATGCCAAGCAGCGGGGCGCCACAGAGGACCTTCAGATCAGTGTGAGCCACAAGGGGGGCTCTCCCGGGCAGCGATGAGTAATTAGCACTAATTAGTGGCAGTGATTAACCGCACTGGGGTACGTGGGGGCCGGAAGGGAGCAGATTGATAGAGCTGGCCCTCCTAACCCATAGAGGCTCCACTGCATCTTAAGCAGTGGAGGGGGGGGGGTAAGGGGGGGGGGGGGGGGTTGTGGGGGGGGGGGGGGGGGTTGTGGCTGCTGGCCAGATGCTACCACGGCCATAAATAAAAGGTGGAACATGTTTCGAGCATCCGTAAAGCTATTTCAACAACAGGGAGGCGAGACGGGCTGCTGAAGGTTTGTCAATTCATGTTGACCGATAAGGCAGGGTTGTTCAAATGGTGGTCCTTGGTGCCCACTCGGGCCATGGAGTCATTTCAGAAGGGTCCTCTGTGTGATTCTTAGCAGCTAACTGAAAACCATATTGAGTCATTTATCCGATAAAATGTTATCAGTTATCAGGCCAGTGCTAACAGTGCTAACAGTGCTAACAGCTAACACTCGCTGTGTTTACATGCACGACGTCCTAAAGCATCCCCTGCTTCATGGTCTGTTTGACTCTAAATGGACCATCATGTACTAAATGAACATCATGCTGTATTGAAGAAGACTTGAAACTAGAGATTGAGACCATAAACTCATGTTTACAATGTTTACTGAGGTAATAAATCAAGAGAGAAGTAGAGTTATTTTCTCATAGACTTCTATAGAACCAGAGGAGTCGCCCCCTGGTGGACACTAGAGAGAATGCAGCTTTAACACATGAAGCTTTGACTTCACTCGTCAGAACCGGAGGCTGCCGCCTGGTTTGCAGTTTATTGGTCGTTAATGTATTTGTATTTTTATATTTGCAGCATGTTTCCGTTGGATTTGTTTTGCGTACGTGTTTTTGAAAATGGCATCATATGTGAAGCTGCATTAAGTTTCTCCCGATGAATCCAGCATGAATCATGTCACTCCAGTCAGCTGAGGGGGAAGCAACGTGCTCTATAAATAGTCTTTTCTATTTTCGTTTGGCTCCATTATAATAGAAACTAGATTAAAGTTTACCTCAGTGAGCTACCGTATTACACCAGGCCACAAACAAACCAATGTCTTCTGCTAAAATTAAAATGTAAATACCTCGAGCAGAGCTCTGCTCCATCTCCGGCTTGTTGTTTTTTAATGAAGTGACACACACATGCTAGTTTCTCCACATGGCTTGAAAAACAAATGACATGATAACTACACGACGGGGCCAGGCTGACAAGTTATCTGAGCCCTTGTGACAAAACAAGCGGGAAGCGTGGCGCTTCATTCTGAACATCAATGACTTTAATTAGTGTCATTCTACAATCACCAATAATAGTCTTGAAATGTGGGTGGGGGGGGGGGGGAGCTCTTAACGAGATAAGCCCCGAAATCAGCCAGCCTGACGGGAACGTTACCTGAACAAGGGTGCTGATGAAAATGACTGTTAGTGTCGGCCTGCTTGGAAACAACTGAAGTGTTGTTCACACACGTCTCGCGGTGAAACAAGCCAACAACACAAGTAGCACCACGCCGGATAATTCCCATCACTTGCAGGGGGGGGGGGGGGGGGGGGGGGCTGACAAAGAGGGATCATCCCTTTGTATGTAAATGATACGTCTTGAATCTTTGGATCTGCGGTGAAAGAAAGGGAGGCATTTAACAAGGAAACAGATTAAACAGGTGACTCTAATCCTCTCGGAGGGAAGAAGAAGTCTTTTTTATTATCGTCGACGATTCCTTACGAAATGGAGAAAAACCAATAACGTGTTGGTTTTCTCTCTCGATAGCTGGGTTAGTAGGAAACAAACAATCTCACCCAGAGGTTCATTAAGTTCTTGAGCTTTTTCATCAGCCTGGTTGTCATGGAAATGAAAAAAAAAAAATGTTTGGAGCAATTTAAGGACACCTCGTCTTTGTCGACCCAAAAGTTCATTCTTGCAGGTGACGAAACCCGTTCACGTCAAGGTCTATATGGGAACTTTTTGATTCAGTTTATTAAGTTGCCTCAGAGGGCTTTACAATCCGTACAGCACACGGCATCCTTGGACCCATGCACCCCAAAGAAAAACCTTCTTTTGTGGAGCTTTCGATCATCTTACATGGTCTTCATCAGCGGACGGAACTGAACGATGAAGGTTTTTAGACAACGTGGACGAGAATTTAGAAAATTTCCGCGACAACTGGACAAACTACCTGCTAATGAAGAACACGTGATGCCGGTGTTTTTATGTGGGTTTGTCGACAATAAGAACAACAAGAGTACCGTCAGCCTCATCCTTTGAAGAGATGCAGGGATGCGTTTGACTTCAGAAGGATGACCTTGGATGAAGCAGACTTTTTAACGGCTGCTGCCTCTCGAGGCGCATTTCACCCGGACGTAAGGATGGGAAAGGGCAGAGTATATACGCGAGTATATATATATGTGTGTATAAGGACGTTTATGTGTGTTTGTGCTCATGGAAACAGGAGATAGTGTTCTAACAATGCCTCAGATATTGACTGGTTTCAATTTCCTCCATTCTGACAGCCCATTTCATCCGCGACTTTGAATAAAAGGCGTCTGTTGTTGCGGAGGCATTGCTGTAAACATCAAACACATCACTTTGGGATCAAATGCTCCCCCGCAACAAAAGCAAGACCTTTGGCGAAAGCCAGCTTTGCAATACAAAAGGTGGGACGCTGTTCCGCATGATAATTAACCAACAATTTACAACCCAAAGTGATTTAAACACAACAGAAGTAGCTGGACGGTGTGAGCAACGTTGGCAAGAAGAAAAAAAGAAGAGATGAAGCACAAATGTTGAAGCGCAGTGATGACACTCATTGAATTACATGTTGACAGCTCTGTGTTAGTGAAGAGATGAAAGCAAAATGAGATTTTTCAAAAAGTGAATATGGGGGGATGACAGTATTGCTTTCTCCACATTGTCAAACTTGACAGTACCATTACCGTCAGCGTAACATCAGGTGCTATTCAGTTATCCTCGTTGCAATATTGATTGCATCCCAGGAAACAGGATGACTTATAGCGCCGACGTGTTTAAAAGAAGGTAATACGACGAATAGCACGGGGAGGAAGAAGATGAGATGAAAGCCGAGGCAATGATTTCATAATTAGTCGACAGGGTGCTGAGATGTGTGGCTTTAAAACGCTCATTTACAGTGAGATTCTTAGAGATTTAATGTGGAATCAGTTTAACATGGAATTGTTTCTCAAGCCGCCGTCGTTTTCCTCTTGTAACTCTCGACAGAGGTGAGAAGGACGCTCGGTGGCTCAAAAGATTTTCCTTTCACAGGAAACTCAGTTAGGGTTAGGCAACAAAACGACTTAATAAAGTTTAGGATAAGACCATCGTTTGGGTTAAAATAACCACAGAAGTGCCTTTGACAGCGGCCTCCTATCATGGAATATCTTAATGTGATTGCACCCAGAAGATAATAAAGGTTCAACATTTTAGAATTACCAGTTTACTTATTTATGTCAAAGTTTCAAGGATAAACTAAAAAAATGCACTTAACCTGATCAAAAGCCCAATGTTATTAAATATGAATACACTGTTCATCAATTGTGTTGCTATCAGTGCATTCTACTAAAATCAATCAACGGGACATGAGCTGGTGCTGATTGGTCCATTAGACCGGAGTGGATATTAGATCGGACTCCATCAGAAGTGAAAAACAGTCGATTTAATCTCCATCACATGTTCAGTCAGCGGTGATTGTGACTGAATGAAGTGTCTCCTTTACTTTGACCGATCCTGTGACGTCTCAGCATTCAAAAGAGTTTTCAAATATTATTTAAAATGAAGAACAAAATGGACTTTAATTCCGAAGTACATTTAAAAGTATATTTGTGGGACTTTTACTCAATTGCACTCGGAGGGACTATGAGTCTGCAATTGTACTTTTAGTCATTCTTTCATTTTTAAATCCAATGTAGGCGATAAATAACATTCTTCAATTATTAAAACACCAATTGTAGAACTCTGCACTGAAAATGAACATAGTTATAATATTGTCACACATTTTATGACGTTATTAGTCAAGTTAATGCATAATAGGTTTTATTACACTTTCATGGAATCATTACGTTATTGGGTGGACATGAGTGATCTCCTGTTCGGGTCCTTCCTATAGATAGTCTGAGCTCATCGGAGGGTAATGGATCAGGTGTGTCGTCCACCTGGACGGTGAGTTAGAAGACAGGAAACTTTTTAATTTGTTTAAAAAAAGCTGAAATTAGAAAGTAAACGGCGAAGAGCAGGAAGCTGAGATTCCAATTCAAGACTTCATTCTAATCTGAAACATCAAATCGAAAAAAACAAGGTCTCTGTGTAGCTTAATGGCAAAGTAATGACAAGCAAATATAGAGAAGATTAAAAAAGAAATGAGAGCAAATGAGCTTAATGTGCCTTAAAAATGGATTCATCTTGGAAAACTAAATGAAATCCAGGGGAAGGGTACTTCATCACGAGAGAACGGTAAGAATAGCAAAGTGAAAAGAACAAAACTTACATTAAAAACTTCCTGAAGCGAGTGAAGACTTTTCAACTACAGTAAAGAGGGAGGAAGAGAAGGGACTAATGACAGAGTGGTGTTATTATTCCAGGATTCCGTTATATAATCTCCTCATTACACATTTGTGTTGGATCTCTAATTAGTTAGCTCGCTCGTCTCTGTGCACTGTGAGCTGTGTCAGTTTCAGGTAGAGCTGTCAGCGAGCTCAAACCAGCTCAAACCAGCTCAAACCAGCTCGAACCAGCTCAAACCAGCTCAAACCAGCCGGAACGACGCTTTAGAAGGGACTTTATCTCACCTACGAAAAAGATAAATCGGATGTTTAGGATGTTTAGGACGCCCAAACTAGTCACAAGCCTCCTGTCGTCTCCCTGAGAAACCAACACACTGAGCATCTCGTCTCCGTGTTCATCGGAGGAACTCAAAGACCGTCGCTGTGTGTGTGGTTCCACTTCAATAGCCATGCAGGTCACCTCTTTACTGTCGCTTTGGGTAGTTTACGCTCAAGATTAGGGAGCGCTGATGTTTGGAACTTCATTTAACTTCTTGTCGGACCGAATGCATTTTTGTTTCTTTATTTTACAGAATCCTCCAAAGTCAATGTTTTTGTGTCTGACAGGGTTAGTCAATCTTGAACATTTCATTCCTTTCCAGCAACAATATGCTGCTTTAACAGCCTCCACACTTCCTCTGCTTTCAGACTTCCCAACGAGAGTTTACAGACCTGGCTGCAGAGATTTGCTCCCATTCACCCACAAGAGCATTAGTGAGGCCGAACACTGATAAAGTCCGGCTGCAGGTCCAGTTCACCCGAGTTACTGTCGGCCACGTATTGTATTTGGAGATTATTTGTTAAACATCTCTGTTAATGACTGGACTTGCCATGAAGAACATGTTAACGAGCATACTTACGTCGAGGCTTGATTGACAGAAGTAATCTGTCGCTCAGCAACATCAGCGACCGTTTGGCTCTTCAAAATACAATCTGTTGAAGCTGCCAACGTTACATTCATTCCAAGTTCATTTAATATGCAACTATCAGTGCCAACTGTGGTGGAAAATCCTCCATCTAGCTACAATAATTACACTGCGATGAGTCTCCGCGATTAGGATCGAGCATGTTTGATTGTGAATCATCAGATTCAACCAGTGGTCAACTGAGAGTCACATTCCACATATTTCTCTGCATGCACTCGAGGCTCAAATGTCGTATCTTGAAGGTATTTGGTCCGGCCGTCCTCGTTAATAGCACAGACTTACAGTACAGTTGTGTACTCGTAGTGAGGCTGCAAACAACCAAATTGCCTCAGCGCGCACGAGTATCTGCAACAAATTGCTCCTGGCAAGAGAGTGAGCCCATTATCTGATCAGATTTGACCGCACATTCGTCAGTCCATCCAGCTGGGAGAGAGACAGCGCGAGTGGGTCTAATGTGGCAGCGATGAGGCGATGACCTCAGCCTGGACCGGGGGAGGTCTCCAGCGCCCGGCGACTCTCCTTTCCTCCCACTTTGGAGCTCTTAAGTCTCGGGTCCGCGGGCGGAGAGACCTCGTGAATGAGCCCTAATGTGATGGAGAAATTGGGGGGGGGGGGGGGGGGGGGATCACTTTCTCCGTCTGACTCCGCCGACAGTCTGATGATATCGACGACTAGATGGCGTGAACGCGGGAGACTCCGAAGAGAGGATTAGAGAGGGGAGATAAGGCTATCCACTGTAATTAAGCCCTATCTCTGTACAGCCACTGAAGGAAATAAATCACCCTTCAGAGCACTGCCAGTGTTGAAATGCATGAACAATTATTCAATAATTAATCACTATACGTGCAGGCTCCAAACACTAATAGGACATATTCTAACTACAGCATTATAGCACTGTTAAATTAAATTAAGTCTGAATGCATTTAAGATCAATGTAATAGATCACCTATTTAACCTTTTCTTAATCACTCTAATGTAATTGTATTAGTTCTGTTATCAAGTTCATTTCCCATTGCAGCCTTATGATTGAGACAGGGCGTGGCACGGCACACAGTGCAAACACTACGGTTGGGATCAAATGAAAAATATCTTCTCAACCCTTTTAGATCACATCCCCCAGTTATAGTGTGCACATATTTAAATTCATAAGAGAAAAAACCAATCAGAAGTCCCTCTCGCTGTGAGCAGCATTAGACGCCTGCTGTATGTGCACCGGCTTTCCTTCCGCATGCTTTTCATTCATTTAACGAGGAATACTCAGCTTCATTCATCATCCGACGATCCAAACAAGCTATTTTCTGACATTTCATTAACCGTATTGTTCATCAATTAATCAAGGAAACAACATGCAGATTAATAAGATAATGAAAATAATTGTTAGCTGCAGCCCTAGATAAATTATTGTAATTAGCTACACACTCTGCCCTGTTAGCTTCTCGATATCTTGCTTGAGAACAGACGCTAATTAGTGTCATCGGCATTATTTAATATACACGTTTAATTCTGTGAAACAGAAAGTGAGATCAGCCACACTTCAGCATACGATCCAGGCATCGTCCTGTCAGACGCCTCAGGTGAGACACCAAATATTCTCATCTCTCAAAGAGCCCTCACAGCGATCTGTTAGAATAACAACTCCATTGTGAGCGCGGTGAACAGCTCTTATCACAACAACAGCGGAAGGCAAAGAGATATCAATTTATTCTGCCTCTAAATAAGTGCAGATAAAATCGGATTAGTTCATCCTTCATCCTGACCAATTTCCCACTCACCTGATCATCACTTCAAACTGCACGGCATCAATGGAGCACACATCTCACAATATTTGTGTTCAAAGCACAAGCTGCTGTACAACCCTCACACACAGACGGCCTCAGTGCAGAAGAGGGTGATCGGTATCCTCACAAGCATCCAACAATATGTGCATTTTCAATTTATAAAAACAACAGCATGTGCTGAGCACTGCAGCTCCTCCAGTAAAGCTTCTCTCTCTGGTCCGCATTGGACAGTCACAAGGAAAAGGACATCCCGACATGAATAAAGCAAGAAGTTCTCTTTGAAATTATGTGACATTTCCATATCAACTGGAATAAAAACACCGTGGTACCCTTGATCTGTTCATGTGAAACCGAGCCAGGCAGGGAGAGCCTGTGATGTTTGATGTGCTGCTGCTGAGGGTTCGAGTCAGTCGGCCGGCGGTTAAAGACGGACAAACGGCTGAGATTCCTCTAAACACGGCGGCCAACAACAGATCAGAGGCAACAGGAGGGGGGGGGGGGGTCTGAGGTACACCAACAACCAGCACGATGCGTGTCTCAGCCTTAACATGCAGCATCGGGGTCAAACATAGAGGAGTATCTAGTATAGTACGTCCACACACGACCTTTTAGAAGAAGCTGTGATATCGACGGTGTCCCGACTCCTGCTTTGTTATTTGGTGTCTGCGTCGTGATTGAGAGTTTGTGATATTAGGGAACAACCCTCTGCTTCTGAATTTGGATGAATTCTTCTTTTCACAGTGATACATTTGTATAGTTTAATTATCATAAATGATTATTATAATGATACTAATCTTGTAAAATTAAACCGTATAATTACGGCTGAACAAGTTTCAACTGAAAATCAAATACATTCTTTTCAGTAAATCCTTCATGTTCTTACATGAATGAAAAGTTGTCACCAAGCAGACGAGGAAACATTTCATATGTAAAGAAATATAATGGATTATTAATGCAGGGTGCTCACATTGTTGGTGGTGAACTCGTTTCCACCTTGTTCCAACGCTGGATGCTCATTGGTTGATCTAGAGGTAACCAGTGCTAATGTTAGCAAGCTAGGCTAACTAGCCTTCACTTTCCAAGTGGAATGCAATCGTAAGAGCGTGACGGGTCTCCCCAAATGTTGCCCGTTGTAGAGAGGAGGACAACACTCATACGGGATGTCTCTTAGGAACGTCGGCCTTCAGGCTCCGACTGTTTGTTCTTCAGGTTTGACAGAAAAAGTCGCCCAAAGGTCAGTGTGAAGCGAGAGATTCATTAGAAGAAGACGAACTATTTAACCATCTCCGGGCCTTGATTGCAGTCTGTAAACCAGTCAAACGCTGTTCTGAAACTTTTTTTCGTATTCACCTTCTTTCCACCTTAGCCTGAGGCGTTCGCTGAGTTCGGTAGCAAGAAGGACAAAGAAGCATTTTGCCAGGAGCGTAGAATCAGTAGATTTTAAGTCAGTGGCTGCTCGACTCCTCTGGAGGATGACAACCACAAAGAAACAAAGACGGGCGCGATGGTTTGACTGACAGCCTTTTAAGTTCTGTTCACTACAAGGTCAGATGTCCCCCCCCCCCCCCCCAAATAGAAGATAGATGTGAGCGATCCGGAGGGTTCTTATACAACGCCCTTCGTGTCAGATTCAACGCGCCGTGTTTTTTGGTAAAATGAAGATTATGAATTATGAGCGGCAGCGAGAAGGACTCCTCTAAAGTGTCGACATCAAAAGGGGAAGCCAAACAGCAGCGGAGTGGAATAATCTAAATATAATTGTGTGACTGCTGGCATGTCAACTTCAACCTTGTCTCGTGAATGCCATAAGGAAGGAATGTTCTCGGAGGTTAATTTCACTATATTATCAAGAGAATTAAGGCAATTACCAACAAATGACAAAACGGGCTATTCAGAACCAATTCTGAGGATAACTGACCGTGCTATGTCCTCTCAGCAGGTGGTTATTCATAATACAGCAGGTGATTCATATGAATTATTTCCTACCTGTCATTCACTTTGCTCTGCCGCCTCAGTCTGTCCAAGTAATTGTAGTCCTGTAGATTTCACTTTGGCACCTACGGTGGGATTCTTGGCTGACCTTCCCGGGCGCTGCCTTCTAGCAATTATCTGTGGACATTTTTTTTTTTTGGGAGAGAGAGAGAGAAAGAGAGCGTAAAATATTCCAGAGGGAATCCCGGAAGAAGACACTGCTCAATACAGAGAGGCAGGTCGAGCTGCAGGAAGCAGAATACGGTGACATGAAAACAACCGGAGTCATTATTCTCACGTCTCGTCACTGATTTGCTGTGTTAAAGGGTCTGCTATATTCTTGTTTTGGTGCTATACCTTGTGTGGTGTTACACATACAGAAACACATCTTAGTCTGTGCTGCTACAGCTATTCCTCCACAGACGCTCATCCGACACCATGAAACCAGCAGGACCTCGATTTGCCTCCGAAGCGTTTTAATCGCTCCCACTTCCACACAAAGCAGCGAGGAAGCGAAGTAACAGCACAGGGTCATCTGGCACCAATGAGAGTAGTGGTTAAAAAAAAATGAGTTACCATGGAGACTAATATGATCGCGACTAAAGAAGACACAGAGCGGCTTTTTTGGAACGGGTGGAAGCGAAACCGAAGATAGCAAAGAGACGCAGCGTCAGCACCGAGGGCCCGGCCTGTGATCAACAGGTGCGTTCTACACACAGCTGAATGTCAGACATAAATACAGTGCTCCGAGAACCACAACAGTTAACGCTGGATTAACGCACCGCGCAGTCAAACAGGAAGCTCCCACTGCTGCGTAAAAGAACTGTTATCAGACGGTTGGACACTAAATGGAGGCGTGTGTGAGCTTCTGAATTATGGTGTTTCCTGCACTGTGTAGAGCATTAATATACAGCCTTATGTACACATGGGGATCATATTTCATATTTTGTAAAATAAACTATCTATATATAAGAATGTTTCCTCTTCTGCAGCATCTGGGATAGAGACCGTACTGAATATGTATAATAGGGCTGCACCCAACGATTATTTTAATAATCGATTAATCTGTCGATCATTTTTTCGATTAATCGATGAATCGGATAAAAAAACAAAAAAGCATTAATTTCCCAAGTCATCAAAACTCATCAAACCCGACAATCAGGAATGAACAGCCTCACGTGACTGAATGAAATTATGATGAATGATGTAAAAAGTATTTTGTCTCTCAGTTCTCTCTCTCTCTATATCTATATATCTATATATCTATAGATATATAGATATTATATAGGTTTAGTCTCTCCAGCTCGCTCTGATTTTAATTGTTTCATAATAAAGTTATTGAGGGAAATATCAGATCATGAAAACACAAATCTTTCTAATAAATGAAGAAAGTTGTTTGTGGTCCTTTTGTTGTTCAGACTACAATGAACAATATTTAAACCAGATGTTGAATCAGAAAACTAATCAAATATAAACTAGAGTTTATTCTGTGATCTGTCTTCACTGTTTACATGTTGAAAACAATCTCATCAGTCCGATCGGCTGCAGCGTCCAATCACATCACAGATGAACAATGAGGGGGCGTGTCGGCCGTTAAAACACTTCCTGGAAGTCTGTTCTCGTGGGTCCTCGCTCATGGCTCCTCCGAGGTCCCTCCTCCCTCCTCGATCCTCGCTCCTCAGAGCTACATTAGAGCTTAGGGACGGCCGTCAGACGGCGGCGGCGCAGAACACCGGCGCAGAACACCGGTTCGAGGAGCGAGGAAATGACAATTTGTCATTTGCTCGATTCCGGTTGAACCGGCTAACCGGAAGTTAAAGGTCGCTTCCGGTTGAAACCAGAAGTTGGAAATGACAAATACGAGACCCGTGTGAGAGGAGAACTTTGAGGAGAAACTTCAGGCCAAAGAGCTGATATCAGATCAGCCTGACTTCACAATCAGACAGCAGACTAGCGGGAAAGGGAAGCAGCACATGAAGCTTCTCTACTAGCTGTACACCAGACAGGTTTGGCTAGCTGGATGACGTCATGCTAATAACTTATTTAGCTTTTTAAAACAACGGGGACAGATCCAGCATGGACAGTTAGGGAGTGAGGGACATGAAGCACCTGTCTGATAAATGGATATATAGTTATAAATATATTATTATATGATCTACATTATTATATTATACTGAATATTATTATATGATATATATATATACATATATTATACTGAATCCCGTGAGGGTGACATTAATAAGATGTCCTGACGTATTTATCAAAGTGTTATTTACTGCTTTTTTTCATGTTGGAATAAAGGTTAAATATTTAACTGCAAAGTAGTAATACGTGTTTGATGCCTTAATTTGTTTGCATTAAATCATTCTGGGATGTTTGCTGAAATTGATTGGATGTGGCACAGCCCTACCTAGAACATGTTCCACCAGCTCCACTGGTGTGAAATGCTCCCACACCTTGGATGACTGAGGTCGTACTGATTTCTCTGCCTCCGCCATGTGTTTCAGAACATCGTTACGGGTCTCCGGTGGTCTTTCCTCGACCTCCGCTCTGCGCTCAACTCAACTCAACTTTATTTTTCATCTCCTCACATCTCCGCGACTTATTGAGTGGCGTAATAGTCGCGCGACACAACGAATCGATAATGAAATTCGTTGCCAACTCTTTTAATAATCGAATTTTATCGATTCGTTGTTGCATCCCTAATGTATAATAGTGTGTCCTGGACAATGTGGTTTATTGAGTTTAGGGCCAATGTTTGGGTTCAGGAGAGGGAGACCAATCTATTATAAGATCATGCAAACATTCAGATTTTTATATTTAAAGGGGCTAAATTGTGTTTAAAATAAAAGAGAAAGTATCTTAGTGCTGAGTTTCTGTTGCCCCTCTGTGTGCTATGTTAGCATAGCAGGGACATAGCATGCTATGATAGCATGCTATGCTGCTAACACAAGTCCTCTCAAATGTAGTTACATGTTACTTCAGTTGACAAAATGTGTGTTACATGAGCTCCCCTCCGTGTTACCTGCTGGTCATGGGTCCAAACTGCGAAACAGGAAGTGAGCGTTCCAAGGAGCTTTAAAGTGGAGGGGAGTCGGACCGTACCATGTTGACTAGAGTGCAGGTGGGCTGGGTTTAGTTGCTTTCTTTTTTTAAATACCCTTGGAAACTTATAATATATTATCATATTAGTATTTCTGTGTTAGGAAAGTTTAAATAATTAGAAATTGTTTTACATGGAAATGTTACGTCTTTAGCTTCTGTACTCTCTCTCTCTCTCTCTCTCTCTCTCTCTCTCTCTATATATATATATATATCGCTCTGTTACTACGATCCACACAAATGGTGAAGTGCGGTTTAATATGACCGCCGGTCGCCTCAAATCTATTGATTGGATGATTGGAGTGCAGGAGGATGCTCATTAATTATTTGAATGCGTTTTACAGAAGAGAAAAGACAAAAAGTACCCTGATACAGATTCTTGTGACATATCTTTGTCATATAAGAGGAGCTAAATGAACAATAACCACACAGACACAGGATTATAACTGTTTCTTTGACTATGGACCCACTTCTGGTTTGTCTTCCTGTTTAAAGGCAGCGGGTAGAAACTCCTCAGAGTCGGGTCAATGTTTAGTTCAGGTGCAGAGCCTGGCCTTACTTATCCTCTGTTGATTCATGGATCTCCTTTATTAGTTTATTTATTTGTGTTTTCACAAGCTCACCAAAACCCAGCCTGACCCGTCTGTTGGTTTTACGTGTGTTCTCCTTCCAGCGACGCTGCTTTTTCCTCTCCACTGTGAATCCTTCGGGCCGGTCTAGACTCCCACTTTAAACCCAGTTCATTCCCACGTTGTCTCTTCAGACCTGCCACTAGCAGGCCTGCAGGCTTCTGCTCCTCCACTTTGTAAAGCTCAATGGTGGCTCTGCCGTCCCAGATAACACTCGCCATTATTGTCCTTTCCCTAACATTAACCAAGAAAGATTGACTTTCAGGAACTATAAAATGTTGTTGTTTCCGTGCACGTATTGTAGGCAGAATGGAGTCAAAGCCATATCAATGGTTATCAATGAATGTAATCCAGGCTGTTGCAGAAATATGGACGTCCTGTTTAGGCTGAGTGAGACCTGATGTCTGTAAAGCACCAGATCTCCCACTTAGCTGCAAAAAGAACCGATTAACCATCATGTGTGCTGAACCCCCAGGAGCTCACAGTCTGCTTCCCTTCTATTGTGGAGGTAACAAAAACACACACACACACACACACACACTAAAGGTGATTCAGATTCTGATAATGTGCGGCGGTGAATCTGCACGGCCGCCTATAAAACAGATACAGAGCCATAAAGTGCTGTTTTGGAGGTGACCTTTATTTTCTTTTTGAAGAGCTGCTGCGTGACGCGCCGTGAATTAGACAACATCAACGCTCCAGAAATTTATGCCTTAGCGCGGCCTGACCTCTAAGTCAACAGCACGTCGAGAGCAACCCGGAGCGATCGTGAAGGAAACACACAGACACACACACACACACACACTGCACACACAGCAATAAATGTATGACAATGCACGCTCGCCACAGAAAACCTCTGATGTGTATCTGCCAGCGAGCCACTGCGGCCACTGTCATTGGTTACAAGGTCAGCCACCTGTACGTGCACCCGAGAAACGTATCGACGCCATCGAGTTGGGGTTTTTTTTTTTTGCTTATCGTCGCAATATCAAGTCACCTTGTTCTTGTTTTTCTAATCAAAAGTCAACAACGGCGCTATCTAACCCTGATATGGAGCCAATTAAATCCTCGTCTCAATCTACGGCGCTGCAGAGCGC
Organism: Leptoclinus maculatus; assembly: GCA_032191485.1. Lineage (NCBI taxonomy): Eukaryota > Metazoa > Chordata > Actinopteri > Perciformes > Stichaeidae > Leptoclinus > Leptoclinus maculatus. The sequence continues at coordinate 1,279,609 of JAVDOI010000044.1, read as the reverse complement.
ATTCTAAATGTGTCGTCCATTCAACCTTTAACTCCTCCGGGGCTCGTGTCCCGGCTCGGGTCGGCTGAAGTAGAAGTTTTGGACACTTGGACAGTTTAGCTGCAGATCAAGTAAATGAAGTCGGGCGATGAAAACACAGTCGTAGGAGCGGTCGTTTCTCAGGTTTAGCACCAGGAGCCTCTGTTTCGTCACCGTGTTGAGGGAGAGGGTGTTGACTCACAGAGGGACGGCTAAGCCACTTCACATCCTCATCGATCAGGTCCTCTCCCCTTAAAACAAGTAGGACTCCCAGGACCCAGACACCCAGCGGGACCTTCTGCAGTCACATGTTTAGAATAACCAGCATTAAGGTTGATGGTGAATTAAACTTCATGTAATAGTTATTTTACTGTTAACAAATAAAGAATGCTATGTTTGCTATGTACATTGTTTCATAAGAGAAGATAACAATTACATTCTGATTATATTAGTAAACTATTAACATTACTAGATTGAGTATTAGTGTTATTGATTACCAAATCAACTGTAAAACATCTATTAATACCAATTATTAACCTTTGACAGACTATGAACTGTCTAAATAATGCTTATAGATGCTTTACAAAGTACTTATTAACCTTTAACAAAGTATTATAACAGTTAACACTATAACAATATAATCAGTTGCTACTTTATAAAAGCAATCGAAGCAATATTTACAAACTATTATTAACCCTTAAAGTGTTACAAATATACGGTCCATAATGTGTATAGATGTTTTATAAACAAGGTAATAAAGGTTTATTAATAACAAATGCGTATAATAGTATATACAATGTTATTATGAGTACTGTTAAAGTAAAATAGAGCACTACTAATAATTAGTAAACCATTTACTAGTTTAAGTTCACTAAACTTTTAGGCTTTTAAAGTTGAATTAACTATTTTTAAATATGTATTAACGATGGTTATTATCGTGTTACTGACTTCTGTCCACTTTTCTTTGTCTCCCACTGAAGAAGTTTCGTGCTTGGCTAGTTGCAAAAGCAGGAAACAGATGGTTGTCTATTTCTGGGTGTCCAACTCAAATAAAGTGTTCTTTCACCGGATCTTAATGAGTTTTTCTTATTTATTTTATGCCTGCGTAGGGAACTTCATAATACTTTGGACCAAGAACTTTCAAATGGCCCGTGACGATGATATTATATAAAAAAGAGTCATTATTTGAGATTATTATAGTGAATTGAAATGCCTCCCTCTTTACTTTCTTTAACTCCAGCTAATCCCTCCCTGGAGGATGTCTATTAACCTGGACCAACACCCCCTCCCCCCGATGAGGACTGGCCTCCTCTATTTGCTTCCCTGATCTCTGTCACTCAACCGCTCCCGTAATTATCGGTGCGTCTTCCCGGGTTACATGGAGGATATTAGCTGCTTTGTAAGCAGACATTAATTACAGCAGCATGTGGACTGAGTTAATCAGGCTGTTTAAAACACCTGTGAGGGTGCACCTCCGTGGGACGGTTACCGCGGAGTGATCTTGATGGATAGGACACGAGTGAACCGGCTGTTTATGTTCCTGGATGTAAATAACATCGAGTCCACAATGATAATCTCATTCATGACACGCCATCTGGCAGGCGCCGACAGTTTGAAATTACATTAATCCTTATCTATTCATTATGGAATGTGTGAGTATAGGTGTAGCAAATGCCTTATCGAGGTGTGGCGCCTCCGCTGAATTTGAATTGATTTCTATCCATCCGGAATCCATTGCAAATTCCTCTCATGGCCGGGCGATGCAGGAGGCGGCGGCTGCTGCTCACAGGTCAAGTCAGATTCATCTCCGGCTATCTGATCAGCCGCGGCCCAGAGCTGTGCCACGAGTGAGGAATAGCACATTTTAGATTACAGCGCTGCCTCTGAAAGCCTTCGGCTGTACCGCACGTCTTTTCAATAGTTTCAGGAACAGAGCGTTCATTTCATCTCTTGGGCCGCTTGTTTTAAAAGGCCATCCCACAAGGTCCCATCACCGGGAGGTTCAAGGGCAAAATAAATCAGCGATGACACATCCCGTCGTTGTTATGTAGGGCACAGAGGTCTCCTGTCTGCTGGGGGGGGGGGGGGGGCTCAGGTTGAGAGATCCCTTTTGTGTCTGAAGCGGGATCACATTAACAGCCTGACTCATTACATTAATAGCGGTGCCACAGACACAACATGAATGATGCCGTTCCCTCTGTGAAGGGGTTACAAACCAGTCGGACTATTATGAACCATAAATCCATAAGTGACACACACACACCGTCCATACAGGGGGACGCGTATATATATATATATTCAGAGTCGTTGAAGCCGTTAACGACGATGTTTAGTATGAAAGACTACCAGGACGTTGTTGTCATGGTGCCGTGGTTACAAACTTCTGTGATCACATGCTCCAGATCCAAACTCAGCAAACCCGCCTGATTGGATAGTGATCGGACTTATTTTGTGCGGTGGATAAACTCGGACGGTGAATTTGATTCACGATATATTCTTTGTGGTTTTTTTTGCTGCTGGCTCTTCCTTCTTGTATTAGTACACGTTTTATCGAAGAGTAGCTGCTAATTTGGTGATAAACACATTAAACTTCCTATAAATCTTTCACAATAAAAGTCCCCTGTTATTTTGTTATTTAAAAGCTTTTATTTTGAAGGAATTTGAGTCAAACACGTTTTAAACACGATTTAAATGAAAGACGCCAGATCTGAACTCAGCAACCTGCCCGATTGGATAATGATCGGATCTTCAGAATAAAGCTGCTAATTTGGTGATAAACACATTTCAGCTTCAGAATAAAAGCCCCCCCTTATTTTGTTGTTTAAAAGCTTTTGTTTTGAAGAGATATTGGGTCTGCTCTCTTCTCGAGAGGAACTCCAGTGTGGGGGGGGGTGATGATGGAGACCTACGTACTAAGACCAGAACTCAACGCGATCCAGGCCACCTCGGCATGTGGTCTGGCTGATCCGGTCCCAATGCCTCGGCCTGAGATGCACATCCTGGATTTGAATCGGCCCCAGGACCCTCACACACGTGTCTTTTCCCATTGTTGTCAAATGAAGCAAAAACAAAACCCAACAGATATATAATCTTCAAAAAAACGTCTAGGCTGCAAATGCTCCGTAGCTCGATGCCCTTCATTGTTATGAATTGCAGGAATGCTCGTGGCAGCTCCTCCGGATCAGCAGAATTTAGGAAATTCTTCAAAAGCTGAATCTCCTCTAACCTTCCCCACCTACCCGAGCGCCAGGGGATCTGTCACAAATCAAGGATGGGAAGGTCAATAACGGCAAACCATGCCAGACTCTCTGACTGACACATCAAAAGTTCCCTCGGCGGCGCTCAACACTCTGCCTTCCTTCCCTCACGGCCAATTTAGCGGCGTCCGAGGGGAGCTCCCTAATCCATGCCTCGGAAAGTGTGCTTAATCAACCTCTGATTAAGTGGGAGCACGCCGAGGTGTCCGGCAACATCTTCACTGCCCGCATCCTTCTCTTAAAGTCAAAGGAAACCGAGGGAAACAGGATTTATTTGTCTCTACAGCCTCCCGTCCCCGACGGTCCCTCTCAAACGGCTCAAGTCTCCTTCGTCTTGTTTTAGGCCCTTCATTCGTTTCACATCCACCGACAGAAAATACAAAGCAAACATTTAGTTCCTTCTAATTCCTCCCCCCTCCCCCCTCTCGTTGTTATGACTGTCCCCCAGGTGTCCAGGAATGAATTAAACATCAGCATGTTGGTGAGCACCGCTTCACCTGAAGCGATTGGATGCAGCAGCGGAGGTGACGGAGGAGGCTTTGCTCTCAGCACGAGGACGTGGAACCATCAGGGAACCGCTTTGACCTCCACCATACGACCGACTTCATGAATAGTCTTTTTTTCCTTCCTCAGGTCATTACAAGTAATTGGGGTTTTCTAAACTTTAAAAAACAGGGAGACCATGTTTGGAATTATATCAAGAAAAGTAATACTTTTGATGGTGGAGGCTTTGAGTCATCTCAAAAGCACTTCTCAGATTGACTTTACTGGTATAGGGAAGCCAAAGCTTCAAGTGTTAAAGCTGCATTCTCTCTAGTGTCCACCAGGGGGCGACTCCTCTGGTCCTATAGAAGTCTATGAGAAAATGACTCTACTTCTCTCTTGATTTATTACCTCAGTAAACATTGTAAACATGAGTTTATGGTCTCAATCTCTAGTTTCAAGTCTTCTTCAATACAGCGTGATGTTCATTTAGTACATTATGGTCCATTTAGAGTCAAACAGACCATAAAGCAGGGGATGCTTTAGGGCGGGGCTTACTGTGATTGACAGGTCTGGGAGTTGTGTTCACCTCTGGCTTTTACACAGCGGGGGCGTTTTGTTTTTTTCATGTGATCAATTCATAAAGTCAATCTATTTTTTCGACCTGTTATTTACTTTCCCACAGGAGAAGAATATTACGCGACATTACTTCGCACCGCCAATAAAGGCATGAACCAATCATGTTGTGCGGAACGAGTTGAAATACATATTTATTCATTAAACAACAGAAGGCTCTGTAGTCTGAACCAGGACGACACATGTATTTACTCCTTTCAATCTTGACGAAGGTACCACAGACAATATCCATTTCTACCTTTCACAATAAAAGCCCCCAGACAAATAATATTTGAAGGCAAGTATGTCGCATTTTCCTCTCATGTATTTGTCAAACCCCGGTGTGTAAAGGTCTTAGGAAAGACTGAGAAAGACTGGAGCTTCAATGGAAGGGTCTTGTATTTCGTAGAGATGTATGAGCTGGTGTACTGTAGAAGAAAGGCACAGGACCCACGCCTGGCTGTGTGGGCAGAATTTGCCAAATTACAGTGTTTCAGACCAAAACTTTGCATCTGCTGTCAGCTCTAAAAGTAGGAAAACTACATTTCAATTATTATGAGATTTATTCATTTGCTTGTTGGCATTCACAGAGTGGTGTGTGCATGTGTTAAGAGAAGCTGTGCTGCAGAATGCCAGCTTTGTTATTTCATTAGTTTTCTTTCAGTCTCGTATAATCAGGCGTGAGCATGACGAGTTTAAAATCCCGCGAGCAAGTTATGAAGCACTTCAAGGTGAAATATCAGATTTCTTTTCTCTTTTTTTTTCTCTCACCCCTAAGTTGATTATCCAGGAAGGAGAAATGAGTCTCATATTTCAAGGCAGAGTTCAGTGAACTGTGGTCATGTGATTAATACCCTTGTCTGAGACTTTGCCAAAGAGCTACTGCCGGGCTTTTGGTTCACAATAACAAGAGATATATGTGTTGTGCATGCGGTCAAAGCGAGAACAAAACAACTCAAAAGGCTCCTGTACAGAGCCAGAGCGGACTCTGTACAGGAGTGTGGGTTAAAAGGAACATCTCTCTCCTCAGCCCAGCTCCTCTGTCAAATATCTCCGACTTTGATCAACAAAGTAGCGTTCTCGTCCACGGCAACACCCACATGAAACACACAGCGGAGGTTGTGTAATCTCTTTAGCATGACATGTAGCAGAAGACTCTTCCTCACTTAGCAACAGAGAAGATGTCCAATGATGGTACGGACCTGACATGATGTATGAATTACTACTACGTGTATATGTGTGTAATAAACAAACAAAAGATTCAGTCTGAACACGACCGCGCGGTCAGAGGAAAAGGTCTAATTAACGCCGGTGTGGCTGTGTGAGAGCATGAAAGGGTTGCTTCGCTCGAATTACGCCCCAATTTCTCTGTTTTGTAGTCACACTCACAGCTGAATAAAGCAACCTTCTTTAAGGTGAAGGGTATAAACACAGCAGCAAGGAAACTATAAATAAATATCACAACCAGAAATGCTTTATTGATCCTCGGGAGGAAATTGGGTTACGTTACAGTCGCTCCTGTTCTAGAATATATATATATATATATACATATATACATATACAGTATGTATATATAAACATAGAGAAATCACAAGAAAATAAAAAAAGGAAATAAGTTTGTGAAAATAAATATGGAAAAATAGGAATAAGAAATATGTAACTTATATACTACAATGTATAACTTTAAATAATAATGCTAAAATAAGGATATTAGTTTAAGTGTAGAGTATATATAAATACCAGAGTACACCAGCGTGTTGTCAGTAGTGCACAGTTGAAGATATGATGCTATTAAAGCCACTGATAGGAGTAAAAAACTATATAAATACATGTTGAATATACAATCAAATGAGCAGGTATTGATCCTAATAATCTTTAAGTTGTAGAAGCCTGGTCTGGAGTCGGACCTCCTCCTGTCAGACTGTCTGCTGTAACATACCTGATGCCATTCAGTTTCCCTGTATTCCACAGAGCAAATAGTGCCATAAAAACCTGTTAAATCAAGTAAAATCAACCCTATCGGCATTGATTGTTGTTGTGTTGTGGTTGAGTCTTTGTGCCCTAACCCACGGTGGAGGGACCCTCCATTCCATTTATCTTGATACATTAAAGGTATCGAGTACCGACCCCCGGCCCTACTGCTGGGTGGATCAACCCGTTTGGTGTCGGTGGGCGGTGGAGACTATCAAGCCTGGATGAAACCGGTGTTTAACCTTGACTTCAAGCATGTATTAAGGAAACACCACTTGTTCTAAATTTGGACAAATCCGGAGAATCCAAGGGGTTTTAATTAATAAATGCTGGACACTCTTCTGTCCCCGCAGCCATACTTTCTTCTTTTTTTCTTGTACTTGGATGAAGCGTGTACAGCATGTTTGATTTAATGAGGCGTTATGCAATGTTAAATAAAAGTTGTGGAGGAAGACATCCCCTCCCACAGCTGCTCAGCCCTCATTCTGTTCAAATCCCTCCTTCTCCGCCTTGTATCAATTTGTTTTTTTGCATGTCAAGTCAAAAGGAGGTTGTCACGGGAGACAGCTCGCTTGTCTCGTGCACATGATTGAGGCAGCAGCAATTTATAACGTGCAGCCGGAGCGACGGGCCTCACTTATCTCCGGCCAAGCTCCTCCGCCGGTGCCCTTTCACTCAGCCAAATGAGGATGAAAGTTGCGGGTTGGGTTACTTTGTCAAAAAAGCGGGAGGGAACCATTACACATCTGCGCTATCCATCGTGGTGTAGAGAGCGCGGAGCTTTGTGTCCCCCCCCCCCCTCCCCTCCCCTCCTCCCGGCGCAGAGCTGCTGCAGACCTGCCTCTCCTCAAAGCTGTCCGTCTATCTCTCACACCCGGGGAGCTCACAGGGGGGTTGTTATCACAAAGGGACAATTTGTTATCCTGCTTTCACTCCATCACAGAAGCCATTATTTGGGACTTTTATCCATCGAGGAGAAAAAAAGCAAAAAAAAAAAAAAGCTGTTAATGTGAGCAAAGAAAGTGTGCACTCTGTCATTATGCCACCGAGGCGACTGACTTCCACCTTTCCACCGATTGGTGCCGAATGAACCCGAGGCAATTACTCCAGCGCGAGAAGATCACAACTCCGCTGATGTGAACTACCTTGAACTTTTAAGTTGCGCGGCGGCGGAAACGCCACGTCTGATCCTTATGTTAATATTTTGTGTACTAATTGCACTGCAGCACAAAAGCCCCTTGATGGAGTGGGCACTTCCAGCGTGGGCGGATCCCCCCTATTAGTCGCAGCACAGTGTATACTGCCTACGTGCTCCGAACACCGGCACCTAAGCCCCGGGAACACCGACCACGAGATAATGCATCCGCACCTGCGGGACGGACGATATTTCATAAACCTGAGTGCAGATCGGTGATTTATCACTTTCGCTTATTACTTGAGACACTTGGAATGATCGATTGGTTTATCCTCCAAGTTGAAGCTATGTATATATATCAGGTGGGGGGTGAAAGACAATTACCTGGCTAGGTACCCAGGTGGGAGGATATTTCCTGGGAGTCAACCTTCATGCGACAGTCTCGTGCCCTTTGTGTCTCCATCATGCACTGTGACCGTACCGTCATTATCCGACGGTAAATGCTCTCTTTTCTTTCTCCCGCACGTTCGGCTGGATTTAGGAACAGCAGCCACTGCTTTATTACTTTCTCTTTCTCTTTTTGACACAAGGCAAGGGATAATGTCACGAAGGTGTTACGGATATTAACACGGGACACCGTCTGGAGAGTTTAATTCATTTAATTTTGGTTGTAAAAGACTTCAGGTGAAGGAAATGTACAACATGTTGCCTTCAAACCGAACAGCCTGCAGATGAAATGCCACCGCCGTTTACAATTAGGAGCTTCTGAACCTGTGAAACATCTATTTGGCTTCCTGACACCTGATCCAGAAAGCATCGACATGCACAAAGCGTTCTCAGTCCGGTCCAATCACATGTCACGCACTCACGTGTGCCCCCCCCCCCCTCCCCTCCTCCCCTCCTCCCTCATCACAAGTCATCATTACACCACAAGCTGTCAAATTAAAACTTTTAAATTGTGCGAATGCCTCCTCGGAACTTTCCCTTTTTCCCCAGCAACATATTGCAGAGATAATTGAGGATATTAGCAGCCAGACTGTTACCGAGAGATGAAAGGCGAGGAGGGAGCGGTGACAGCTCCTCTCGCTCGTGGCGGTAACGAGGGACTGTCAAAAGTCTCTCCGTGTTTATCTCGGATCATCTGGGGGGATTTAAAACCCTTACCTTCACAATTCCATTCTTTATGGCGCGTCCTTTATCCACAGTGATTTACGGAGGCTCAAGCCCTGCGCCGCGTGATGAATGAGCACTCTTCACAAGGTGTCAGGGCCAGGCAGCGGTGCTGACTCCCCCCCCCCCCCCCCCCCCCCACACACACACACCACACACACACTTCATTTCTCTTTTGGCTTTCTTTTTTCTCCCTCCTTGTCTCCCCCTCATTTCATTTCCAAATTGGGCTGATTAGATGGTGACACACTAAGAGGATTTACACAAGAGTTTAAGATCCACACCGGGCGGTACGGACTGCTTCCTGCCACCGTCTGGTTTTCAGGGCCGGGTCAGAACTTTAGTTTTTAGAACTACAAATGGTTCAGATGTTAAAACCAGACTTCTGTTCCAGAGGTTACTTCAATCTCTCAATGTTAAAATGTGTTTAAACCAGCTTAGCATCAATATGAACCCATAGCTACAGTACAATGAAATAAGCTATTAAGATGCATTGTGGGAAATGTAGTATCCACAGTCTTTGGAGCTTAAAGTCAGGATATCTCTGCTAGTGTTCCATTATTATAGAAGAGAAGTACTGAGGGGCTCACGTATATATCTAAAGCTATTGCACATGTTGTTCAACTGTCTTCTCTCAAAGAAGACTTTTTGTAGCTTTAACGCATGTCTGCAAAAGGTAGGAGCCTAAGTGTTACCTGCAGTGTGTCTTGTAGTTTTACTTGGTAAGATCAATCTTGTAGTCTTTTTTTATTATAATTAACCGAAGGCCCCCGTCACTGGTCTGCACGCCTTAAATAGCAATAGATTAAATAGCATGCATCTTGTATTTTCACATGAAATCTACCAATCAGAGCTCATTTACACTCTCACTAGAAGATCAACTCTGTTCTCTGAGTTCATGAACAGAACGTCAGACACCATGAAGACACTCACAGGTTTGACTGTGACAGTCCAGTGGTGGTCATCATGTTTAACAGCTGGCAGTCAGCCGGTGGTTGCTCGCAGCGACGGCAGCTAGCAAGAGAACATGTACGTGTCCTCGTAAACACAAACTCATCAGTGTTTATTATCTACTGAAGTTTCCAGGAGCAACCGCGGACGCATTGGGCTGAAAGTTAAACTCGTTAAACTGAAACACCCGTTGCTCTGAAGCGGTCGTGACCGCGACGGAATTCCGTTTGAATGTCGATTCTGACAACTGAACCACAAGCAGACGTTTAAAATTCAACGTTTAAAGATCACTGACTCGTCTGGATGGCCGGGGGCAAAATGACACCGACATGCACACGCGTGTTTCTGTCGACGTCGCTTTAAAGAATCTAACCTCATTTCACATAAACACAAAACTAAGTCTCCAGCAATCACCAACTAAAACAGAAGTAAGACGCTGAACTCTGTAAAGAGCTATTTTTTTTTAAACTTTTCATGCAACCTTTCTATCAGAGACGTTCCGTCTGTAAAAATAGTTTCAAATATTAATAAAATATGCCTCTGGGTTTGCCCCACACAGTGTGAATAATGATTACAGCAAACATTAAAATAACAGGAAAACTATCTGAAATAAGTTGGAACGCATTTGCATTTTCACTTCATACATTTCAATTTGTTTTAGGGCAGCTGTCAGGAAGATTGTTGAAAATTGTGTCACAGATTTAGATAATGTGGAATGCTTGAGGGGGGGGGGGGGGGGGGGGTCTTATTGAAGCTTTTGCAGTTGGGGAAATAAAAAAAACCTCGCTGACACAGAAAGTGAAGTGTCATTTTATTGACATTGTTATGCTGACAACATGTTAAGATTTGTTTTAAGAGTTTGTGAATCCAGCCTCCACACACACACACACACACACACACACACACACTCTCTCCCGGATCCTTTGGGAGTGCGTACGTGACTCTGCATAAACATCGCTTAATTAGCATTCAAGGGCGAAAGTAGATTCTCGCTGACAAGTCATGGCTCAATCATTTTAGAAACAGCAGGTTCTTTGTGTCTGTGAGTGTGGCAGGTTAGTCCATTACGCAGAGTTCAGCTACGTATGAACAGAGAATATAATACAAGACAAACATAATAAAACACAACGCGGCGCAGCGAGCAGAGGGATCGCATCAAGGTTACTTTAGTTCCACTCTTTTCAAATCAGTTCTACTTTCCTTCACAATTTGATTTGAGTTTCAGTTATTTCAACGACTTTTATGTTATAAGTTTGAGCTAAATCTGGAGGAAAGAAATCCACCGGTCCAGCGTGTTCGATTACTTCACATAAACACTGCTGATTAAAACAGCTGCTTCTCTCTTGTATATCCTGCGGACAGCTTCACTGGAGCATGCTGTTACAGGCTGTTGCTGACTTACTTTTGGGTTTCTCTCTCTTTAAACAGATCTCTGGGTCCATGAATGAGCCGTTACCAAGCCGTAGTTTTCAACATGTGATCCACGAGACTCTCTAGATGAAACAACCTGAAACCAAGTAGCACCCACAGACTGTATGTGTTGAAGAAGACTTGAAACTAGAGATTGAGACCATAAACTCATGTTTACAATGTTTACTGAGGTAATGAATCAAGAGAGAAGTAGAGTCATTTTCTCATAGACTTCTATACAACCAGAGGAGTCGCCCCCTGGTGGACACTAGAGAGAATGCAGCTTTAAGACTCTTCAGTATTCAGCATCCTTCACAATCAACATGTGTTTGACCTCTCCCTCCTCTCTCTTGGGTTGCAGATCTAACTCTGATAAGTTAGAAGATCCAAGAACAAAAGTTCATTATTCACCTTGAGAAACAGTCATTTCTCATTCTCGTTGTTTGGGGCTGAGGGAGCAGGGCTGGGAGGGCTACTTTAAAAGGAATTTGAATAAAAATGAATAGTTTACCTGTTAAAACATTCAGCCAGTAAGTTTTGGATTATTTCAATGCTGAAATGTGTCCATCATTTAGTTTGTAAAGCAGAAAACAACATCACAGTACAGTTCTGCCTTCCAGCTGTGAAAAGGCTGTCATCATCCAAGGACTCAAATCATTTGGCACATTAGTGTTAATATTACTGATCGTGATGTTAACTTGGAGCAGCAGCAGTACCTGTAGTTATTACATTAAATGAAGCCTGTATTATGTTTGCTGGATTAGATATTTAAAGCCTTTTTTTTCACGCTGAATCTCCACAAAAAGAATAATCTTCATTAACTGGAAATTGGGCAAACCATCCTGCTTTGTGGCAACTGTGATGCTGTTTCCACCCATTTTTCAAGTCAATCGCTTGATTTGTTCAAATGCGGCTACGTTTGATTGATTGAAGACTGATTGATTGATTGAACAGCGTTCTATGTTCTCAGGTGCTCCACAGGCCTGCTGGTGAGTCACATGACTCTCTCCTTTCTGCTGTAGTATGAGCTAACATGGCAGAAACCTAGCAGCAAATGGAAGAAGAAGAAGAATCTGTGTTTTTGGGCAAAACTCAGAGAGGGACTGCATTTTATTATAATTAGCAAATATTGATCCTCTTGTCAAAACTGAGAGCAGACTCTAAAAGGACATAAGTAACACAGTTCTGACTCATTTAGCATTGATCATTGCTCTCTCTCATCTTTTGTTACTAAACTAAATGAACATAGATGACATCAGCTGTTGTAAACTGTTACATATCATGATAGAGTTTTGTAAACTGTTACATATCATGATAGAGTTTTGTAAACTGTTACATATCATGATAGAGTTTTTTAAACTGTTACATATCACGATAGAGTTTTGTAAACTGTTACATATCACGATAGAGTTTTGTAAACTGTTACATATCACGATAGAGTTTTGTAAACTGTTACATATCACGATAGAGTTTTTTAAACTGTTACATATCACGATAGAGTTTTTTAAACTGTTACATATCATGATAGAGTTTTGTAAACTGTTACATATCACGATAGAGTTTTGTAAACTGTTACATATCATGATAGAGTTTTTTAAACTGTTACATATCACGATAGAGTTTTGTAAACTGTTACATATCACGATAGAGTTTTGTAAACTGTTACATATCACGATAGAGTTTTGTAAACTGTTACATATCACGATAGAGTTTTGTAAACTGTTACATATCATGATAGAGTTTTGTAAACTGTTACATATCATGATAGAGTTTTGTAAACTGTTACATATCATGATAGAGTTTGGTGAAGTATGAGGAGGCTGATGGTGTGTTTCTAACCAGGGGATACCTGACATATTTTCTGTTCTTGTTTCAGTTCATATATAACATAATAAGCATGCCAGAAAGCACATAAACTGACCACAGAACGCTAGAGTGCTTGAGATCTGCTCATGACATGCCGGTCCGCACCACGTCAACATGACGTGACATAATGTGATGTAACGCTACACGACTGTGAGACTTTAGGAATATAAATAATGTGCGTCACGGTTGATTTTTTGCTGTTTCCTGCTCTGTCTTCCTGTCTAACGTCCATCATTCTCCTCCATCCAGAGAGAGAGAGACGAATGAGTCTCTCTGTCAACCCCCCCTCCCCCCCCCTCCCAAACAAGACTGCTTGTCTTGCCGAGTGTCAATGTCACATGTTGGGGCGTTAGCCGTGAAGACATCAGTGGATGAGGTCAGCGCCGACATTGTTCCTCTATTAAATCAGTGGCCTCTGAAAGTGTGAGAACAAGCCTCGCTGTCACATCGGGTCCGAGAGCCGAAGGGTGACGGACGCTTCATCTCACCCCCCCCACCCCCCCGCGCTGATGAAAGACGCCATCACATGGTTGTGGCGGCGAAGGCTTTGCTTGGTAGCTCACCTCCACACCTGGCTTCCACCACAAAGCCCGACAGCAGCCGTATATATGCCGCTCAGCTGAAATAAGCGAACCCCGACCTCACTGTGATCCCGCTAACCTTCAGCTGCCTTCTTTTGTTCCCCTTGAGGAGTATTTCACAGGCAAACCAGCCAGCAGATGGTTAAAGTGACAACAGTCTGGTCTCTGGCAGATAACTCGCTCTCCAAAACAGTAAACACACTCAGTGGGAGATTATGGTTTGAACTGGGACAACGACGCAAAGAATTAGTGTTATAATAAAAAATATATGTGGAAAGAGTCCATTCAACAAAATGAACCAAATGAGCAACGAGAATCACAAAGCCAACTGCCCTTGAGTGGTTAGGGTTGGTGCTAAGTTCCTGTCTAAATACGTCTTGCTTAAACGCGCGGCGCTCCTATCTCTGTATAATAATCATGCCTTTAGTGCTACAGAGTGTTGCGGTGCATTAAGATAAAAGCGCTAAAACAGTGTTTGTGCTGCATCCCAAATGGAGGCTGCTAAGTGAAGTAGCATGCTGTTATAGGAGTCGAGGGATGATGGTAGCATGAGTGCTTTTCTGAGTGGGAACACTTCACACTGCAGGGGTTTGCACTGATGCCACAGCATAAATTTGTCATATATCTTTCTTCTTCTTTTTTTTTTCCTACAGTTCCAAACGTATGCTGAGATAATTTATCACATTTTGCTCATTTAAGCCATATTTTGGATCACTATTCATAACTTTTTTTTTTACATTTTCAGGCTTCTGCTGTTTCTTCTGTTGTTTTTTTTCTCCCCCAGACAAATGACTTTCAAGCACTGTGAATGAAAGACGGCACAAAGGAGCAGGATAACTTGTGATGAAGAACATTCGCAGTCAGAATGTGTCGATGCGCCTCGCGATAAAAAAAAAAAACTGTATCAAAATAGGCAGGAATATAAAAGCCACATCAGAGAACGTAAGGGGGTTGGAGCAGAAACTACTGTTCCCGTAATCCAGTAAGTCACACCCTCAGCTGGAGAGAATGCTGAGAAAAGACTATCGGCTTTACACTCTAATTCACCTTCCATAGACTCGTTTTTTCTCTCACTGAGAAGCTTAAAATGGATTAAGCTCATAGGCCCTGAGATGAAAAATAACAGAAAGGTGCATTTCACCATATAGCCATCAATCTGCTTGGTGTTAAATGACGGCGCTGATCACCCCGAGAGCTGCTTTCTTTTTGTGGCTACACTGGAAGATAAACACCGCTCTGTGGAAAGTGAAGCCGAGGGATGATGAAGGCAGATGGCGAGTTCCCGGTTGCAGATTGAAAACCGGAGGACCTTCCCCCCCCCCACCCCCCTCATGGTCGAACATTAAACCTGCTGCGCACGTGTCACGGGCAGAGGTCCTTAACGCTCGAGCAGAGAGGTCTTAAAAAAATCCAGGCGGTGCTCTCTGACGATTCTGAAAACATTCTTATAAAACTGTTGGGGTGGGGGGGGGGGGGTTGAGGAAAATAAATGTGTTGTGATGTTTACGAGTCTGCACGGTTGAGGGCGTTGGAGCATTGCATAATGCCATCCTACAACGGGAGAGATGGGAAGGGGACCTTGGCCCTTAGCTCTCTCACACAAATGCATACATGCACCGAGCCCGATAATGAGAATCCACCTCACCAAATCTTTCAATTCAAGGACTTGCTTAGATTGACTGTAATGCCTAAGTAATCAGCCCGTTCTGACCCACCTTGTCCTCGGCCCGGGATTTATAGCACCCAATTACTGATCTCTATTACCCAGCGTGCCAAGGGGATGGAAATCAGACGGGCGGACAGACGGCTGGCGCTCTGTCTGGGTGACCAGGTGATGAGAGAGTGGCCTCCACTCCTCGCTGCTCTCCGCCCATCTTTCATATCACATTACACGGCACACAACTTCTTTTTATGTTCCCTCAGGTGAAACACTTTTTGTATGTCGGGTTCGGGCGATGAATATCTATGCTTCAGTGTCTCATTTCCAGATGTGTCTTCAAGCTAAAGAACCGACAGCTTTAATGAGAAGTCATAAAGGTTTTAACAGCACAGTCTGTCCCTCAAAAAAAATCGGCAATCTTGCAATCACAGAAAAAAAAAGAAAGAAATTGCAGTCAATACTCGCATTATTGGAAAAGTATCACGCTGAGAGAATTCCTCTCAGTGCTTTAGTCCCCGCTGTCTCTCTTGTAAAAGTAATCAAATTCAGAACCACGTTAACGAGCCAAAGTCAAATAAAACCTCGCTATAACTTCAACAAACCAACATCCTTGTAACTATCCTGAAGGACTTTTCCCCCCTTAGAACTCAGCCAAAAGGCTTTTTATCCCTCCCAACACGCCTCATCTCAGAACTACAAAACGGAAACATCTTTAAACTAATACCCCAACTAACTGTGGTTTATGGAGCACAAGTCCTGGTAACCAATTATTGGCCTTTAGTTGCCATTAGTGAATGAACAAATATTTTAGATATTTGTTGCATAAGTGATGCATAAATATTACTGTTACAGTCACAACCGGAACCAAGCAGCGCTGCACCTGCATTGATGCGTTTACTCGCGTGCACACAGGCATCGACCAACCCGTCAACATCACAAACACATCGATTCAACTGACAGAGAACCAGATGAGCCTCAACAAAAAAACAAACAATACATTTGTGAAGTCTTGGCCGAATCCCGCCAATCCCCTACAAAGCATAGCTCGACATGTATACATGTATACATGATACACGTGTATACATGTATACATGATACACGTGTATACATATATACATGTCCCATTTTCATTATCAAGCTGATGTGTAATTTACTCACAGTATAAAGAGACTAAAATGGCAACTACAGTTTCCGTTTCGGCAACTAAAAGCTTTGCAACCACTTTTAGAAGTTAGTGTTTAGCCCTGTAAGGTAACCCTATTGACTCATGTTGTGACTGTCCTAGCTGCACATGCTAGCAGCTACTGCTAGCAATGCACACAATCAGATCACGTTTCCCTCATACAATAGAAAACTAAAATGTCTTTAACACTGACACTGCAATAAACACACAGAAACAACTAAATCCCCTTTGGGAACGCCAAAATGATTTCTTCAACTTTCTACTTCACTCCTCTGAGTCAAAGATGTATTTTTATGTATTGTTTGAGGCCACGCTCTTTTAGAACAACTTAATATCTACTCGGCACAAATAAAAGCATTCAAAGACTGATCGAACAATATCAACTTTATCTCTGTATTGCTGAATTCATGGCATTATCAGTGATGCTGTCATCTGTATGAGATATTCTCCTAGTAAAGCAGCAGACTGGTGCACCACATCTGAAGAATGGGATTGTAAAATTGTCATCGACTAGTGCTCAGCTGAATTATGTGAATCAACCTCGACCGGTTGTGAGGAACTGCAGCTCCTCGACTGTTCCTTCCACTTGGTCTTTTTATTCACAAAAGAGAAGCATTTTTTCTCTCGTTTATAGTTTCACAATGAAAGTGGCAAACAGCTGCCTTCCTGACAGCACGTGACAAATGAACTCTGACACTCACGATGAGAAAGTGACTCACAGAAAGAAACAGCTGCTCCGAAAACAGCCTCGGCGGTTATGACGCCTCATACATTTTCTTCAGGGCGGATGTTTTTTGGTTTTGGGTTAGAGATTTTTCAAACGGCACAGTGGACCAGTATGTCCGGGGTGGACCCCCATCTCTGAACCACTGCAGGCTGGGATGAGCACTAGTAGGTCAATGTAACTGAACAAGAAGCTGAATAAATAGTTTTCTAACAGAATCTGTGTCAAACTAAAGTAATGTCAAAGCCCAGTATGAGTCCTGTTCATAGAAAAGGTCCTACTGGACCATGTGAAAGACCCATCCGACCACCACCATGTCTTTCCCGCCCAAGGATCTGGGTTTGTTCGTGGTGGTCTGGTCGCTGTGAGGACCCTGCTGGACTCTGAGCTGAAGGAGGTTTTGGTGAACCTGGATGCCGTTAAAAATAGTTTCATCCGATGAAAGGCATTAAGAATAACTACATAGAAAAAGCCAATTATCTGGGTAATGGCCTCGTTTACTTCTGTAGGTCATATCGAGGCATCAGTATTAGTTAAAAACTGTAGTAACTTAATGTAATGCACTCTCCGAAGTTTCGATATCTATCCTCATATAACTTCAGATAAAGTGACACAATGAGTAACACACGTAGCACTGCTGAGTCTGAGGTACGTTCAAGGCAACAACACATTACATAACCTGGACATAGACTCACTGACATCTCACATCCTCAACACTGAGTCGAGTACAGACCGTCTCTTTCTACCCACAGGCTGCTTTCATACTGTACATGCAAGCTTTTGTTGTTGTCTTCGACAGCATTTGTATTCTTTATTTTCCTTTTACTTTCTAGTGCTGAAGTCAGCTGTCAACCAAAGGTCTGTGTAGGGAAAACAAAACTCCAATATGTGTAGTAATTGTGCTCCCACAGTGAGGATGGATTTGATAATTGTTCACGGTCAGAGGATGTGTAAACGATGAGATGGAGATAATGTCCAATTAAAGCTTCTTGTGCGTTACATATATCTGTTACATAAACAGCATTTAAAAGACAATATCCAACATAAAGCAGGTTGTAATTACATGTGGGGATATATATACAGCGAATATTTTACCGTCACTCAAAATGTATTTGCTGTTTTAAATCAGATCTATATGAACGCAGTCGTACACACAGCATCCTTACCAGTCAAACTGGGTGTGAAGTAATATAATTGAAAGACGTGACATGCTAGTTGATTGGATTAAACATTAATGGTGCAGTACAGCAAGTATTTCTCCCTCAGAATGTTTGCCAGCGAAGGTCTGAGAGGAAACATATTGACTCAACAGGAGACCTGAGTCTTCTCTGCCAGACGCTGCAGAGTTGTTATAAGAAAAGTCTCGCTTGGGAGACTAAACTCATAAGAACCGTTTCATAATTCCTTTCATAAAGTCAACTCAAAGCTTTTTTGTGCTCCATTGATCGCCTCGACAACAACCCGATGCTCTCTGGAGTTCTGAGGTAAAGTTAATGTGGTGAGGCGAGGACTCCCACCTAGTGGAGGAAGTCAGATGTCAGAGGCCATCGCCATCCCCCAGTGCTCCCACCCAGCAACCCCAGAGACGCCTAGCCTGAACACACACACACACATTCAAACTAATTTCACATTACACACCCGAACACACACTATCAAAAATCTTGCATACAGTGTGCGAAACACTCGCAACAATTTGAATTCTACTGTTGACTCTTTATGCATCCGTCGGGGGTAATAACACTGAAATTACTTCTTCCACTGACTGTATTCAAGACACTGATTCAAATAAACACGCTTCACACTCAAGTGTGGATTATTTCCTCTCCAGAAAGCTGCACCCAAAGAAAACTGTTCACAGTGAGGCCTGCGGATTAGTTCGAGCAACTGGGACATTGTTGTTTTTGATTTTTTTTGTAATGTAATGCTTTGTGCACAAAAGTAAAGTGATCCAAATACGTTTGACATGTTTATTAGCCTCTTAAGAACTCCCCTCTAGCAGTATCTGTGTGTTTGACCCCCACACACCATCCCACAACTGCAGGGCCCTCAAGGTTTAGCTCATTCAATTAGCTGATACAAAAGAGCAGAGCAGTCAATTCTATTAGGATCTACTGCAACATCACACAAGTCATCATGGACGTAGAACTACAGACAAAGTGCTCATTCGTCCAGCGAAGCAAACCATCAAATTGAATCTAAACTCCATCGCAGACCAACAGATGATGTTGTTTAAACGCAGCCTGACAATCAGACTCAATTGCCATTTTGTTCCACTTCATTATTCAGCCTGACATTATGTTCATGGTGGTTGTTTTCTGTTAGGGGGGGGTTGACGTATGTGCCCGTCAAGGTTATTTTCTACAGACAAAGTTGCTGTGATAGTGAGTAAAAGGAACAGTTAACAATTTCAAATAAATTTACAAATTATACAAATACATAAAAAACACTACAAAGACATTAAAAACACTACAAAGAGACACAAAACAACCACAAAGACATTAAAAACACTACAAAGAGACAGAAAACCACCACAAATATATTAAAAACACTACAAAGAGAAAGAAAACCACCACAAAACCCTAAGAAAGAAAGAGGCTAAACATCTGTAAAGTGTGTCTTGTGGGGGGGCCTTTTGCATGTCTGTGTCCAGGTATCATAATCCGCCCATGATTTGAATCACTGATAAACTGAAGCAGGCCGTCTTCACATAGCGTTCATAGCTATATCTACAAAAATGAATGCGCTGTAAGTCGTAGATATCCTATGGAATCAATTGGTATGAAATCTCTGTGATCATGAACGAGGAGGTATAAGGACCGTCCACACACCCAGGAGACAGGAGAGAAGTCATTGTTGATTTATTTGTCACTTTACTGCCGTAGTTAAGGAAATCCACTTATAGTCATTTTTATCCAAACCACGATCTTTTCCTAAACCTAACTAATTGGTTTTGTTGCCTAAACCTAACTCAGATACACCTTTCAGAACTTGGAGAAGTCTGGAACCAGACGAACCCTAATAAACTCCATACGGGTATAATGTTCTAGCAATAAACTGCTGCACAAAGCACGCTAGAGACTGATTAGATTACAGGTAAATAACTTGTTTTTCTATGAATAGAAGTCAGAAGTTAGTCTTTGAACACCACATACAAAATTCCATTGACTTCCATTGTATTGGGGTAGTGGCAGAAATCTTGGTGTCTGAGAATATCAGCACAGAAAAGCCAAATGATCTGCACGGCTCGATGCCATCAGGGGTACGAGTTAGATTTAATTTGCCTTGTTGTTTTGATAACAGGAATCCAAAATCATTATCTGGTGGACCATGAAGGGAAAAAAAAAGTGAATGCTATTAATTGCAACCCATTAGATATTCTCTCAGTACAAACACACCTGCTCCTCTAACGATCCCTTCTGATGAGGTGGAAGTGTCTGTGTTTATGCAGTGGGAGAAATATTATGAATAATCGGGGAGTTGAGCGCGCGCTGAATTCCTTCAGCATTAATCGAGCCTCTGAAATCTCTGATATTAGCTTCGCATGAATCATTGTTAATTCCCATGAATCCATTACCGTTCCATGTGCAACTAAAAATAGAGTCCTGATAAATCAATGGGGACACTCGAGAGTGAAGACGGGGGTTGATGCCGCTCGCTTCTGAAGCTTCCTTTCTTCCGCACAGCACTACACCCTTGCCTCTCATCGATAATTATTTCCCATAACTCACTCGTAGATTTCCGTTACAACCGGTGGAGGAGGTACAACAGACCTTGAACAGAACGTCCCCCCTCCAGTCCCCCACTCCTCCTAACTGAATGTGCATTCCTCCCATTTGGACTTTCGTCAAGGCCCTTTGATATTGCACAAAACACAGAATATTTTTTTCACCGGCAGCATCCTTGACTTGAGTATTTCTGTAATGACAGCAACCTCTTCCTTGTTTATTCCAACATTCCAACAATGGGGAAGGTTTGAAAAGGAAGCCTAATCCATTTGAAACGGCGTGGCAATCTCCTGTACCGACTGCATTGGTCACAGCTCGGCAAGCGTGCTGCCTTGTGTGGAGACACGACCCCCCCCCCCCCCTATCTGGACCTGCCCTCTTCTCTGCTGCACTGAAAGCCTTCAGACGACTTTCATTGCACGGCCTCACTCATGCACCGGGTGCAAGGGGCAGACAGGTTCATCTGCACGCAATCACAACGGATCGCCGCATCCCATTCCAATTGCATTTCCGCTCACGGGTGTGGGGGTGAGGGGGGGGGGGGGGGGGGGGTGAAGATCCCGTGGTGCATATTACTGTGGCTGAGGCAAATTTAGCTGAAATGGAAGGGGAGATGGAAAAGGCTTACCTCTTACACTAATCTGGGCAAACAACTCAGCGACCGGCTTCCTATGAACATCCCCCCCCCAATGAAAAATAAAATGGTTTCTAGATGACAGAGCCGCCCTGCCTGTCTCCAACAAAAGACAGTGAATTAATTAAGATAATAAATTGCACATGTCATATTTGTAATCTTTTCAATCTTTACTTAATGAGGTGGAACATGTGCAAGGGTGTGTTTCTGGGTAAAAGTTGTCTGGCTGAAGATGACACACCTAAAAGAAAAAAGAAATGCTCAACATTAATAAAATGCTGACTGATATTTAATATATGTCATGTATACATTCATGCTTTCCAGTCCTGTGTGGATTCACAGACAGACATGAATGCAAATGAGGCGGAGGAGAAGGAAACGAGACGCGGAGCGAGAGACTCAGAAGTCTGCATATCTGATAGCAAAGCGCCCTGATTGGAATTTTGTCATGCCACAATTTACAAATTAAAATGAATTACATCTTCCATGCCCTGACCTCCATTAAAAACACTTCATTGTTGATGAGCCATGATAGCATCTGCTATTGATTGGAGGAGCATCAGTACGGCCAATCCTGTCTCTTCACAAGGAGGTCATCCAAAGCAATTTAGGCATATTGAGAGATTGATCAGGGCAACGGAGCTGCCACTTGGGCCCACTCGAGGCAAAAAAAAAATGTCTGAGGTGTGACGCAACCACTCCGCGCTGCTCTGAGGGGGGGGGGAAGCGTCTCAAATCTAAATGCTAATGGTTTCTTTAAGAGCCTGGCTGCCCTTTAACCACTACAGTCAGACGTGAAGGATGGCTCATAGTGTTTAGACTGCTCCTTCTTGTTTTGACCCCTCCACCACCACCACCACCACCAAGACCCCATTCTCTGGATGCAACATCGAGTCCGAGGAAAATCACGGTACACCTGCAACGGTGATACAACAGGTTCTGCTTGGTTCTCAACCTACCTGGTGGCGGTCTGATGGCTAATTACACTTTGCTAAAAATTGTTTATATCTGGCTGATGCTACACTATGATTGGCTAGTCTGCGTCGGAGTTGCGGGACTTAGCAAAGGAGCAATTCTACTTTAACTATAGTGGAGCCAATGTTGAAACTCATGGTCTATCGGTCTGATGACGGATAAGCCTCAGACATTATTTCTGTGGTTGTGGTATAGTCAGCTGATGGACTTTCTCTTCCGTGCACCGGTTATTGTTTAGTGTGCAATCTGCAACTTCAGTTGTGAGAAGGACGTTGGATTTGAGAGACAAAGTCTAATTATAAAGTAGCACATAAATAAGGTAACTTTAAACCAATAAAAAGCTAAGTCGTCGACATACGGGGGGTTACAAAGTTGAATTTCTACCAATGCGTTCCGCCTCTTTTGCTCTACATGTGAACTGTTTACCTGCATGCAACCAAAGCCTGTTCCAACCTGATTGGTCGTTACTACTCGAACTACAAATGCCAAACTTCCAAAGCCAAAATCTTGTCCCCGTTGCCTATGAGTCTGCATATGAATGCAGAATCTGTTTAATGAGATTATAGTGGACCCTAGCAGAAGATTGCTCTCAGCTCCTGGTTTAATACAGTTTGCAATTTTTCTTGAGCTAAAAAGAATGTGAAATATTTCATGTGATATTTTTCTATTTAAATTGAGAATGCACTTTTTTTCAAAGCTGTGAAAAAAAAAATGTAACTCTACACGAACCCTTCACATTCACTGAAAAGTTTAATTTGAGTAACCTTGTATTTTCTACATTTTTTAAATGTATTCACAAGGTCCCTTCAATGTCTTCAGTGCTGTTTTTTGTTTTGGTCTGTAAAAGTTCTTCAGTGGATTCAACTGTAAAAAACTTTTCACTGACAGTAAGGCCCAATGACGTAAACCTGAATGTAATGACTTACATAAGTGACACAGTTATAATCGCTCACCTCGTACACCAAGTAACAAACGCATCTCACATCCTGATTAGATGTATAGAAGGATGTAATTGATGTTTAATTGGACGTGTTTTTTTCTCCACTAAGGGTGAACTATGTGCAGATCTTTGGAGGATTATAAATTTACTTTAAGCGTCATCATCAATCACAAAGGAAAGGTGTCAGACAGGACCTCTGAGAGTATGAAGGGAGACGGTTACCCGTGGAACCTTGGTCTCTGAAGCGTAGCGGAGGTTATGTGCCTTTTATTGAACACTATTGAGGACATGCATGAGTAACAATAGCAATTGTTCAGGTACAATGTGGATTCAGTTTCTTTTCTTTTTTTGCATTTTGGTACGATTTAGAAAAAATACGTCTGGTGGTAAAAGATGTCGCTGGAGAAGAAATAACATTTGAAGTAAATGAAGGACGTATTCCATCAGCAGCTTCACCTTGAGATCATGAGAACTTTCTTCTGCTGAATACCGTGTTGATTAATTTGACTTTGTATTCACTTGGAACATTCAGCCAGCAGCAGATGAATGTGAACACACAGCGAGACACAGAACACAGGTGAATATGGTGAAACTGAAAAAGATGAGAAAAAGATAGATAATAGATATCATCATTTTTTTTGTATTACAGGTTTTCTATAAATGTATGTTTGAAAATTGCAAATGAGATTTGCAATTTTGAATAGAAACTATAGAAAATACTGTAAATGCCATTAAAAAAAAAACAATTTTTTCCATGTTTTTATTAATAAAATGTGTTATAACTCAGGTTGTGATTGATATGTGAACCAACCCCTCTGTGTTAACCTTCAGCACATAGAGAGGAATGAAACTGTAAAGTTTGGTGTATGTAAGAGCTGCTGAAGTGGAGATTTCTGAGAACAAACTCATTTAGAGAAAACGTCCTTTAAAGAGATGTTTAGTTCAATTACAGACATTTAGAAGACTCTACAGGTGAAGAGGGTCCAAACATGAACTCAGAGATATCACCATGAACCTTCACCACTTCATTACTCACATTAAGAGGATTATTTTTTATATTAAACGTTTTCCGAAATGTTATGTTTAAATATGTAAATGAGGCATTATGTAATGGTAGCTTTTGGTGATTTTAGGAGAAATCTACAGACGCAAACAGACAAAGTAGTAAAATAAATGTTTTCTTTCCTCTAGTCTGAAAGAAGACGAGTAATGGAAGAAAGAAAGACCAAAATCTCTAAATTGACCGGTGCATGAAACAAGGTTTTTGCCTGTATTGTCTCCCCTAAACTGCTACAACTGACAGTGATGTATTTTGCACACTACGTTATACTACCGGTACTTCTTTACTGCTACAGATATCTTGCAGCGATGGGGTGGTTCAGGGCAGACGTGTCCCCAGTGGTCACAAGACTAATACTAAAAGTTGTGGAAGCGCGCACAGCCAGAGAGCTCCTGCGTGTCACGAGGGACCGTGAACATCTGACCAACCAACCTACAATTTACCCGAAATTGACAATTTGCAAAGATCATCTCACATTTGTGATCTCACCTCATCCCTTTTAACCTCCGTCTTAAACAGCATTATGCTTATGCAGTACCTGCCGGAGGTACATCACACGGCAGACTGCGCTACTGTATCATACGTCTATTGTGGGCTTCGCCATGGTAACAGAGATCAGAAGGCAAAGGTCAAGCGAAGCGTTGGTTGAGGTGTCGCTCGGCGAGGCCAGGGCGGGGGCGGAAAAAAACCTCCACATGGGCTTTTTTTTTTTCTCCGTGCACTGAGCACGCTCATCAGCTCCTGTCCTCCAGCAGCTCCCTGCAAGGTTACTGAGAGTCAATAAGCCGCAAAGGTTAAGGAGACCTATAAGGAAGATATTATGCAAACAGTGGATCCGGCAGAACCACAAATAGAGCGGCATAACCGTCTTTGTTCGCTTTCCATCTGAAAGTAAATCACAGAAGGGTGCTCTGCAAGACCGGCTTATGAATTCAATATGAGCCATTAAAACACAAACAACTGAAAGACAGCATATCAAATGGCATGAACCGGCAGTCTCTCGCAAAGAATCAATCACTATTTGTTAATCCCTCTTTGAGGAAATTTAGATTTTATTATAGATTTTAAAACGCAGGGAGCTGATGGAAACCTTTATCACTGAGCAGCGACTCATTGGTTCCCCAAACTGGTTCCGACAGTTCTGGCTTCACAACACACTCCTTCATTTACGAAGCAGAAGGAGATGCAGTTGCACGCTTTAAGATTTGCCCTGTTTGTGAGCGTTCATGTTTGGGGATGGCCATGATGGGGCACAAAACATGGTGGCGATAGCTCCTATGACTTACTAAGGAAATGCACAGCGTATTTGAAGTCAGGATGAAATGAAAAAAGTCCTTTTTAACCCTTTGAGATCACATCCTGGGTCTTATTTTGCACCTATTTAAGAAATTATGAAACAAAAAAAGGCAAAAAAATCTATAAAAAAATAAATAAAGGAATATGCCACAGTACAGAAGATAAAGACGCTCTGGGGCTTTGACGGTGGTGGAAGAAGTATTCAGATCCTTTACTGCAGTAAAAGTACTACTACTCAACTGTAAAAATACTTTGTTACAAGTAAAAGTTCTGCGTTTACACTCTTACTTCAGTAAAAGTATGTACGTATAATCATGAAATGTAGTTAAAGTATTAAAGCTGGTTACAGCTGATAACGCCGCCCCTACCGAGTAAACACCGTTAGCACTGTTAGCACTGTTAGCTACGCACCAGCAGCGCAGGCGTCGTCATGTTGAGAGCCGTTGAGAGGCAATCGAAATGTTGCGAATCTCGGATCCTGCACCTTAAATCGATTAAATATTTGTTTTGTAAATTTAGTAAAAAAACGAAATGGAGTCACATTTACCCAGAGCCCAAAAGTGCCACCTTCACAATGTTTGTTTGGTCCAACCAACAAAATAAATACATTTAATTAAAGCAAATGTTCACACTGAGAAGGAACCAAGTAGACACAAAAAAAATACTGCCAATCCATCAATCAACTTATTGTTTCAGCTTTTACATTTTCACATATGTTGTATGCAAAAAAATCTAAATTAGTGAAGTAAACAACGTCAAGTAGAAGCAGCTCTGAGTTACATACAGCTGCTACTTAACGCTCAGATCCAAACTTCTCTAGCTTGAAGAACCTTGGCTGTGAGTTATTTGTACAAACAGACAAGAGGACAAATGAGATGCGTCCTCCATCTGAGGTTTACTGTCTTGTAAATGTCAGAGGATTAATTAACAAATGTTAAGACTGTAAATCATATTCACTGTGAAGATGATGACGATTATTAAACATCGCTCAGGGAAACCACAAAATCCAACAGGAGTCACGGCAAAACTCCAGCAACCTTTCATCCCCTGATCTGAAACCACAATCTACTCTCCATGTCCTCTCTTTAAAAAACTGTTAGAAACATCCGCAGATGTTTCACCTGCTGCACACGAGCTTTGGGTGTTCCGAATGAGAAGTGCAACTGATTAGCAAAAGTGGTTTCAAACAGAAACGAAGGCAGAGAAGTGGACACGGTCTGAAGGTTTCCTTCTATGCTGTTTCTGTCAGACGTCAGCGCCGTCCACTTCTCATTTCAAGGTTTTTAAGTCCCACAAAAAAAAAACTTTCCTGTATTTCAGAGGAAAAGATATGAGAAAAGTCAGTCTAGAAACACTTATTTTGTGACCCCTCTGTTACGTCTCGGGGTGCAACGGATCACAAACTAATGGTTCTGATCGTTTCACTGTTTTGAGTCTCGTCGGATCGGATCAGCAGAAGAAAAAAAGATCAAATAGGACTTTTAGAGACGCCCTGATCAAGGTTATTTTGCGGCCGTACTGACAGCTGATCGTTGTGAAGTGAAGCGAAGTCGATGGAGAAGTTTCTTGAACCTGCATTCTCTCTAGTGTCCACCAGGGGGCGACTCCTCTGGTTGTATAGAAGTCTATGAGAAAATGACTCTACTTCTCTCTTGATTTATTACCTCAGTAAACATTGTAAACATGAGTTTATGGTCTCAATCTCTAGTTTCAAGTCTTCTTCAATACAGCATGATGTTCATTTAGTACATGATGGTCCATTTAGAGTCAAACAGACCATAAAGCAGGGGATGCTGTAGGGCGGGGCTTACTGCGATTGACAGGTCACTGCCGCTACCAGAGACGTATATGGCGTCTCTACGCAACTTCTCCGCACTCCAAATATGGTCACTTCCCTTCACCAGTACCAGTTTGCACATGTGCAGTAGTGATCAGGCAGGATGTTCTAGTAGCAAGTCACATGTGTAGCAGAAATTAGCTAATAAAAGATATGATAACGGATTGGTGCACAACCTCGTGCTGTTGCCAATAACCGTAATATATATATATATTTATAAATGCTGAAAATAGACACGTTTTCTGTGCAATCCGGCTTCGCCGACTTCCAGTGTCAGCTGTGCAGAACAAAGCTCAGTAATTCTAAGAAATCTTCCAACAACCTCGTGTTCCACAAAGATCTCTCTCAGTTTCTGCACAGATTACACCTGTACTACAGCTGCAGAGAGACGCTGGAGGTAATCCAGAGAAACCTCGTGTGAGGAGAAGCCTTTTTGGTCTCCGTATCTCTGTGATGGAATTACGTGCACCAAAAAATTAAAGAGTGCAAATTCGAATCAAACCTCTGAGCGAGATCTGTGGGTTCTTGGCAGCGTCGGGGGAACACAACAGGATCCTCGCACATATGCCGTGCACATCCGTGAGAAGCTCAGCAGGCTGCCAACAACAAAGTGTTCATCACTCTCCTCCCACTCCTTTTCATAGAAAATACAAAAAAATCCCCACAGTATCGAAGACGGCCCGACCAATCAGTGTTGAGGATAAAAAAAAAAAAAGCAGTCGTTCAAGGAGAATGAAATGCCCCCATTGATTGGTCCCCCCCCCCCCCCCCTCCCATGCACAGTCCTCCGATCGATACCTGGGAGATAAGCAGCCGTCAGCCACTGATATCGGTGATGTATAACCGCGGCGACTGATGACTTCTTGCCGTCTTGGTCAAGACTCACCGGAGCAATTCGGGGGGGCCTCCACGCCAAGGGCAGAGCCAGACCAGACGACCGAGCAACCCACTCCACCGAGATCATCGACCCGGCGTCAAACCGGCATGTGTTAAACCAAAACCGTCCTTTTATTCATCGTTAATCATCTCCTGCATGATGTGACCCTCTTCTTTTGATCATCCGGGGGTTAAAAACCTTCACGAGGTGAGAGTGAAGCGCAGCGCCGCCAACGAGGATAAATTACCTGAGAAGAGAGTCGCTGTTATCGCTCTGTTTGTTTTTCAAAAGACAATGAAATAAATAAATGAAAGAGAGAGGGGGGGGGCGGGGGGGGGGGGGGGGGGGGGGTTCAGAGAAAGGTTCAGAGAAAATGAAATGATGGCGTGGCGGTGTTTTGTGAAATTGTGCTGTCAAACGTTTCTCCTTTCTAATTTCCTGGAGCGCAGATGATGGAGCATGTGTGCTGACAGCTGAATCTGATAAAAAAAAAGGAGAAAAGACTTCTTTCCACCTCGCGAGCATTTATAAGCGACATTTATAAATATAATAATAAAACAATTAGTCTGTGGCAAATGACAATTGACAGATAGCGTAACCTTGTGTGCACTGTACATTGTTTCACTACGGCCATCAATTATAGTGTCAGGGGTTGACAGACGTAAATAAAAAAACGACGTTATTTTAATGGAGCTTTCTTCTACTTTGTGACAACAGCTGAAGCTTCTGAAGATATTCAAATTAACTCAGAAGCGCAAAGAATTCTATTAAACTTCCTATAAGATGAACTGACTTTTCACCGACTGTGGGAGCTGCTACTGTGTAGAAACTGAAAGGTGTGTGTGTGTGTGTGTGTGTGTGTGTGTGTGTGTGTGTGTGTGTGTGTCTACGTTTGACGGGACCGTCCCGGCACAACTGTCACTTCGCTCCCCTGTTACAGGTGCTCCACACAGGGGAGCTGGCAGCTCTGACGGACGCCTCCTCCTAGGGATTTATGGGAAATGACAGCTCCCGCTAAATAAAGCCGAAGTGGCCGGGGAGGGGGAAGACAACGGAAGTTACAAAAACCGCGAGCGCACAGGGGCTGACACGAGCTGGAAATGTATTTCCTCCGCTCTGCCTGGCAATTTAGTTGGAAATGTGCTATTCATACTTTCAGGCCTGGAGATTGAGAGAGAGAGGGGGGGGGGAGCCCCACCCTTAATCTACTTCCTCTGTTTGGGGTAATGGTCTACGAGTTTTTTGGGGTTTTTTTGCTGCCAGAGAAAAATCACATTTCTTACATGGCTGAGTCTTGATGAATTATTTCACATTTCACTTACTTACCTTTTTAAAAGTGAATCTACATCAATAACGCTGAAGGAAAAAAAATAATTCACAGCTACAAATGAACAGTTCCCCCCCCCCCCCCCCCCCCCCCGCCCCCCCCCCTCAGACTGGAAAGGTGTGGAGCGTTTGGCTGCTTTACAAAAAGAAAGAAAGAAAGAAAAGTCCATTTCAAACTCCATCATCTGAGCGTTCGGCGGCATATCTGAGTGCACACGGGGGCCGGGCCGGCGTTCTGATTCTCCACTTATTTAAATATGGACCGTCTTTAATTGAGCAGAAACCGCTGTGGAGAGCAGTGCTGAACTAATACTGAGGCTGAAATATCATTACGCTGATGGAAGCCGGGCTCTCTGACTTTTATTGGCAGCTCCCGAGCTAAATGTGCGGTTCAATTCGGAGGCGGCCATCGCTGCGGAGGCAAAGTAATCGACTTTGGGACAAAATGGTGTGGAAAACGACGCGTAGGCCCCCTGTTTTGCCTAAAGCCAAGCCCGGGTTGAAATCTATCAGTCAGGTGCACACCAGCATTGGCATTTTCACAAATGTGATTTAGTCGACGATGCCGGAGAGCTGACGCGCCGGACCGGTGGAAGAACTGCTATTTCAAGCCAAGCAATCGGCTGCTGCTGCCCAACAAAAATGTCTGTGTCATGTTCGGGTAGAACAATGTTTTACATATAAAACCCTGCAGTGTATCACAGCTTATTCAGGTCAAAAGGAGCCTGAACCGTGCGAGCATTTGACTCTGAATTTGAAATCTCAAGTCATCTCTCTCCCAGCCTGTAGAAGAGCAAAAAAAAAAATCATTCCTTTTTGTTTTCGAGATGAACACAAGATCCACTGCTGCTCCACGCTAGTATTTTTGGCTCCGTGCTGCCAAAAGTTTGGACACAGCCATTTATAATTCTCTCTCTCTCTCTCTCTCTCTCTCTCTCTCTCTCTCTCTCTCTCTCTCTCTCTCTCTCTCGCGCTCGTGAAGGAAAGCAGCTTGCTTATTTTTTCCCCAAACAGACTCCATGAGCTGCAGACCGGTCCGTGCTGTCATGTGGTGATGCTCACAAAGAAAAAAGAGAAAGAAGAAAAATCACATTATTTTTTAAGCAGCTCAAGCTTTAGCGAGCACCGAAGCCAAAATTAATCATCACAATAAGTCACAATTAAACAGCAATTATGTAAATTATTTTTTTGGGGGGTTTGGGAGTGTCTCAACCCTTACATCATCTTTCTAACGCTCAGATTCAGAGTGTGTCTCCCCCAGCAGCGAGCCTGGAGGAGCAACAGTCACACCCACACACCCACACACACACACACACACACACACACACACACACTTGCAGAGCCACAGAGCAGATCAAGTGTGCCTGGAGAGCTGTGTAGAGAGGCCAGTTTCCCTCATTAGACCGTGTGTGCACCACTCTTCAAAAAAACAAAACCCTCTCACTCTAATCACTGTCACCAGACCTCGGCTGAAAAACAGATAATTAACGGCGGGCCCTGCCTCAATCGGCTTCCATGCTAAACAACTCTGTGTACATATGTGTGTGTGTGTGTGTGTGTGTGTGGGTGTCTGCGTGTTTTGTCTATTTGGAGTCTGTCGATGTAGGAGACCCCCCCCCCCCCCCCCCCCCCCCCCACCGCGGATGCTCAAGCCATCCACAACAACGACTCCGCTCAGGCTTCGCATAAGCTCACAGAAGAACTATCGCAGAACCACATAATGCAGACATTTTGTTACAGAAGAAACATCATGAACCACGTTTGGCGTCTCCATCTTCAGTCGCTGGTTTTGTAACGCCCCCCCCCCCCCCCCCTCCCCCCCCCACCGTTTTGCTCCAGGACTGCCCTTTTATTTCCCCTTCACCCATTTATTAAATGGAATGGACTTCTTAATCGTGTGCTTTGCAGAGCAGATTTATTTATGTTCCTTTTTTTTTTTTTTTTTTTTTTTTTCCTAAAGGCAGTTATTAATATCATAAATATTTGATGACACTTTGCATGACCCTGCAGAGAATGACACGGAGAGGTAATGAAGGTTAACGCTCGGGGTAGAGGCTGATTAAATAGCGACTGAGTGGCTAAAACCCACCCAGGGCCGCTATAAACCTTCTAATAAAATGGACTAAATAAACATCCCGTCCACGGCGCCATTTCTGACCCGGACAACTTTAACAAGCTAATTCACACAAACACAGGCTTTTTTTCTGCAATCCCCTAGTGCTGGCTAACCGTGTGAATGGTTTGGGTTTATTTGCCCCGGCGGTGCGATATCAGTCTTACCGCCTCCACCCTGAAAACATGGAGGCGAGTAGAACGTTGCAAACATTCACTGGGTCCAGCTTCTCAAATGTAACTTCAGTTTTGGATTGCTGGTTCAGCATTTTAAGAAGTTAGCACGGGTTCTGGGAACTTTGTTGCATGTGCTAATATGTTGAAGACATAACCACTTGTAGTTTTATCGTAGAAATAAAAGAAAACCATCGTTTCTTGCAGTGGATTTTTATTATTTGTTTATTATTATATTATTGCTCAGTGGAAAGAGTAACCAGAGTTTTACCAGGACATCTTTTAAGAGACATACAGGAAGCGATTTCATTGATTTAATTGCAATGAACGGACAAAAAAGACGCCGAAATAACTACGTTAATGACGCCGGTTTGTAAAAAGTCTGAATTCATGATGACAAGCAAATCACTTTTAAAATACTAGTTTTCTCAATGGAGCTCGGATCGATCGGTGCTATGCTATGCTAACATTGTAGCAGCTCCACTCAACATAACGTCATCTGTTTGAACCATCTGGTTTATACTAGTGCTGGCCAAGTTAACGCGTTATTATCGCCTGAGTTGAACAATTTCAACTCGCGCGAATGAGGCGAATTTGGCGTTGCACCATTCGCTCAGCCCGGTCTATTCACGTCTTTTCATTGACTTTGTAATCTACTCGCGCCGCCTTTGGTGTGAACACGGCATGAGACAACATTGCTGCATGAGGTCCGTTGTTGTTCTTAAATTCCATTTACCTCCATTGTTTTGGGTTGGAGGCGGAGATCTTGGAGACAGATATCTCGAAATCCAGACAAATAAAACCCAATTTATCTGCATGGATAGATATCACTACAGGTAGAAGCCACTCTTTGAGATCAAACTGTTTCTGTTGATAGATATATCTTCCAAAACCTTTCAATTGGTGTCATATAGTAATCCTCCTGTATTCTGTCAGCAGCACTGTGGCCTGCAAATTACCATCTTTCTCACAAAAGGTTTTTTTTGAGGAGAGGTTGTCCTTCTCAGGGCTCACTCAACAAATCAATTCTGCTTTTTGGCTCTCCTCCAAGTGAAAAAATCTTCAATATTTGCAACACACGTCCTTCATCATTGAATTGTGGTATTCATGGGTTTTTGAATAGGCTGTGTATCCCATTGTCTCACGAACGCCAGCGAAAGCAAACAGCTCCACAAAGCACCAATTACAGCATCAACTTCCTCTCCAACGCGACGCACGAGTACCACTGCGTTTGTGTCAAGGCTGGGAAACATACGATGGCTCTTTGCAATTGTAATCAACGTGGTTTTTAAACGTTAAGTTGGCAAATTAGTAAATTCCGGCACTCATTTATTCAAGATGTGCAATTACTGGCAGCCCGATACCCCCAAAGGTAGAGAGAATGAAGGAAAACACCCAGGAAGAGGATCACAACCATCTCCAGTAGACATCATTGAATCTAAATATTTAAAGAGCTCCAGCATTCAACATTTATTGATTCTCCGAATGTGTCTTTATACATTCTGATGCTGAATACCTCAGCAAAATGATTTGAAGCTGACCTGTATAATTTGACCTTGTCAGGAGCTGATCCCCCCCCCCCCCCCCTACACACACACTTCCTCATGCATGCTGTGTAATTGAGCCTTCAGGGAGAGCGGAAAGACTATCTGACTCTCGCCTCGTAAGGATCTCCATTGATGATCAGGACTGGTTACCTACCGTCTAATCAATAAGTGCAGATACGCGAGCAGATAGTCATGAATATGGGGCGACGGTAACTCATCCAGCCTTCACAAGCGCTTTAATAACTGCAAAGATCACAGACTTATACATTAACAACACGGCCGAGGTTAGAGCTTTGCGGTGAACGATACACGTAATTAAATACGTTTCCTGGCATAAAAGGCTATTAACTCCCCCTTCAATTTATTTCCCAACAATGAAACGTACAACGTGGAGCGGATACATTTAAATCGACGGTCAGAGACCAAGTCAGAAGCGGAGCGGAGCTTTTTCTGCATTTAAATTACAGGAATCTTTTCTATGAAAGCCACAGGCAAATCCAAAATGAAAGTTGCATTAATTTAGTTTAAATTACTTTTTTTTTGTGCGATCTGTCTGTGTGCTGCGAATACCTTCGCTTTGATGGTGCTCATAGGTGACGCAGCGCGGTCAGTGGAGTTTCACTTTCTTATGTAGGACACTGAATCACTTCAACTCTAACTAATCAGCCTGTTCCAGTGATCCTCACACGGGAAGAAGAAGAAGAAGAAGAAGAAGAAGAAGAAGAAGAAGGCGTCTACAGAGGAGGAAGGGAGAGATAATTGTCTTGTTTACCTTGATTTAACATTGTGTGTGTGTGTGTGTGTGTGTGTGTCTGTGTGTGTGTGTGTGTGTGTGTTAAAACACAAGGGTTCAGTAAATGTGCCGAGGCCAGACACAGAAGGAAGTGAGTCTCCAGCTTTTCATTCACTTTTGCTGACACATCGGCAACCAGAGGCTCGTTGGGCCTCGAGAGCCACCGACGTGTCACTTCACATCTCCAGCGGTCGAGATCAATCCCTGGTTCAGATTCAGCAACGATGGAAAGCGGGGAAATATGTGTCACCTACGGCGGCCAAATATGCCAGAAAACCATTCGAATTACAAATGAACAACGAAGACGTAGACGATGGCAAGAAACAGGACGAAAGAACTCCAATTGTCAAGCCCTATTGATCCACATCATAAAAATGCAAGTACCGTAGTTCTCACCCCGGGAGTTCGTAGTCCAACAACCAATCTAATATACTGCGGGGGTGTTTAACATACATATCTTTTCATTTTCTACATTTGCTCATCAGATTTGCGAGAGCAAAGTGAGGCGCCGCACAATATCCTGGGCCTCGCAAATGTAATATAACCTGGATTGCAACGGGGGCCGGCGTGATGCAGCCGTGGCATTAGGGCCAATGGGAGCTCTTTAAATGAGAAAGCGGCCATAAACACCACATCTACACCCCCCCCCCCCCCCCCCCCTTCTCTCTCTCTCGCGCCAGCATTACCAGCGGAGCTGATGACAAGTGGCGAGCAGCCCCTCCAGTGCCGTTAATACGGCGCGAGCATTCTCCGGGGGAAATGCAATCTGTGTCCTCTGAGCAGATCCACTGTCTGCACTTCCCCTGCATGTGAGCCGGCGATCACATTATACTCCCGCTCTCGAAATGGGAGAAGGAAATGGGAAATCGCCTCGGCCAGAAGATGAACCGGGAACATAATCAAAAAATAGTGTGGCGCAAACGGCGCGGATCAGCCCCGGCACGCAGACCCCCCCCCCCCCCCCCCTTTAGCTGAGCGCTAAACAATAAGCAGAGGGGGATTCTTGTGCCATTGAGAGGAAAGTACCCCCCCCCCCCCCCTCTTCTTTCTTGGCTTATAGCAGTTTATGCGTTTAAGATGGGAGATAAGAACAGGGACCCCCCCCCCCCCCCCCTCATGTTCAGATCCAGCATGCCTATATTGCCGATAAAAACAGCAGCAACTGCTCAGACAAAAGACGCTCAGCGGGAGGCGGAGTGAGAGGAACATATTCAGTTGACCTTGCTTATTGCCGGGACGAATCTTCATCTGACGCAAACAAAGAAACATGAAAATGCGATGTTGACTTGTGGCATGAAAGTGAATCCATTACAGCGGGAGGGACATGTGCCCCCCCCCCCCGCCACATCGGAAAGTGTGGAACACTTTTGCTGGACTGTTTTTGTTTGCATTCTTTTGCACTAAATACAAGACAAAGCTCAAACCAAACAGCAGACATTAAGAAACACAGCGCACATGTCTAACACACACACTTCTTCCATTGTTATTGTGTCTGTGTGCACAGAGACAAAGACACTCGAGCAGTGGATGGATCGGTGAGCACGGGTGTGGATCTGTGTGTGGAAGACAAGTCACTGCGTGTGCTTGAAGTAAATGCCGGACACGTGTGTGTGTGTGTGTGTGTGTGTGTGTGTGTGTGTGTGTGTGTGTGTGTGTGTGTGTGTGTGTGACAGCGTTAAGCCTGAGTGAGAGGTGAAAGGACTGCTGTACTCACAGTTGTGCTCTTGTTTCCCTGTGGTCTGTCGGCGTGTCAGAGTTTCATCCTCTCAGCGTCTCTCCCTGGGCTGGGCTTCCTCTTCCTCTTCTGACCAAAAGGTGTGAGGAGGAGGAGGAGGAGGTGGAGGAGGAGGAGGAGGAGGAGGAGGGGATGCACGGATTGAACGCAAAGGAATGAAAACCAGAGTGAGAGAGAAAGAGAGAGGAGGGAGAAAGAGAGAGGAGGGAGTGCGAGTTAGTGAGAGAGAGAGAGAGCGCTGTGGATGGAGGGAGGGCGCGAGCGGTGGCCTGCGATTGGCACTGTCAGTCCGGGAGAGGGAGCGTCGGTCTCGGCGGTGTCGGGGCTGCCTGCAACCCCCCCGGTCGGTCTGCGGCGTCTCCGTTTTTAAAAAAAAAAACGCCTTTCGAGAGCCGGTCGCGCGGATTCCTTACAGGCGCACACGCTTGCTGGCTGCCTCACGACTCACACACTCTGCATCCACATCACACGGAGAGAGAGAGAGGAGAGGGAGAGAGAGAGAGAGAGAGAGAGAGAGAGAGAGAGAGAGAGAGGGAGAGAGAGAGAGAGAGAGAGAGAGAGAGAGAGAGAGAGAGAGAGAGAGGAGGAGGAGGGAGGGATGATAGAGTGAGGCAGACAGATTCAGAGGGCCGATGACAGCTTCAAGCTGAAGCTTCTCCCTTGGCTCTCCTCATCAATGACAGGTACTGAGGAACAAGAGACAGAGGGAGGCCCACCCCCCCCCCCCCCCCCCCATTCACACGCCTCCACACACACACACACACAAATCACTCCTCCACATCCAATCCCCCCCCTCCTCCCCCCCAATCTCAATTACCATGGCCGCCCGCAGATGTATTGGGCTTGTCAGCTCTCAAGCAAAAGGGTCTGTGGAGGCGATGTGGGGCCAAACTTATCTCATCTAATTTAACCCAGCTATAATCAGACGACACCACCCCGGCTACATTTGGGTTTTTTTTTTTTTTCTTGACTGCGTGTGAGATTTTTGGAGAGGTGAGAGGATGAGGATGCATGAAAACAGAACGCAGACAAAAATGCAAATGAGCTGCTGGCAGGTCAGAGAGCAGGTTGAGATTAAAGCCATTAGCAGAAGGAAGAGAAGAGTTCCTGTTTGAAAACATGACAAAAATGCAATTGAAGACTATGAACCGACGACCGCGTGCAGCCCAGTTAGATTGATTTAACTGTGATTTATAATGCCGTCAATACAATTTGATTCATTTCAGTGAGCCAACACCCTAAACGCTCAAAACAAAATAATGAGATTCAGTCCGAACGAGCAGCTCTGTGGAGGATATCCGGCCTGACGTCTCTGCAGTCAACGCCCAGTTTTGCAGCCGAATGTCGCGCTCCGGTATTTCTCTCTCTCTCATTAACTGTCGCGTCCGGTCAACAGCGAGGGGCCGACTCCAAACCGGCTCCACGCGAAGTCCCATGAATCCTATCTCTGCCTCTTCACTCCACCAAATTCAATTAAAAAAGAGAAATTGGCAATTAGATCACTGTTATGATCCTGTAACAATGATCTAATCTGTAATTCATTGGCTGGCGTTCCCCTGGGGTGGGGGGGGGGGGGGCTCAGAGACTCCTTGGCATTCACCTCGGCGCGGGTGGAGCCTGCGAGGGCACCGGGTGCTACCGGAGGCCTCTAGACGGTGTCACTGCCGGGGGCCTCGTTTGGCCCCCGCGGCAAGAACACAACCTGCGACGCTCGCTTGTTTTGTTCTCGTCTGCATGAGGGGCCTTCGGGTTTTCTGCACACAAACACTCACATGGGAGGAAATCTTGTACACCTTAATTAAATTAAGTCAATTCCATTTTGGTTAATGACGGGGAGTTTGCCCTTTCAGGGGGCATCGGGCTAACAATCTCATTGAGACATGTCGGGGGGGGGGGGGGGACTGGAACCAGTGTGTTGTCACCACCTTAGTGACTGGAGTCAGCGCTACAGCTGCACCACATGTGGACCGTCTGCAGCACTTAACATCACCGGGGATGTTTGAGTATTTATTTTTTTATGAATGTGCGTTACCTGGCAACATTTAATACATTAAAGGCTTTTTTCTTTTTTATCTCATCATCCATCGCGTGGTGCTTATATTTAGTCCGGGGGTTAAATGCAGCGTCCTTTATAGCGGACACGCACACCTACACAGAGCCAGTGGCAACAGGAAAGAAAACTGACTGTCATATATATATATATATATATATATATATATATATATATATATATATATATATATATATATATATATATATATATATATATATATATAGAGAGAGAGGTGTGTGTGGGCTTGCGACACACACACACACACACAGATGTATACGCACACAGGAACAGCGTGATTGCTCTGCTTCGCTCGTTTAGCACTTCTAAGGCAGAGATCCCCAGAGGCCACCCATCACATCCAGTTACTGTGGCACACAGACACGACCGGGGCCCCACCTGGCTGCTCTCACCTCAATCTGCAGGAGGCAGGAGGCACTAGCACCACGTCGCTCTCTTTCTCACTCACTCGCCCACATCACTCACCGGAGATCAAAGATGTGGTCACACACACACACACACACACACACACACTGATGTCTCTTATCAAAGATCACAAGGACTTTCCGCTTTACAGACTTTTTTTTTTTTTTTTACAAACTTGCCGTCACGCACATAAAAGTTGTTACGAATCGCCTCCTCGTGTTGAATCACAAAAAGTACATTGCTTTAAGGCGTCCGCTAACTGGACCGGCTCATAGTCACACTCAAGGCTTTTCATGGGAGGTGTGAAGAGGCTCTTGAATCCCCGAGCCAGCAAGTAAGAATAGACGGGACTATTATCGTCTCCTTCGCTTCACTCATTTGAACAAATATTATGCAATTAAACAGAACGGAATGAGTAAAACCTGCGAGTGAGAATAACAGATGGAATAAACGGATACGTTGACAGATAGATTTAAACAAGAGGACTAATGAGACAGAAGTGCTTTGACTGTTGAGTCACACTGATTGGTATCAGGTGCTGAGATAAAAGACGTAATGCAAAAACAAAGATGGCCGGGTGATAGCTGCAGCGGGGAAAGTTGAGGGGAGGGGGCGAGAGGGCAAAGGAGGTGGAGGTCGTGCGGCTGGTGATTAGTGCTGGTTGAGCCCGACTTGTCACAGGTTGACGTGGGATGCAATTATAGAGAGGAAGTGTCCCGGCCCCTCAGGCATGTGCCAGCCACGCTGTCACCGACAGCTGATGTGTGGGCTCCTGGCACCGCCAAAAGGTGTCACAGGTGCTTATGTGTGCTCAAAAAAAAAACACTGCTACGCTCCCATGAAAATTGGCCGTAGCTTTTTTTTTTTTTCTCCCAGGATGACTGCGCCCCGTGCACACTCACACACGCCCGGTTACCTTTTGTTTGAGTATTAGTTAAACCCTACTCCACTCCCAGTTCTCTCTCTCTCACTCTCACTCTTTCTCATTTCCTCTGAAGCCACACGGTAAAGCTGCAGCACTTGTGATTCTGCCGGCTTCTCACGCTGTTCCCACATCTTCTCCTTTTCCCGTATCTGCTGGCATACGACTCTGCCAGCAGTGCGAGTAAGCTCCATAAGACCCAAGGCAAATTACCTCAGCGGGACACTGCACTTCTGTTTCCCCTCCTCGCTTCTTCTTCTTCTTCTTCTTCTTCTTCTTCTTCTTCTTCTTCTTCTTCTTCTTCTTCTTCTTCCTCTTCCACATCGTCTTCTCTCTGCATGTCACAAATCAAAATGTGTACCTCAGCACTGGCTGCACGTCGTGAGAGTGGAGCTTAAAAACAAATTCAACGTCCTCCACCGGCCTATTCACATCTCTCCTACAGTGTGAGAGGAAACAAAACTGCTTAAGTTGTCCGTCTCGTCACTATGTGGGAAGAAACAAGAACACTGTCTTTTACTAAAGGACACAGATGGTCATCTGGACTTTTGTCCAACCTTTCTTTTATTCTTTCTTTTATCATAACCCTTTTTTCAGAAAATTGATTCGTACAAAGACTTTCATACTACCATCTAGGGGCTTGAAAGCTATGCTGGTGGGCCATCAAGTGTGATTTTCCACTTCAGACCATTTTTTTAGTGGGGAAATGGCCTGAAATTGGATCCTCTGGCAGCTTGCAGTTCCTCTAAACTAGCCTTGGGCAATACAATTCTTAGATGCACTCCTACCTCTCCTGCTATCATTTCCAGAAGGATCCCAGCTATAAAGATGCTGCCACTAATCCTCAGACAGGTAGAGGAGGGACGTTCAGTAACATCCTCACCGACCAACGTATCCTCATACAACGGTTCGTACGATATCCTACAAAAAGTTATCTCTCATATTGAGTGCATTTTCATATGAAAGCCAGCAACATGTCAATTTCCACTTGTTACATGCATACGGTCTTTTCAAAATAAGCTTCTTTCTTCCCAGGAAACTCAATTAGGTTTAGGAAAACATTATGAAATACTTAGTTAGGTTTAGTAAAAGATTGTGAAATACTAAGATCATCATTTGGGTAAAAAACCAGGGAAGTGCTGTTGGGGTCAAAAAATCTAAATGACTAATTATAATATGTGGGCTCACGAAGTCTGGTGTCCTCATGTGAATGTGTGTGTGTGAACTTACTCTGACATTAGCTTCTACAGATGTTTAGTCTGCTGAGAGAGCAGAATGTCCCGAATTGGAATGATAATAAGAACTGTAGAAGCGTTGAGACCTTTGTGCCAGAAGTTGCAGACACTCTTCCCAGACTACATGGCGTGGACGCCATTTTGTGTGTGTGTGTCACCTTTTGTGACGGAGACCTCATTGTAAACCAATCCTGTGCCAGCCCATTGCATGTTGTTTACTCAGTATAAATATCATAAGCTCAGAGTCAGAACTCCGAGCAGCCTTGATACTCCATTGAAAGTACAATCAACTCCGTCTCCTTCTTGCAAGAATAAATGTCCTGTGATTAATGATTTTCCATCGGTCTCAAGAGTGAGTGCCATTACACAAGCTACATGACAAACACATCAACATTGACTCCTTGATTCTCATGAGGAATGAACAGCGGCCTCCTAGTGGCCACCTACGAATGATCCGACTCACCGGCTTTCAGGAGGCAGCCCTATCGGACCCTCACATACAAAAGATAATTGTATAAACTGTTTGGAGGAGCGTAATTAAAAGGCTAACGAAGCCATTAAAGGTGTTATATGGCAGCCTTTTAGCAGGCCTATAGAGTCACCGGGGTCCGCCGCTGTGCCCTGTTAGAGTTGTTAGCAATAACCGCAGCCAGCCGGCAGGACGTGTCCCCGTGTCCTCTACCTGAGGCCCCGCTGTGATCACGCAGCAGGCGAGCATACGATGCTCCTTCGCCCCTCACAGTTCATAGCCCGACACCCCAACCAAGAGGGCCTGATTAAATCGGCGGAACAAGGCCTAATTAAATAGGGTCTGATCATGGAGGAGTAAATTATTTAACACTGCCCACACATAGTGATGTCTCCTCTTCAGATCCTGAACCAGAGACTTCTCTTTGTCGCTTTTGTCTCCTCTTGTTTCACTTTCCCTCTTTGTCTGTCTCGTCTTTTTTTCGTCTTTTTTTTTTTTTTTTACGACATTTGCACCAAGTGCTCTTTCATCTCCGAAATGCCATTCAGTGGCCACGGCACAGTCGTGAAACAGTCACGGAAACAAATGCAGGGCCGGAGCTGGAAGAAGATAACATTGTGTGTTGATTAAAGACGTGGAGGGAGACACCTATATCATCCTTTGGAATCAACAGAGAAGGGCTGACAGAAATATCCCCCCTGAGGACAAATACAACAATAGGACAAGTGAGGATGTTAACTGTTGGCTCTTCCTGCTTTCACGCCGAATACCCCCCCACCCCCCATACCTCCCCCCTAACCTATGCATTTTAATATAAATAGCGCTTCTTGTTTTATTATACCCTTTAGAAACCTGCAGCCCGTTAAGAGTGCTTTTTGCAGATGCTGTGATCCAAGCAGTGCGACCGAAGGTTCACACAGAAACTCATGTATTGGTTCACTCAGCAGGGGGGGGGGGGGGCGGGGGGGGGGGGATGGCATTTTCCATTTCTTTTCTTCGATGCCGAGGGTTTTTTCTATCTGACAGCGGTGCTCTCTCTGGGCCAATTTCAGACTTTCTGATCACCCACCGCACCATGCACATCTTTCCACCGCTACACTGTGCTAACTACGAAACCTAAATCCCACAGAAAATCACTGACCCAAGACAGACTGGAGGGGGGGGGGGGAGTGGTGCATTGCCTTGTAAACATTGCATTTTGCATTTACATGAAACACTTAACCTTGAGAAAAAGCTGCAAACTACCACAGCGAGGGGACATTCAAATGCAGCACTCGATATCCCCCCCCCCCCCATCATTACAAGGCCTCTACCCAACAGACTGAATGAATCAATTAGGAGTG
Source organism: Leptoclinus maculatus (assembly GCA_032191485.1). NCBI lineage: Eukaryota > Metazoa > Chordata > Actinopteri > Perciformes > Stichaeidae > Leptoclinus > Leptoclinus maculatus. The sequence goes on along the minus strand of JAVDOI010000044.1, from coordinate 1,237,109 downwards.
TTTGTGCAAAGCTGCTAACTTTACAGAGGAAACTTACGTGTTCACATTTGTTTTTTTCCACAAAAAGAAGCACTGCTTGGGGCGGCTGGGTCTAGAGAGGTAGATCTGCGGTTTTGATCTCCTCCAGTCCGCATGTGGAAGTGTCCTTGGGCGAGATAATGAACCCCACATTGCTCCCGAAAAGCCATCAGTGTGTGAGTGAGCATTACTATACATCCTGATGAGCAGTTTGCCACCTTTGGGAGCCTCCACCAGTGGATCTGTGGCGGTTTAATGCCAAGTACGTCTGCAGATATGGATTTGGGCTTGGTGATTGGTGCAGGAAGATAAACACAGTGCTGTAGTAAAAGACATGATTTGAAAATAAAGAAATATGCAAACGTACAATAGAATATGATAAACAAACAAACAAATTAAGAGTGTGTTAAAATCATTTTTTTAAAGAAATGCAAAGGTCTGCATAGTCGTACCGGTGAGAGGAAGACATACGACCCAGGAAGGCTGCGTAGTAGATGAAGGCTGATCAGTTGCTGAAAAACACTTGGGTTTTTACAACTGTTCATTGACTGTTTGGAGTTCTAAGGGGGTCAATTGATTTATCCTTTACTGTAACGATTGCGAAGTGAACCGTGGAGTTACCTTGTTTACATTAAACAGGAATATACCACAAATACACAGTTGGATTAACCAACACACTGAGTTGGTTAATCCAACTGTGTATTTCTGTAGTTCCGTAATGCCTCATTTCCTCGGCGTGGTTCGGCTTGACTCAACCTAACTCAAGTTCCTTTTCTCTAACTCGTTTTCCATTTAGGAGGTACCCCGTTCATTCTAAACTGGATTGTCAGCGGATCGCTGTAGCAGCGCAGCATATAATTCTTTCATTTGCAACCAAACAGAGGAATGCCAAGTGAATAAGAAAAACTACAGTCCCTTGGCTCCCATTTAAAAACTGGGGGGGTTTGTGCAGCGACGATTCTCTCTGACCAATCAGTGCTCTGCAGTGTTTGAACTCCACCTTTCTAGTATCGGCTCAGCTCGCTAGGGTACCGGAAAAAAAGTACCAGGTACTGTCAACAATGGTTGATTGTCGAGTTGAGTAGAGCCGTGCCGTACCGCGCTGTGGAAATGCAGCATCTGATTCACAAGATGGGACTCAGGGTCTTGGCTAGTTAGCATGTCTTCGGTTGACAGCGTACATCCTCATGAGTACAGGAAACGAGGACCGAGCAGTTCTTGTCTGAACAGCTGATGGGGCTATTTTTAACAATTATGGGAACAAATTCAGGCATAATCCTGAAGAGCTGTGTGCTTCTTCTGGGTTTCATTCAGGATGTTGAGGATTAAAATAATACATTGGTCTAAAGTAGCAAAGAGAATAACAGACGAGTGAAAACTCACATAAAGCTCGTATTTTCATTCAATCATCTTGATGTTCATCGTGGTCCCCAGAAATAAATATAACCAAATACACATCACCGGGTACACAGCTCCATGGTACATAAAAAGCGTCTCTTAACAGCCTCTGCAACTCAGCATTACTTTAATAATTAATGGGTTTTGTAAGTGTGCAGTAAAATATCACGACACCAGACAACAAAGGTATGCAATTGCTTCATAATGTGCTTTTGCTCCCTGAGCTTTAATGCACTCAGACTGTATGGGGCTGTGGCGTGTCTGTGCATGATCTCGGGCACATTCATTACGAAAACAACACTTTACTCCGGTGGCAAAATGATGTTGACCTTTGCAAAATCGAATACTAGCAAACCGTGTCTCATTGTTCAAAGATAATAGCCGGGCAACATTCCTCGTAAGGCAGATGATGTTGCTGGCATGCTGAGTGCCAGCCTCGCTATTGGGTGGGTGTGTGGACCGCTGATGACTCATTCTTCATCTGCTTTAGAGAGACCTGGGTGACAGGTTTCTGTTTTAGCCGCCGAAACAAAGCCTTTCCTGTCGTCGCTGGATTTTTACTTCGCTTAGATAAATGAGTGAGCAAAAAAAAAATCTCCTTTTTGTCTGAGCGACATCCTACCTGAGGTTTACTCGGCATAGCATGTGGAGGAAGAGGAGGAAACAGCACAGAGAGAGGGAGGGAGGGAGGGAGGGAGAATGAGAGAGAGAACAAGAGGGGGAGAAAGTGGGCCAGCCACCCTAAAGAAGCCTCGTTCATTCTCCAGGGAAATTGCATCACATATTGATCCATGTTCCCTGCATCTAATGGACACAGAGGGTGGAATTGCTGGTGGCAATTGGGAAATAGCTATGAGAGTAACAAGGAGTCATTAAGGCATGAAACCCAGGTTATTCACCTGAGGACCTCTCACCTGCCTTCACACAGTCCGTCACAGTGCAGGCTGTCTGAGCGGCTACATAGACCGAGGAGGTAGATTGCCAAAGCAGCAGGTTCACGGGCTCAGACGAGCATTTGTCTCCATTACAGCCCTCACGCTGGCAAATAAACAGGGGAGACAGCCAATCATTCTACGTTACATCCATGACTATAGCACTTTACATTTTCTATCAGCGTAACAGACTCCCTGGGCCATCTCACAATCCTCGCATTCATTTTTTTTTACTGCGCATTCTGCTACTCGTGAGCACAGATGGAGCCTGAACAAGGGAGGGATTTCCATGACTGCTATAACATTTATGGCCCTTTCTCCGAGGCAAACAAAAAAACAAAAAAGCAAGATCCAAAACAAGGTCTGCATGCTAACCCAAATCTGTCATGCCATCAGTGTTGTCGTGCTACTTCAAAACAGAAAGCAAAGCACAGCCTTTCAGTAGCAGCCTGCACCTACACTATTGTTTCTCCTCCGAGCTCACTGCCCGATGCTTCCACAGGAAAAGGGCAACAACAAATGCATTCAAAAGGCTTTTTTTTTCCAACACCGTGCTAAAACAGCAAATGCGAAATTGAAGGCTAAAGCCAGGGGAAGAAAAGCAAGACGGGAGCAGCCAGTAGAGAGAGAATCTGTAATTCATCATGAAAGGAGAAGGAAGTGGGAGGACCGGCATCACGGTGATTTTATTTTGTGGATCTCACAGTTTGATGTAAAGCAGAACCTTGGGGCTGCACAAAAGGCTATTTCTGTTCACACCTAAACAGGCAAAATGTGTTATTCTAACAACATATTTTCTTATGTTTTAATCATGTTCCTTTTAGCTGCAAATGCACCGCAGAAGGAGCGGCTGCTCTGCACAATTTCAATTGGATTTCTAATCGTTTTTTATGGCTCTTTGCAGCTGATAACCATCTCTATTGCAATTCAGATAATGCTCCATTATTCTTAGAGGCGCGCGGACTATTTCACACATATGAAGGCACTTACGTGCATGTAAATTATTGATCACCTCTCAACCCCTTAAATAAACCAATTGGCTCTGCGCATGTAAATAAGGCGCCGCACTTAGCCGAGGTGTTTCGCCCCGGTGTCACACTGCCGGTGATTTTGATTTGGTGCCATTTGGATATTAAGTGCAGTGGATATTGAGTGCTATTACAGCGGGGGGACAGGCAGCACATCAATCTCTGTCCAAGCAGACAGAAGCAGCCAGGAAGGAGCTACAGTAGCTAAACGGCCGCTGCATAAAGACAGGAATCCCAGGAGTGATGGGAAAACTACTTCTGTATAATGAAGCTTAGATGTAGCGGCTCACCGTGGCCACGTACAATGAACTGTAAACAAGCTAAGCTATAGCATCTCATCTCGTCCCTTTGGTGCTCACAATCTGCCAGTTACCATAATTGCATACAGATTGACACAGAAGTGTCACAAAAACAGGTTTTGTGTACGGCAAACAGGACTTTACCCAGGAGACAGCTGTTTACTTTTCACATTTTTACTTTACAAATGTGTTTTCTACCCTTAAAACCAAGATCTGTTTTTTCCTAAACCAAACTGCGACCACAGTGGAGCGTCAAGGTGTCAAGCGGGTTTTTACACGTTACAACATCACCTTTTTTCGAGGTTGAATCCTCGCTTGCTGCCGCTGCTGGTCAGCAGAGCTGCAGCATGTGTGCTGAATGCTGTTTTGTGCATATTTGTGGAATATCTACATTGCCCTGGCTCTGTTTTTGCAGTGCTACTTTTGGCTTTGAAGCTGCCTCTCAAGGGATCCCCCCCCCCCCCCCTAAAAAGTTACCTGATGAGCCACCATCCTCACAGGAAAGAGGAGGGGGAGGAGGGGGGGGGGGTTAGAAACAGAGACAGAGAGAAAGAAAAAGCTCTCATTATTTCTCCCTAATTGCCCACGAGTGACCCTCCTGATTCCCCCCTCTGCAACCAGGTACGGTGCCTCATTACAGGCAGCCTCCTGAGTTCTCCCAGGAGAAACCCATGAAAAGGCCATGAAAGGCCTCGTCTGACAGGGGCCAGCCAGACTGGACCAATTAACAGGGTTTTTCTGTGCTCTGACTCGCCACACTGCAGTTTGCAACTCATCTGCGGTGTGAGACTCGTGGACGTCCCGGGTCAGGGTGGGATGGTTTTGTTCGGGAGGTAGGAGGGATAAGGCCAGTGCCATCCAGCCACTGCTTCTGCACCATTTACATATTTCTCACGCCTCCTTTCACTTTTTAATTTTTACTTTTTTTGGGTACACATGGCTGACTACTTTATTTATTTTTTTCATATTTTGATTAGCTTTGAGAAGGAATATTAAAGAAATTAATTAAGTGCAAATCCGCCTAAATTATTAATTTTGGATTAAACTGCGACAGTTTAAAATATAGATGTTTTCTGGCGCCCGGGCATCATTGCTCCATGAAGGCTAAATGCAATTGTCTCTCAGCCTCACAGCGCCAGGTGACTTAGTGTGTGTCTGAATAAATGACCCAGTCAAGGTGAGCTCCCCGTGTCAACCCAGGAGCATCAAAGACAAACCATGCAACCTTGCCAGAGGGCCCGTTTTTTCCTTTCACCCGGAGAACTCCATTTTCACTCTCCAAGGCTTGATGCATTCAAGTCCGTCCTGATCTTTGTAACGACTGGTCAAAAAATAAAAGTAATTCAGACAGCCTCATGTCTATTAGTGACATGAAAGACAAGGCTTTCAAAGAGCGCCCTCCTTCCTCTTCAGGTCTAAAAAAACACCGACATTCTCCACAAGGTCACATCAGTTTCCGCCGGAGTGATTCAAAGCAAAAGATCACCTGAACGTTAACAGCACTGACTGATAGAGTGGAGGACAATAATGGGTGGGGGGGGGGGGTGGGGGACAACGATACCACTCTGCCAAAAGAGTCTGTCACTTCAGAAGGCGGTGGTGGTTTTGGGCAGAGGGAAAGAGGAAGGGTTGAGGGGTGGGGATGGAGGGGAAGAGGGGCACTGATTGGCTTGCTGTCTCCTGGGAGAGGGGGGGGGGGGGGGGGGGGGCGTGTTTGCCTGCAGGGAAAGGTCACGGGAGGGAACGGGAGTAACGAGGTGTGAAGGGAAGGCACTGTCCTCGGCTCCTGGGCCCTAGGAGACGTCCCCGGCAAGGTGTTAATGCAGATGCTGCAGCCTCCCAGGTTCTGTTTATTACACCTTCTTTCGAGGGGAAACCGAGTTTCACCGCGAGTCAATACAGCTGAAAACATACAGAATACAGAACCGACCTGACTAATCCGGCCCAGAAACGGATAAACACGAAAATGTGGAAAAGATTGGCTGCGTTTTTTTTTTGTGCGAACAATATTTTTTAGGGGTTAAACTGCTGAAAAGCATGCAAGCTCAATGTGGTTCTTTTCTTCTCATTAATTGGTTATGTCACCAATCCAGCTCACCTCAGCCAGAGTCTAACCTTCCACCCTGAGCTGTGACCAACAAAGTCTCGCTCCCAACTGACAGTTGGTCGGTGGCCCCTCGGCGTCTGATAGTCTCGACTAACTCCAATGTGAACCCAGCCGCGTCTTTACTAGACGGCCAGAGCAACTGACTATGAAGAGACTATAAAGAGTGAGAAGGTCCACACACAGCGTGAGGGAGGGAGGGGGGGGGGGGGTCAAACAAACACAAGACTTTCACCCAGGAAACCGCTGTTTGTGTCCCGTGAAAAACTAAAAGTCAACGTCGGTCGTCAGCGTCGTTTGTCACCACACTCTTTTCCTCAAACTAATGAAGTGGTTTCGTTGCCTAAACCTGACTTCCTGTGGAGTCAGACGTTCATCTTGAAAAGACACAAAGGACGTAACAAGTGGAAAGTGACACGCCGTTGGTAGAGCAGCATCCCACCGCAGCTTGTAGGTATTGTTCTGCTGTTTGCTACTAAAGTGACAATGAGACACCTTCACGCAATACAGAATCATTGGAGGGCGATGAAATGGTTTTTCTTTCGTTGTGGGCGGGACTTAACTGTGTTCTGTGTCTTTGAGAGAACCATGCAGGTTTTGTACGTTTTTGTACGTCCATGAATTATTTTTATACAAAGTGGATGCTTTTTATTGAATAACTGACAAATGCAGTATCAGTGTATGTGAAAATTAAAACGTTTTATTTATGATGCCAATGTTGTGTAAATAGTGTGCACTAACCTTTTTACATTTCCAATGCAAATGTGTCTGCTATTGTGGTTTCAAAGACACCGTCTTGCTTTGTGTACACATGATAATCAATAACATTTTAGTTTGGTAATGTTAATTCTTTAGTACCTGTGCCTTTTGCTTCCAGTAACCTGCATGTGTCCTATTGATTATCATTATTTATCTTGTCTGCAACAAGATGATTTAAAACCAAGCAGCATTGTTTGTAATGCAGGATATGATATATGAATATATTGACTTAAAGGAGAACACCGCGTAAATTAAAAATTCCACTATGTTATTAACATCCTAGGAAAGTTCGATCGATACTTGTGAATATGAGCTACTCCCTCTGAAAGCCAGACACCAGAGAGGTAAAGTCTCAAACACACAGTCTGGAACTGACTCCATAGACGATGACCGGAGACCCACAGAACGTTTCTCATGTTTTTATTATATCCACATAAGCTTTATTCACGCGTAGGGTTTCAGTTGAGAAACAGAAAACGTAGCTGTATACTCAGAACGTTCCCCTGGGTGCTCTCTGTGTTATCTATGTTAAAGATGAGAGGCGTGAATTCGAGTCACATGACTTGATGCCCCAGTCCCACCGAAAGCCGGATATACTATGGATGTCCCCGGATCACCCCGGATAAAAAGAGGTGAGATCCGGGGTGGTCCGGGAAGGAAATCGTCCAGGATGAAAACACATTTGACATGTTTCCCGGTTCTACTACGATTCTACTACGGTTCTACTACGGTTTCACTACGGTTCACCCCGGAAGCACTACGGTTCAAAGCCGCCCCCCTCTCCATTCCCGGATGGCCACGGATCACCCCGGATGTTAGTTGTACGTCTGGCGAGCCGCTCGTCTTCCCGGAAACGCCACGGATTGCCACGGTTCACCACGGATGGCCACAGTTTTACTACGGTTCATCACGGACCCCCCCGGATCGTCCCGGACTGACTACGGTTTCACTACAGTTCCACTCCCGGATGACCCCGGATCTGATCCGTAGTGTATCCGGGGACATCCGTAGTGTATCCGGGGACATCCGTAGTATATCCGGGGACATCCGTAGTATATCCGGCTTTCGGTGGGACTGGGGCTTTAGAGTTGACAACATTTTAAAAAACGACTTTGGATTTAACACCAAAGACTTGTGACTTGAAAATACTTGATACCTTCCCCCAAAGATGAAGAAGTACGTTATTTTAAAAGTGTGCCACCAATCAATAATTTCCTGAATAAACTAACGTTAACGAGTCAACTCCTAATACCCCGGATCTACTTTAGTTTGAACAAATTCCGACATCACCAATTAAATGTCGGAATGGACCGTGGAGAACTTACGTTACGTTACCGAGCAGCCAAGATGATTTTTGCAGTGGTCATCAAACAATGAATTGCAGTATGCAAAACGTGTGGGTCAAAATATTACAGATGAAGATGCAGATGGCATCGTATTGGTTGGAGAGCACTTTATGACTTGTTTAGGACTCGAAACTCAAAGTTTAGGACTTGGAACTTGAGTGCAACGACTTGAGACTGACTTGTGTTTTGACTTGTTGCCACCTCTGTTGACAATGACAATGAATCTTTAGTAATTCATTGTCTATGGAGCAGTTCCACACTTTATAACACTCTAGATTTTGGAGATAGTTGTTTGTTTACTAATATCTTTGGGCGGTCTTGGACCACATTGGAATAACCTATGAATTTTGAAAAAGGTCATAGTTCCCCTTTAATATGAAGGACTACCTTCCATATAAGAAGTTCATCCACAAACCGATGAATAATTAAGGCTGATGTCAAAGTAAACATGTGTTTCAAACGGCCAAAGTCATAAGAGAACGACCTTAACACAACCTGACGTGTTACAGCCCTTCTTTTGTTTCCAGAGCGGTCCCTGCAGCCGCAGCGAAACTGCTGTCTCTCCATGAACTCAACCTGAGAGGGGACCGCATGGGAGACCGACCCTCATTATGTGTAAAATATCATTAATTAACTTTATTGAATGAGTCACAGTATGGTTTCCACCACGTGGTTCCCTCAGGGTCCCTTGCCCAAGACCCCACCTTGCCCCGTTCGGAAGCCAGAGAGCCAGCATCCTTCACATCCGCCCGTCCTCTCAGTCGAGGCCGGTTCGAGGTGACTTTTTTCTCCCCTCTTGTCATTGCTTAGAAAGCTGCCAGTAATTTATAATGTTGTGACAGTCAAATAAACAGGGCTGCTGCTTGCTGGAGTGAGAGAGAGGAAAGGAAAAAAAAGTCCTGTATTAAAGGGAATCAAAACAGCTCCAAATGGTGCCTTGAATGGAAATAATCTTGGAGTAAGATCTGTTCTGGGCTGGCTAATTTAAATTTGTTCAGGGTGACAGCTTACTGGAAGAGGGACATAATGAAGTCCATTATCATCAGTGGTGCAAATTCTAAAGAACGAGAACTCTCATTATCAGCGCTTTCCTGTATACGAAGGAAATATGTTCATCCATTATGAAATGTGCTGAGAATGACAACATGGAGCAAACATAAGACAATGTAAGCTGTGACTCGCCTCTGGAAGAAAATAAAAAGGAGACTGGACAAGTCTCTCTTTTTCATTTTTTTTTGTAACGCCTCCACTTTATTTATGGATGAGGTGATGGTGATTTTCACTGCACACGAGAAGGCCGCGTATTGGATTTGAACGCAGTCAAGACTGTAATAGGCTGATAATTCTGATATCTCACAATGTGGTGTGCAACAGCAAGACAGCCGGCGCTTTTTATTCGCAGGACCTTTTCTTGTGGTAATCTCACATCTGGTAGACCATGCCAGACCTTGAACACAACGGTGTCTCCCCAAGCATTATCTCGTGAAAACAGAACATTGAAAACGCTGCTCCGTTGGACGAGGAGCGGGAAATAACAACAAGTCATTTTAGGCGGGAATTAACTGATAAACAGGGAAATGAGGGAAGTGTCCAGATCTGTAACCCACGATAACCAGAGCTTGACTAAACTTAGGCAGCGAGGACTTCAAGCTGTCTCCGTAATATATTCACTTCAAAGAGTGTACAAATAGGTTTGGTGCCAAAATAATCATCAGAAGTAAGTTCAGTGCCAGAGAAATGTGTTGTGGAATGAACTGGAGTGGAGGAAATGGGAAAAGCCAGGTGTTGGGGGGAGAGACACACACACACACACACACACACACACACACTAATGTGCTATTAAAAGTCAAGTGCACACATTCAGGGACAAGAGACTGAATCAAAACACAAAGCAATGCACTAATAATGAAGAAACACCGATTTAAAAATGTGTTGTTTAATCTGAAATAATGAACATGTTTAGTGCCACTGCACCGTCCGTCTTTGTAACAGTTGCATCCGACCGAAGGCCCGAAACGCACTGAAAGCGATAAATGACGCACGTCAATGGACGCTCTGCAAGCATTCAATTTGAAATGCACAGAATCAGCAGAACTTCAGGAAAAGGTTGCTATTAAGGCAACAATGAAGGTCTTGGTTCAAAACTATGAGAGGGGATAAGATTAAATTATTGATGTGATATAAATGAAAGTTTAACATATCACACGAAAACCCATCTTGTCTGTAAGTGCACGGACCAATCAGCGTCCTGCGTCACCCGTTGGTTTGTGTGTTCTGCCGTTTTTTGGGCCGTCGCCATCTTGGCTTTTTTTTGCAACCGGCGAACAGGAAGTGACCATGTTGTAAGAGTTTGCCGTGTTTTTTTTACAAGAGGCTAAATGCTGCACCATTTCTTGGATGGGAACAGTAACTACCTGGCGTCTCTCCGCTGGTTGCCTGGCAACTGCTCCAAGCCGAGAAAATAGTCCAGCACACAACACATAAGAGTGTTATGAGATGTGGACACTTTTATGGCTCCCATTAGCATAGAATAAGGATGCATCAACATTAACCAGAAGAAGAAAAAATGACCACAAATTATAAATAATGCAAGGGCCACGAGGGACAAGTCCCGCCCACTTTTTCCGTGTCGAAAAATCTGTGTTTCATTATCAAATCCATTCGGCTTGATTATTGATAGTTTTCACTGCTACCTTGCAGCCATGCAGATTCTCACACACACACACACACACACACACACACACACACACACACACACACACACACACACACACATTACAAGTGAGCGTGCCGCTGACGCGTGGGTCGAAGCATACTAGAAACTATCAGGCGTACGGGTCAAAAAGTGACAAAGCTGAGTTCTGAGTTAGTTATTAATAACTTGCAGAAACATGTGTGCAATAGTCCACCTCTCTCTCTCTCTCTCTCTCTCTCTCTCTCTCTCTCTCTCTCTCTCTCTACACACTCGATGCTCACTGTGACACTGGTGTTACTATAATGCATAAAGTTGGCGGTTTGGGGTCGGCTCTCATATCGGGTCGGAGGGGTATTTAACAAACCCTGACTCATGCTTCACCAGCCGCTTACGTCAGAGAAACACGACAGGAGAGAGGAAAGTAAGACGGGAAAGAAAGGGATGAAGAGAAGGGAAAGAAGGAAGTGAAGGAAGCGAGGAAACAAAAAGGGATGAAGGAGGTGCCAAGGCAGGGAGGAGCTTTTAACCATGCCACCGTTGAAAAAAACAGCAAAAAGCATAATGCACCTTGAGCCATTGTTGGTGGTTACTTGTGTAACATTCATTTTTATATTTCAGGACATTTTTGGGCTGAATTTTGCTATTTGAATTGTTATTGTTATTTCGATATCAGGAGCCTGTGCCAAGTTATCCACACTCCTCAAAGCCATGAATTCCAGACATGCTTTCCATGAAAGGTGGTTGTTATATTAGTGCCGTTTGTCTTGAAATGTTTAAATATTCATGTGGAGTGCTTCTCTGTAGCAGTGTTGTGAACATATTGTAAAATAAGCAAGATAACTGTCTAACAACATGACCTAGCTTTGAGACGTGGGCCTCGGGTCCGAGTGCTTCTTCACAGCAACAGAAACCATTGGAAGTTGAGTCCTCTCAACTTAACTCATTGATTTGATCAAAGTAAAGAAATTAAAGTTAATTAAAGAGATAATAAACAATTCATCGAATCGATTTCTGTCCTTTTAGCTTTTAAATACTCTTTTATTGATCAGGGGTCAACCTCCTCCTCTGGTTGAACGCTACAGCCGGATAAAAGTTTCACACCAGAATACAGGAAAAGACATTTAGCCCGTGAGGACACCCAGACCGCCTTTGATGGCCCCGCCCACATTTCCAATGTGTGGTACGCTCTACTGGTCACTCTGAAAACTACATTTTTCCTACATTTCAAGCAGCCATTAGTTTCCTAATGGTTCGTTTAAACTCGTTGAAGGTTGTGTAATCCATCGCAGTGAATATCATGGTTTCTTTTTGTTCAGGCTTTACTTTGTTATAATATTAAAACTTTGAGAATAAATCTCTGCAGATTCTACACTCACAGTGATGGATTACACAACTGATCTGAATCCATGGCTGAGAGGAGGAAAGAAAAGACATTCAAAGGTATGAAACAGTACAACATGGTGTCAAAGTGACTATCGTAGGCATGCACAGTACTGTATGTCAGTGGCCCACAGAACATCTTTACTCAACCTGCTTTGCCCAGGGGTTAATAAACAATGTCATTCAAAGACACACGTATCAACCAGGAGACTCAAAATGACCACAAAGAATCCTAAAACGACTACGAAGAGACTCAAAAAGACCACAAAGAGACCAAAATAAAGACAAAGAGGTGCAAACCAGCTGCAAAGAGAACACAAAGAGGCTCACAATGACCATGAAAAGGGGCAAAACAACCACAAAGAGACTCAAAACAACCACAGAGAGACTCAAAACAACCACAAAGAGACTCAAAACAACCACAGAGAGACACAAAATGACAACCAAAAGAGGCTCAACTATAAAGTCAGTGTGTCTTGTACGAGGGGTGGCGAGGACTTTTGCATGTCTTCGCCCGGCGGCCCATCGTCTCATAACCCGCGGTGATGTGGGGGCTCTTTAGTCCTTTCATTAAGAATGTTTAATGAGGAATTTACAGGTCAATCTAAACACAAGGGTAACTTTATCATATTACACTCGTGCTATCCACAAATAGCTTCTGGTTTCCTTCAAAGTGCACCGTGTGGTACACGAGGAAGGAAGGAAGTGTCAAATGAACTCAAAATAAATGCTCAGAGCGGTGTTGAAAGACCTTACAGTAGCTGCCGTCACCTTCATTATGAAAATCAGATGCCAAAACAAAAGTCTTGGATACGAGTGACTTTCAAGGCAAGAAGGACAAAGGACACATATCAAACACACACTCGTCCTCTAACCGTTCCACCTCACAGGGATCTTCATGTCCCACGCGCTCCTTTTCACCCACTCCTTCAGGTCAATATTAGCACAAGGAACTCCCGCTACTTGATGTACCAGAGTCAAATTTACCAAACACCGTTTGACTCGCGCTATTAAATCTGAAGATGAAAGAAGCGCCAAGGGCAAGCAGCTCCTGAGGCCGTACACCGAATACACAGACTCTCTGCTTTTAACAGCGAGGTACAATTAAGAATTTAAATGGACGCTGCGTGAATGTGCTTCTGCCGTGAATCCGACCGACTTTGAAAATATCATAATTAGTGCCAAGTCGACCGCTGACATTGTGCAAAAGTGTGTAAAGTCCAGCTGTCTCCCCCGATGCTCTGCGGTGATAAGTTCATCCCCTGATTACGAGGTAAAAGCAGGATAATACGACACAAAAAAGCACCCGAGAGAGAAGCGTATAATGAAGTCGGGGGCTGTAGATGTGTGCTCCAACCTACATCTATTTCACCTCAACACTATTTACTTTCAACATACAATCCCAACTCTATCACGGGAGATAGAAAAGGACAAATATGATAGACAACAGACAAATGGGAAAGATGAGCGAGAGAAGGGAAAAAGAGACGGGAAAGAGGGGGGGGGGGCTGTGAGAGACCGGCAGAGTTGGGGGTGATAAGGAATCACAGATAAAGCCTCTAGGGTGCAGACGTGTTCCAGAGAGGAGTGACCAATCAAGATACAGTGAAAGACGGGGGGGTACAACTTGTGATAAGAGTGTAAAATGACTCAGTCTAAACACTGGCAGTGGCATTGGCATTCCTCATCCCCGGTTCAGAGGAGTCCTGAGGTTTTGGGGGGACTGTGCCAGCTGGTCGTAGGACACCGTTTGAACCTGCTGATTTCAACAACAGCTTAACAAACACTGTAAACCCTCCAACACTAAAGGTCTCCCCCAGACTCCGACAGTGTTTCACAGGCAAGGACTAGATGTCGACAAGTTCTCCAAGCAATAGGATAAATCGGTCGGTTTTTTACACAACTCTGTTTGTCTGGACCTTCCTAACATGTGACTGTTTCATGAAATGATTGTGAGTGTAGATGGGATGTGAACACCTGTCTCCCGTGTCAAAGACACCCATATGTGTTGACCAATCCCAACACAGAGCCCCTCTGCACAAGGTACTCGGATTTCGCCAAAAACAAAAAAGCTGCAAACACCTTAATACCGCTAAGCACGAGATCTGATGGTTTGCTGTCAACAAGTCTTCAATACTGAATAACACCAACATCATGTTGTTTATTGTTGCCTTTCAGAACAACCCATGGAGCCCACACTGTCACTAACTGCCTGCACGAATACCGTCTAATTCTGGGAAAAAAACAAAAAGGTGATTTCAGACAGAAGCAGACTTTGATGATAAACGAATTTGGGATTCGTCAAAAGCAAACATAATTGGGAGTAAATACGCTGAAATTGACAATGCCGTTTTGTAATATGGGAATGTAATTTTTAGGAGATCTGGTCTGTGTATCCATGATAACAGGCCTGCTCTCTTCAAGCAAACTACCAATGCTGTTGTTCTTCTGATGCAGACAACGTCTCACACAAACAGGATCTACTCTCAAGTAAGCATCTACTGGATTCACTTATTAAAGGGCTATTACATACCAGTTAGCACCTGCTTCACATTGAAATAATGTATGCAAGTGGAGCTCCTTACTGAGCAGGCAGGTTTCAGACACATCCATCTCTGTAGCTGTTGTGTAGAATCAGATCTTCAGCTGCGTCTTGTGGACTGAAGCTGTAGCAGGACCCTGTCACCTGGCTGTGAGGCTCGACATGCTGTCAGAAAGTTGTTCGTAACAAGTGTCTGCACAACACCGTAGGAGACGTCCTGGACACTAACCTTTTCAAATAAAACAGCAACGTGGAACAAACAGGACAGGGATGTATGGGTGTCATCCATAACAAGGAGCGGGTGGAGTTTGAGTAGCCGTGCTCTGTGGCCTCGAGGAAGTGACATCTTGAAGGGCCCTTAAAAGGATCCTGGAAGGAAATCAAGGTGGCCAGAAGGAGGCCAGTGGAGACAGAGTTGACGGAAATAAAGCTGACCTGAGGCTACTATGTCTTTATCTCAGCATTCTGCTATGAAAGTCCATTAAACTTATTAGATTTGTGCATTTAATCGAAAATGTAAACACATTTGATTATGTTTGAATCTCCCCGAAATAATAATAATAATAATAATAACTCCATTGTTCAGGCTCAGTGTAAATCACAGTTAAATGAACTGAGAACTCTCTATTTTCTACCTGCCATCATGCATTTTCCTAAGCTGTTGAAGCGGGGGGGGGGGGGGGGGGGGGGGGGATATTTAGTTTTCCGAGTAGTTGACAGTTGCAAAGTGCACACATATTGACAGTGATTAGAATCTGTGAGGGCTCACCGCCAATGAATATTCAAGAGCACCTGTCTGCAGCTGAACCCGCGGTTCAACAATGTGAGTCTGTAAGACGGAGTCCTGCTGCAGAAATCACCAGCATGTGTTGGGTTGCATTCAACAGGATACACACGTTTTGTTTTAAATCCAGTTCATTTACTACAAATTTGCCTCAGAGGGCTTTACAATATGTACACATTTGACATCCTCTTGTCTCGGAACCCTCACATCGGAACAGGAAAAACTCCCCCAAAAACCCCTTTAACGGGGAAAAAAGAGGAAGAGACCATATCTGGACTGAGGAGGAGAGTATACGTCTCTGGTAGAGACCTGTCAATCACCGTGTAGCCCCGCCCCTAAAGCATCCCCTGCTTTATGGTCTGTTTGACTCTAAATGGACCATAATGTACTAAATGAACATCATGCTGTATTGAAGAAGACTTGAAACTAGAGATTAAGACCATAAACTCATGTTTACAATGTTTACTGAGGTAATAAATCAAGAGAGAAGTAGAGTCATTTTCTATAGACTTCTATACAACCAGAGGAGTCGCCCCCTGGTGGACACTAGAGAGAATGCAGCTTTAAGACTTGAAGCATTAGCTTTACTCTTCAAAACCGAGGGTTGCCGCCTCTCTGCTAGTTAGCTAGCTTGCTTGTTAATTCCACCTTGCTTTAATACAATAGTTTCAGAGAATAAGCTGAAATAAAGTTTTCACTCATCTGGTGATAGCAATGTGCTTTCCTACGCTGTAAAAAGAGTGTGTGGATGAAGCCTTAAATTGTTGAATTTACTTGGGAATGTCCATTCTACTGCTGTTTCATTCCTATGGTTGGACCTCACTATCTCTCTCTCTCTCGTGGCTGAATGCAGGATTTCAGCAGCCAGGATCTGAAATCATGTCTTCACAACAGAGTGGAGGCTTTCATAACAGCATATCAATGCCCGTGGTTATGAAATTCGATTTTGTATAATTACAGAACATGCGGGCAACTTGTGGTATAAACAACTGACCTCGACCAAGCAGAGAAAAAAAAGGCAATATCTTTATTATTCTTGACACCAATCTGTCCCAGTTCTGCTCACGCCCCCCTGCTGTGCCTCTCCTCCACCTTTTGGCACATTTCACAATGAGTCACCGAAATACCAAACGGGAACAGGCAAGACTGTGCCTGCAAAACAAAAACAAACCAAAAACAAAAAGCTGAGCTGCAATTCAGGAGAATCACACTCGAGAATGTAATTTTCTCTTTTTGCCTTTTAGCCAAATGAAGAAATGGAGCGGCTCGCCGTGCTTCTGCGTGTTAGAGACCTGAGAGACGCCGAGGTCTTCTCTCATTACACCGGTTCACTTTCAGTCGACTCATTTACAATGATATAACCTAGTAAATATAGATCCGTGTTTTGGATCCCCGCCTGACAAAGCCAGCTGGTTCAATTAAGTGTGTGATGCTTTCTCTGGCACACACAGGGACATAGGTGGGTGGGTGGCACTGGAGCCTGTTTCAGGGTCTGGAATTGATATCACTGCATTTAAAATAATGATAATATTTGATAAACAAGACCCAAAAAACAAACAAATGTTAACCACCATCAACAGCACTGCACCATCTACCACAAATATCCCATTTGTCTCAGCAATTGTTGAGAGAATTAGATCACAATTAGTGGGTTTGAGCTTTACACTGCTGAGTGCATTAGTACCCAGACGCACAACGAGCAGCTCTTACACAACACCGCCCCGTAAATCACATTAGCATGAGCTGCTTTGTGCATTTTAGCCGTTAACCACTATCATCCGTGTATAGTAGTATTCTGAAACGCTGCTATAGATAGGAGCTGTAACCCTGCCGTTCTGTAGCTATGGAAACAATAATGAGGTCACTGTGCTATTTTAGCTGGGTTTTACTCGGAGATCGTTACTGACATCACCGCCGCTGAAGTTTGTGGAAGTTCAGTAAAAAAAAAGCAGAGCTTTCGCTGGAAGCTGAGGGAACTTGTCACAGACCAAGTCACATTAAGCTGTGACGCTGCCGGCTATAACCTTGAGTGATCTCACACGGAGCTCATTAGTTACTGCAAACAGTTCAATAAGCCATGTCGAAATCAGAAGGAAGAAAAAGACAAAACATCCATTTCTATTTGCCGTAGTGACATTTTTGTTTGGCCTTCAATCTTCCGAGGAATTCTTTTATCTCTCATCTAAATTCTTTTCCCAGAATTAAACATTTGTTGGGTGAAAGCCGAGCAGTGTCGAGGACGTGAGCGGTCCGGCTCACGGAACATATCTGAAGGTACTTTTTTGGATAAAAAAAGGTTCCAGTCCCTGATTGCTTGAATGGCTTGTATTGGGACTAAGAACTCTAAATTGAAATATCACTTCCTGCTGCAGCGTCTTGCGTAATGCCTCCATGGAGCAAAACACGTCCATTTATTCAACAACATAATGAAAAGGAGAAACACTGAGTCTAGACGAGCAAACCCAGTATTATGCTTTAAATTACACCCGAAGAAAGACCTGTTCACCCTTCATTCACAGCCTTTATTTGGACGTCAGAGTAGCCACTGAAATGTGCAGACTGGAGGACTGACAATGATCTGCTTTATGTCAAACACAGGTCGGATAGAGGCTGGATGAATTGCTGTTTATGTCATATATCCTCAAGGTGAAGTCACAAAGGGAGACGGCTACATTCATCTACCGCTGAATAGACCCAGCCATCCAGACGAGTTAGCAATCTTCAAACATTGAGTTCAAACTGTTCCAAATGTCTGCTTGTTGCATGTTCGCTCGCCAGAATCGATATTCAAACAGCAGAGTTTTACAGATTGACGGTTTCAGAGGAACAGATGTTTCAGTTTAACCGGTCGCCGTGTTAACTGGTGACTTCCAGCCGAATGCCTCCTCGATTGCTCGTCGCGGTCGATAATAAACACAGACGAGTCCGTATTTAAAATAGATTGAAGGCTTCATACATGTTCTGTTGGGCAACCGCGGAGGAATTCAGCTGAGAGTCACCAGTTAACACGGTCACTGGTTTAACCGAAACACTGGCTGGCTGCGAGCTGTTAAACCCACTCACTAACTCCTTCAGTGAATCATATACTTACTTACACCGGTGGATCATTTCTGTGTTGGAGACACAACTTCTGGGGGGTGCTCTAGTATTGGACATGATCCGATTTGTCTTTCCTTCCTATTTTCTCTTGGAAAAGCATTTGGACAACGTTGGTTGAATTGAAATGAGGATAGTATTGAAAAACAAACCAAAGCAGACCAACGACGTCCATCACCAACAGCATGATTTACCAAGAAATAGGCGTTTTCTCAGAGCAACTGCTTGAGAATTTGATCACAATTTGGGAGTTTCAGCTCCAGTCCGCTGAGGGCATTAACATCCAACTGCAAAATAGACAGCACTTACACCACATCGCCAATAAATCAGGTTATGGTGAGCCTTTTTAGCAATTTAGCTGTAAATCAGCACTAAGCATGAAAGTGAGGAGCACAAATATTCCACATTTGTTGTCGTAAATGGGCCGAGTGTCTGGTGGTAACAAACGGTAAACGGCCAGACAGCAACACATTCTGGGAGCATCGGAGTGAACGTTGTCCCCCCCATGTCTGCGCTCTGTCCTTAACCATTTGTACTCTGGTAATGACTCCAACATGCTGTGTTCACCAGATCGAAAAAAAGGAAGAGAAGATGTGGGGGGCGGGAGGGGGGGGGGGGGGGGGGGGGGGGCGGTAAGAGAAGGCTTATCGTACAGTTAAGCTGCAGCTGCAGTTTCCATAACAACTACCTGCAAAAACCCTGCTCCCTCGACCGTCATTAGAATAACATTTTTACTCGTAAAGTAAGCATTAGCGGAATCTGCATGAGCAATGAGACGGGAGTAACACGGAAAAAGGTGCCGGCGTCCATTGGAGTTTGACAGTCGTGGCAGGAACCTTTTTGTTTTTTTTTCTGCAGGGGGATATCTAACAGTGTAATTACAGAATGGGAATTGTAAGCCGTGTAGTTTTTCACTAGAAAAACGTACACATGATGTCTGAGTCTTTCCAGAGGCTTGTGCAGGAGTTTAGCATCGCAAATGATTCAAACCCACGCAGGGTTCACAGAGAAACGCGGCTCAGGGCTTCAGAGCTCCGTGCTCAGAGAGGCCGGCCGGGTCGTGATCAAAAAACGCTCCTTTTTTTTTTTGTTCTACCATCCGGAGACCGACTCAAGGAGACAAGCGCCTTCTACATCCAGCCTCTCATCTGATCATGCATTAGAATATTCACTTGAAAAAGGGGGGGGGGGGTGTGATCAAGAGTTTAAAGAAAAAGTAAAAAAGGGAGAGGGAACACATTAAGTGTTGGCTAGTCCAGGGTATCATTTAAAATCAGCGCTGATGGCTTCATTGTGTGGGCTGTAACCTTGAGCGAGGCTGGTGGGGCCCTGGTGACCAGGGAGGGGACGGGGAGAGGGATTGGCTCTTTTTTTTTTTTTTGCATTCACATTCTGCTCAGCAGGCACCCGGGGGCTATAACCCTGAGAATCCGTATTAGGTGAGCCAAAGTCACCATTAATATAGAGCACTGGGCCATACTATAACCTCACACTTCACATCTCTGGGGTGTCCTGAACTGAGAGGGGGGGGGGGAGAAAAAAAATGGTACTATCGAACAATCACTTGGGAGGACTTTTCAAAAGTGACCTCTTACCAAAGTCAATCCGTTTGCTTTTCTCTTCTTTCTTTTTTTTTTTATTCATTTTTATCTGTGTTTGCTGTTCCTGCTCAAATCTCTCCATCTCGCTCTGGCTTTGCGTGGACGGCTCCGGCCTCGCGCTCCGTGGCCGGTCACGTCAGAGAGCTTGTTCCTCCTTCACTGGATGCAATTACAGATTAGGGCTAAAACACAGGTTGAGGCCATGCTGCTTACCACACCTCCGGCTCCAGGCGCAGCCTCGGACGAATATATACGGCACTGTGAGAAAAGGACCAAAGAAAACACGACGGGAATAAAGTCTTCTATGTGCACAGTGACGCTCGGGAAACATTCCCATGAGCACTACAGACCCGTAGGTTCGATTCCACTCCAGAGGACAGAATCTGTTTTGTGGTGTGAGCTTGGTGAGGTTTACTGTTTTACAGAAGGGATGACCTCCATTATGTTGATTTCTTTTGGCTGGATGACTGTGACAAAGTTGAGTTGTGCTTCAGGAAAGGAACCTTTTTTATTTTCCAGGCCTGAGACAGAAGGCAGAAGGTTTTTGTTTAAGATCGAGCGCTGAAGTAACCTGTAATGTTGTAATTGAATGAAACTTAATGCAATGTGTGTCCATGAGGGTTGGGCATGTTATGTGCATGATATGCAAATCAATCAATCAATCAATCAATCAATGTTAGGCGGTGAAATAAGGTTAAATAAACTAAATAAAAAGGTGCTGCATGCAGCAAGTGTTTATGAATGACTCATCACTAATAATGTGCAGAAATACGATGACAAACAAAACCTGCACATTCTGACCTTTTTAAAGGTTATTAAATGATTTACTCCTCAGAGAAACAGAACTTTTTTGGAATAAATTGTGAGTGAAAATGTGTTTAAAGTCTTCTGTCACACAATAAAAAACTGTTTTGTATCCAGTGCACACCATCAACTAAACCAACACAGCACTAACTTCATTAAATATAGAAAAGTTAGACGACAGGCTGCTTAAAATGAACCTATAATGAAGTTATTTTCACACTCTTAATTATCCACAAAAGATTAAACGGATTAAAAGCTCAAATCTAGGGCTTCACGTTCACCTCTTAAGGATCAAATTGAGTTGTTTTACCCAATAGAGTGACTTAGTCTGCCTCCAATCCACCTTGAATCCTGATATGAAAAGCTACAGAGCTTTCAGAGTTTGTATTCAGTGGTTGACTTGGTGAATATGAAGGGAAGCACAAAGCCTCCTCTCCTTGAGAACACACTGTGTGGCACCAGCCTGGAAATGTGGCCAGAAAAGCTCCTGGATCGTTTTTAGACACAACACAAAGAAAAGGGTGGTTCTGCTTTACAGCGTTACAAAAAGGGAGATGGAGCTGTTCCTCTGGCAGGGAAAGAACTGGAACTGTTTTTAGAGTTCCTGACAATAGCAGATGGTAGAAGGAATGTGTCCGGTGGGGGTTAAGTCAATGTTTGGGGAAAGACTTGCAGTGTGCGACAGAGGTTCCAGTAAGTAAACTAATTAATCACAATAGATTTGACAATATGATCATGAAAGGGAGAAAAAGGACCTTTCTATAGGTCAGGGGTGTGAACGGGTGAAATCCGTCCCTTTGGATGACTCTGCACATTGTGAAAAGTCATTCATTTAAATTTCTGAATAAGATGTTCTGCTACTTTGTCCCACGGGGGGTAACGTTGTCCTAATAAGACGAGGACCGATGCTGGATCCCCTACTAGGTCCCCAGAACCAAATATATATGTTCTTTATTTCAGGTCAAAGCTTTCCTAATCCTGACTTTAGAAAGAAAGAAAGAATACATTTATATGGTTTGCTGACTGAAATATTTTCATATTTTCCGTTAAACAAAGACTACATTAAAGAGAAAAATCACTTTGTGACCGACTATAGAAACCTTTCCCGTGTTACATGGAGAGTATAAGCTGAGCCATATGATGGTCAGCCTTCGGGCAGCAATGAATACATGAATACATGAATGAATAAGCAGTCCTCTGGTGATGTGATATGTTGTACGTTTTGCATGGAATTCAGAGAAATACCCGGTCAGGGTTGTTTGTACAGAATCTGTCGGCGTAAACCAGAGACACTGTTCTTTTAGTGTTTAGATGTTTTATATTTGAGCCTCTTGTTCGTTGTTAAAGGGTCAACTCGCCCTGTTTTCATCTCATCATGCAGATACATCGTTCTGGTTTGACACAATGAGCTTTTGAGACATTGGCTTCGAGGTGTATGACACCGGCCCAACGCATTGGATTGAATGGAATTTCATTGGTGGAGATTAAAGAAATTGAAAAATTACAATCACCGATCGTTGACCCGGGAAAAACAAGGAGGTCAAAGTTGATTTATTCGTCACGTAACTTGCGTACTTCAGAAACCACACGTCTGTTATTTGGACCCAAACAACGATCGTTTCCTGTGAAGACGGAAGTTTATTTTGTAAAAGACGTTACGTTTGTAACGAGGGAAAACATTTTACTGGTACATTTTCGTAAGATATGAAACTAAACTGTTGTTTGAGGATATGTTGGGCTACAAAGACGTGTGGTTGGGTGAGAGAGAAAACATTTTGGTTAAATATTGAAAATTGAAATACAAAAATTGTTAGACAGAGCACAATGAAGCAGCGAAACGATGAAAAGTTAATATACTCAGCCGAATTCCAGCAACCACAATCTCTCCTTCACCTTAAACAAGAGCTTTGAGCGAGTAAACATCCCCATGAACATTTTTCAGTATTTTGTATGCCAACCTGTGTTAAAATCTTTCATCAATATGTCGTTAAGAACCACGTTTATTTCAAAAGGAGCTCTCTGGTCCATGAGTGAACAGTGTGGAGGAATCAAAGATCACTGATGAACCTACTGATGACACAATAACACCTGATGACAAAACGTGTGCGATGTTATGACCTCACCAACAAGCTCAATTTGGCAATTCCACCACTTCTTTTGAAATGTAATGTTTAAAAAAAAAAAACAGCAATCAGCTGGTCTACAATTTTTCATTAAAGGTGAAGTTGCCTTTGGCGTCTGTTGCCCTGATTTGATCCTGAGTTCAATTTGATTTCTGTCTTGCTGTCATTGGTTTAACACTGACCACTCCATCGGAGGGGGGGGGGGGGGGGTGGGGTGGGGGGGGGGAGCAATGAAGTTAGTAATTCATCTCAGAAAAGGGCAGTGTCAGACCCAGCCAATCGCTAAATATAATGTGCCGCCAGCGATTCATGGGATCTGGAAAGCCGGCTCACCTCTGAACTTTGGCCTTTTTGAAATGGGCAACCTTTGCCGGGTGACCCGTCTGAATCCCCACACCTGCTGGGAAATGTGTCTGGAGTACATGAGCTGGGGAAGCATTAGTTCCTACTGTCACGATGCCCTTGCACAAGGAAACTGCTTTAAGAGCATGCATGCGTAGTTCACTGAAGAAATATTTAAAGTAACAATGCCTATATTTGCAGCAGAGATCTTGATCAGATATGATGGGGTTAGATGGGGTACCGAAATAATCCGGTACCAAGTAGAATCAAAACTCACCATTCAAAAGAGACCTGTAACCGATCCTTTTTTTTGTGCCCAGAACGAGAAAAATAAACTATTTGCATGGCATATGATCGCAGCCAATCATCACTATCCAATCATTCTTTAACTTAACTTTAAGTGCTTATCCTGCTCCGGGTCGCAGGGGGGCTGGAGCCGATCCCAGCTGACATTGGGTGAAGGCAGGGTGCACCCGACTATCGCAGGAGAGAACCAACGCTGACACAGGGAGAACATGCAAACTCCACACATAAGGCCCGTCCAGCCCGGGAGTCGAACCCGGAACGCGTAGATGTCTGAGTCGGCAGCTAACAGTGCTAACAGCGCTAACAACGGCAACAGTGCTGACAGAGATCACAGATTTTACGTGGTATGTGGACCGGAAAGGTGGGCGTCACGCTTCTAGCGACAACGCGGCCCTGCCATCGTGAGTCCGGCGACGCCGTTATCAGCGGTAACCACGATATGAGCGCTGCACGGTGGCGTTTAGCTAGCCAGTGGGACACGCACAGCTTCCATTAACATGATGGGTATTGAATGAAGTACTCTAATGGTATCGGTATCACTTTCAGGGTACTGGAAATTGGTACTGGCATCGTCAACAACACCCAGCCCCGAGGGTCAGAGAATCTTTTGTTCAGAAGTGTATTTTGAAGAAAGCTTTGACGGGGAATAAGACAGCCAACCGGTGCTAGCAAGGGTCAAAGAATATGGCCGGTCTGCCAGAACAGGGGGCAGATTAAACTCTCCTCTTCCTCAACACAACTACTGTGAAGCCACCGCGTGCCCTCAGGGGGTGGGGGGTTTGGGGGTTGGAGGTGGGGGTGGGGGTGGGGGGGGGGGGTTGACTGTAATGATTGGCACCTGTGAAAGAGGGTTTGGGCAAGTGCACGGACCATATCAAAGAGGATCAGCCGGGGCACAGTGTGACCTGACTTTTATTAGGTGCCAAAATGAAATGGTCGCTCTATAGCCCCTTCAAGAAATCATTTAACCAGCCACAGCTGAGAGAAATACACGCAAGCATGCACACGCTCGTGAAGTCACACACACACACACACACACACACACACATGTATAATAAAGACCAAAGGTGCTAGTATACATTTACCGTGTGGTGAAAGTTGTCTACATCATTTTGTTGGCTGAAGTGATTTGTAAAACATCTATTTGAAAATCTTTCAGGCTTTTGATCGCATACACACAAACAGATGTCATGTAATTTGACCAAAAATGAATAAATCTCACTCAAGTCCAAAAGCGTTTTGATCCACAGTTAGGAGTTTGCTCAGTTACGTCATTACGTCATTGTGACATCATAGTTTAAATTTTGCATTGGTGCCAGACTTTGGTGCCCCTTCTATTAGAGATAATGGTGCGTGGCAAGTCCCATTATAACGCGTCATATCGGTGGTGATGATGACTGATGTCTTTCATCTAAATGTCAAAGCAGCTGCATATAGTTCAACTCAAGCCCCCGTTTGGTCCAAGATATCTACATGATGATACATGACTCAACGTTAACCGCTTTATCTCTGAATTAAAGGTGCTATTGATAATATTGATCACTTTCTGCCACTAGATTTCTACATGAATCTCTCATAGTGGAGTCATTCATTCATTTTGCAACAAGTAGCTGTACATTCAGCTTTAGCTGTAGCTATGGCTTCAGGTTACTTTGTGCTCTTATGTGCATCTTCGTTATAGATTGTTTGAGGGAACTATAACGTTCGGTAACTGGACGCCACCGTCGCTAATGCTAACAGAGCTCCTCGCGGATTGAAGCTGTTATTTTCCTCACTTTAACAATCTAACCGGTGACAACACATTGGTTAAGATTGGCTGTTGTAAGAAGGACTTTGGCTGATTGTCATTAAATATGCAGTATTGTAATTTTATGGGCTATTTTCATGGGTTGTTTGGACGATTAAGTTGAGATAGCTAATAAATGTGAACGTCAGTTGTCACTTGTTGCCACGATACATTTTTTTAAATTTACGGTAAACAAAGTGTAAATGCTGACTTAGTTCATGAATGACCAAAGTAACACGTACCGGTATACGGTCCAGATTCATAGACCTACTCCTGACGGTAATAGGAAACCTTATCCAAAGAGCTGGCTAACGTTAGCCCTCCTAAATATGAATGAGCATCATACACAGTCTGGTGATCACCTCAATGTCAGCTGAATAGACTGTATGCTTGGCACCGATGTGCGTTCTACACACTGATGTAATGACTCCTTTCTTCCTTTTATATATTTCTTGCATTCAACAAGATGATGGTAAACTAATAGACAGCATCACTTTCTTGAGGGATGTTGTTCTCACTCTGGGAAATAACAATAATCAACCTCAGTCTAAATTGTGCGCATGGATTTGTCAAAATTGGATCAAACTGTGGAAGATATAAATGAAAGAAAAGGATTTGCATTAGTTTTGCAATAGTGGGGAAACAGTTACATATGTCGTGCTGCTGATTCTGAAGGGGAAACAAATGTCTTAAACGGGTTATAAGTTACTGACCAGAAGGTCCCACATTGGGCTGAATGATCCGAGTAGTGAAGAGGAAGAAAGTTAAGAGAAGCGCTGAGGGACAAAGCATCTCAAAACAAGAGTTTTAGTCCTGCAAGCTTAACCTTGTTATCCACGAGTGTAAAAATAAGTTGAGCTGAAGCACTTTGTTGCCAAAAAATAACTTTTGGCATCCATCTATATCAACTTATCTGGTGCATCTCAGGTCGCTGCCCTCTGAGAAGGTAAAATCAGTTGTCAAAGGTGGAAGAGTTGATAAAAGGGTCCGATCTTTGAGAAGATAAGGAGTACACAGTTGTAGGGTCAATCTTAAAGTGCCGTAAGTACACACTCAAACAAACAGGAAGCATTAGAACCATTTTCCATGTTCACCTCCTCTCTTAGAACAGAAACGGACCAGCTTCAAGTTGTCCACGCCAACGCTTTTCTTGACATTTCTTCTATTTTCAGTCTGGTTACTGGAAGTCTGGACTTCATAACAGATATTTCCTGTCACTTAGCAGCACCCCCGCTCTCTCCTCACCATCTCTCTCTGTTGCCGTTCCCTCATTTGTTGTCTCCACATTGGCCGAGCCGGCCGTCCCCTTGAGGGACTGCTTCACTCATGACTTCCACTGTTGTGTGTCGGCAGTCCTCTGCCTTCTCTGCACAAACATATCGATCACTTCCACCCCTCCTCCTTTGTCACCTTTTTTTTTTCTTTCCTGAGGCTAAAAATACACTTTTCGCGACCAATCCGTGTCGCCGACCGACCACCTCTAGTCCTGTCTCCTTCGTCCTTTGACCTCGTCTCCTTCGGGCTTTAATCCTCTTCATATTTATGTCCAGAATGTTTGTTTCGTCAGGAATCCGTCTCGTAACGTCCCCGTGACCTTAAGATGCTAGGATCGCCTTCGCATTGGACTCCTTTGTGAAAACCCACGAATGTACAGTCCTGAAATAAATGCTGATTGCTGCGTTATTAGGTTCCTATAGCTCATAAAAACACACCAGCCCCTCGATGTTTACAGAGCCGGGGACTTTACAAGGGTCAATAAAAGGAAATTGCTGCTCAAAGCAGATGTGGGAGTATGACTTAAGACGTACAACTCAATCTATGGCTGGATCCAAACTAAAATAAATAAAGAACCCCGGCCCTCAAGGACCCCCTTCTTTTGGATGACAGAGAATAATCCATCCCCACTGTCTAATTGTCGAGCCAGGCTTAGTCGTGTGCCCCAAAAAAAAGTGTCTTCACTCTGCCCTCGTTTACCCTCGTTGATGAAATCTCACCTGTGATCCTCTTATCTCTCTGACAGGGCCGACAATAACAGGCGCCAAGGTCACCGCAAAGACACTGCTTTACTCCCGAAATAACAAGTTTGGGTTTCATAAGGCTGGAGAAGTGGCAATAATGTCCAGATCAGTGGACCGCACACGCTCGCGCAAATACCCTTGGCAGCGCGAGAAAAGGTGTGTTTTTATTTTTTGCAGGGAGGCTTTTTCCGAAAGGTCACGGCGGCGAGGCCTCGACTGAAGTGTCTCAATCAAGGCGGCGCAGAGGAGGGGGGGGGGGGTCACCTGATGGCCAGTGGCGTCCGCTCCAGAGGGCACTTAACCCTGGATGAGTAGCTAATGGAGGGAGTCATCCAGAGCAGATTCACCTCACCTATTTAAATAGGCGTCCACTCACAAATGCACGGAGGAACTGCGTGGAACTGCCGAGTGCTACGAAGCCAAAGGTGTTATTAAGGGGACGAAACAACACTCGACAACATCCACACAAGCTGTACCGGTGTGTACCGAGCAGATAGTTAGGGAGCGGGATTTGTTTTTTCTCCATTATTTAAAAAGCAGGATATTAAACCTTTGATTGTCTGTGTGTAATCTCCGCAGGATGGAACAAAACAGATTTTTTTTTTTGTAAGAATTCAAAGAATAGTGCGAGACTCACTCATCACTCTGAGGGTGAAAAACATGCAGTAAAAAAAAAAAAGAAGAAAACTCGACAACATATTAAATCTGATCGCGCCGTAACGAAAAGCGAGCAGTGATAATAATAAGCTCTGATGGGGCCCTCTTATGGCCCATCGATTTCCAATAGCTGAGATCATAGAAAGCTGGGTGGGGTAATTACACTGTGCAAGCAGAGGTCGTCCTGAGCAAATATCATTATCATCAGATTAGAATGAAAGGCTGGAGCGGGTCGAGCACGCGGCGGGTGAAGGAGACCCAGAGGAGAAGCTCCTCGGCACACATCCCTGACCCTTCATCCGTCTCAATGTCCCCCACCTTGCTCCCGACTCCACGGGTCAGCCCTACATCACACTGACACAAACAAGAGGAGGGAGGGATGGGAGGTGGCGGGGGGGACAGGTCACCGAGGCGCATCCATTCATCAGTGAGGGACAAGGCGTATGATGAGAATGATGCCTCAGAGTAGCAAACACATAAACAAGCCTGGACGACACCGGCTCGGAGCGGAGCGGATACGGGGGGCAGCGACACCAGGAGGGATACGGGGGGCAGCGACACCAGGAGGGATACGGGGGGCAGCGACACCAGGAGGGATACGGGGGGCAGCGACCCCAGGAGGGATACGGGGGGCAGCGACACCAGGAGGGATACGGGGGGCAGCGACCCCAGGAGGGATACGGGGGGCAGCGACACCAGGAGGGATACGGGGGGCAGCGACCCCAGGAGGGATACGGGGGGCAGCGACACCAGGAGGGATACGGGGGGCAGCGACCCCAGGAGGGATACGGGGGGCAGCGACACCAGGAGGGATACGGGGGGCAGCGACACCAGGAGGGATACTGGGGGCAGCGACACCAGGAGGGATACGGGGGGCAGCGACCCCAGGAGGGATACGGGGGGCAGCGACACCAGGAGGGATACGGGGGGCAGCGACACCAGGAGGAACGGCGCTTTACTGGAGGCTGGGGGTGATGGAAAGGTTCCGTTTATTTGGGTACAAAAAGGGCCTTTGAGTCATGAAGTCATAAAGAGTTATTCTTTTACTTACGAGGCTATGTCAGCCATATCAATTTACAAACATATCTATTATTGATTCATGTCTTGATTATTTCTTATATTAATCATTTAGTCTTTGAAATGTCAAAAAAATAGTGAAAAAAATGACCTTCGCAAGTTCCCAGAACCGAAAATGCCACCTTTAAATTATTCATGTTGTCCAACCAACAAACCCAATGATATTTAAAAAGAGTTAAAACAACGGGACGTTCTAGGAGCTGGAACCAGAAAATGATTTGGTGTTTTAGTTTTCTACACGACTTAAAAGACTAATGAATTATTAGAACGTTAGTAGATGAATACCATCAAATAATTGACTGTTCCAGTTCAGATCGCTCTAGTTGGACGATGCTTCTCATGACATCGTACAAACAAGGACTCCTTGTATTTTGTGTGTCAATTAATGCTTGTTACATGAAAACAGTCTTTTCAAAATAAACTTCCGTCTTCACAGGTTTAGGCGACTAAACTACCTGGTCAGGTTTAGAGATAGATCGTCTTTGGGGTTAAATTAACCACGGACCTGCGATTACTGACGTACGTAAGTTACGTGACAAAAACATCGACTGTGTGGGTTTTTGCAGTCTTTTTACTTCCTTGTTCATGATTATTTTTAGAATGCTGTGTGATACCAGCCTGCATTATGTTATATGATATTAAAAGGTCACTGTTTTTATTTCTACCAGTGTTTAAAGTATCCGTTAAAGTATAAAGAAAGTTTCCAGTTTCCTGGAAGTTGTTTGGTACATCAGTGTGTATCATATGAATAACACAACACGTGCATACAAAATAAAAGCATAACTGGCAGTGCATAGCTAGTTTTGATTGAAACTGTCAAGAGTCTGACCCCATCAAAATAAACAGAAACACACGGAGTTAGTATAGAAACACATATTAGCAAAGGAGCATTAAAAGCAGAATCCTCTCTCTCTCTCTCTCTCTCTCTCTCTCTCTCTCTCTCTCTCTCTCTCTCTCTCTCTCTCTCTCTCTCTCTCTCTCTCTCTCTCTCTCTCAGATGTCGTTTATGGTTCAAGTGAAGTGTGGAGAAGTAGATGAACCATTCACAGATGATTAGGAGGGAGGGAGTCCCTGCAGGCCCGCCTCACCTCACCCATCTCCCTCACCCTGGGTACCCCCCCCACCCCCCCCCACCCCCCACCGCCGCCCAGCAAGAGGCTGCGAGTGCCACTCTGACGAGCCTGTGACGTCCCCTATCTGTGGCGCTCAGTGTGGGAGCTGGCCCGGGCCACCTGCATTAACATAAACAAGGCGTGCTGCTGGGGTCCGCCTGTCAGGGGCTGTCACCGCCGAGGACGGAGGACACACGCCTCCGCATTACCCTCCAGGCTTATCTCGCTCTCGGGGCGTCCCGCGAAGAAGGAAAAAAAAAAGTGGGGATTAGTGCTCAGTCAGGAATTACTTTTGGGTCCTTGTCACTCCTTCTTCTAAACTCACACTATTATTCTCATCCTTCTCTGCCACTTTCCCAAAGCGAGGGAATCCCTGGAGTTTTTAAAACGGCCCACAGGAGTTTCTTTGATTTCTGGTGACACCTTTGATCCAACGACATCTGTGGAGATCTACGTATCGTGACAAAATGAGATGCTGCAGTTTTTAGGGTTTCCCGTGTGCATGGGGTCCTTTAAGAAGACTTTAAGCACTAGACTAAAACATAAGTGCACAAAATAAACCCAAAGATAAGTTGACCACAACCAAGATGCGGTGAACCTGAACAGACCCAGAGAACGAAGACACCAATTAACAAGCAGCCGAGGTCGTCCTGGGCCAGGGTTTTGGTTCAAAGGAAGTGGGCCTGTGAAGAACTTTACTTTTTACTAATATTCATATAAACTACAGACGCTTCTACTGGAGAACGTTTTAGTTCTGCAGCAGTTGAAAAAGTGCAACTTCAACAAAGAATCCGTCCTAAATAAAAAATGCAATGTTCACAAATGAGCACAAAAACATTCAGTAGATGTGCTAATGATTAATAATTCCATGACAAATACTTATAAGTTGAAAGGTTTGAATAAATCTTTAAAATGGAATTAAATTTCATTCAAAATAGTTTGTTTTTTTATGATTACTGTGTTCAGCTGAGGCTTTTTCAAGAAATATTGCGACTGACTGCTTATTGAATCGTCGAATCAAAGGAAACATATTCTGTGAAAAGTACTGCTGCAGGAGTTAATAACTCAAAGTGTACTTCTCGCAGAGCCAAAGCCTCGAGTGGAACCTTGAGAACAGATGTGTTCAGCCACTGTTCCCGAGGTCAAACATGAACTTTCACACTTTGCATTGTGGAACTTTCTCTTCCCTCTCTGTTTACCACGGCGGCTACAGCTGCCTTGTTTACAGCTAACTTTTATTTTTTCCGCTGAAGAGATGCAGGAGCATGATGAATCACAAAATGATTTCTTGAACTTCGTCTGTACAGCATGTAGACTTTCGATCGTCGATACAATTCCTTCGGCAGATTTGTTGACGTCCCCGCGTCAGTGATTCCCGAGGAGGCCCGCGCTCCCGGTGTCACCGGCGATGATGTAGCGTGAAAGGTAAAGATGCTCCGACTCTGGCTGACGGATGTCTGCTTCACCGACAAGTAAACAGCAGTTAAGTCCTTCCTCTTCCTCCCCACCTTCCTCTTCCTCCGCCAGCACGGCCGCATGGCTCCCGGGCCAATGAAGAAAGACGGCTGCAACACTGCGAGAGCCCGATCCATACCTCCAGACCTCGGGCCTAATCAAACAGACCGAATGCAGGGAAGGAGTCAATAGCTGCTTAATTACTAACGAGGGTAATGACAATAACAATCGCGTTCCTTTCCCGGGCTGACGTAATTAAGCGAGGCACGCCGAGGGGAGAGCCGGCCTCCGAGCGGGGCGGCAATTAGGGGGCAGGAGCCGAGGAGGCAGGAGCCGAGGAGGCAAAGACACGAGACGAGCTGCAGACACTGTCTCAGCAGTCTCCTTTTTTTTCTTCTTCCGTCCAACACCTTGTCCTCCTTTCAGGCATCAGTATCATCAGTTGGTGCCATGCGCTGACAGCGCCGGGCTTCATTATATCTGTCCTGCCCGTCGGCGGTGTGAACGCGGTGTTGTTCATACCCCGGCTTCCTCCGGCACGTCGCTGGCGGCTGCCATGTTTAATGACCCTCCTCCTCCTCCTCCTCCTGTATCCAGCGCTCAGTAGGCACAGCGTGAGATGTGGGGAAACACTCAATTTCTGTAATGGCTTGAAATGGAGTAAATATCACTCCCCCCCACACTTGCATTTGTTACTCGTTCAGGCCCCGTTATCACTTGCTGCCTAATTTCCTGGTGCACTGACAAAGGCAGAGGGCGTTTCCATGGAGAGGGAACCCTTGCGGTTTTTCATGCTTCTCTCAACTTGGCACTCTGTTCATTTCACAGCAATTATACTGAGTCATTCCACACATTCTGCCACAGAACTCAGGGGAAGGACCTTTCAGCTAATTGCTTTCAAATGGAAATAAAAAATAATCACACGGCTACTTTGTCAAAATGACTCCTGTTATGCAGCATTTGGTATGGGGAAATTGATGTGGAATTATTTTTAATGCCCCATTTACAATACCCTTCGCTCTATTTCAGGATGAAAAGCCTTCTTTAAATGCATTTGGGATGAAGTCCTGACACTGCATGCACCATGATTCTTCAGCTTCTCAGAGAACAACAACTTTTTTCACAGTCCAGGTTGTTGTTTTTTACCCTGAATATTTGGATCTATTTTCCGCTGGAGCAGCTCCGTAGCGTGACATTCACTCCTCAACATGTATAAATCCAGTTATTTATTATGACGTTAATATTTAATGATGGGTTTCACAGTTATTGACTCTGCCTTTACCTCCATGCTGCACACTATTTCTTTTCTTTTGTTTATGTGACTCGTCCAAGGTCTTAGAGACGGAGGTTTTCTTTATCGCTCTATTCAGGAAATGCAGGTACAACATAACGATTAGCTGGTGATGTAGCATGTTCACCATCTTAAATTAGCATGTTAGCATGCTAACATTTGCAAATAAGCACTAAATACAAAGTACAGCTAAGGCCGATGTGCTGTTGTATTGTTGTAGGCACTTTATGATTTTTGAAGCAATCAGCAATCACATGAATACGATCTTTTCAAAATAAACTTCTCTCTTCACAGGAAACTACTCGGTTAGGTTTCGGAAAATATTGTTATTCGGGTTACTGTAACCAGTTAACTTTAACTTTAACCAAGTTTTGGAACAAATACATCAACATCTCGTCTCACACGGGGAACGAACAGCGGCCTCCTGGCTGAGAGATTGTTGTTTGATCTTTGTTTGTTGGAGCCATCCACCTCCCTTACCTGCCGCCCGTACCTCATACATGATTACCTTCATTTCGTGGGACATTTACAAATTACGGCGCTTCATTTTTCAGTCGGCTTCGTCTCTGGGGACCCTGAATGTCTGAATTTTGAGTGTAAACACTGACTTATAGGTGGCACAACATGAAAAGTTAAGAATCAAAGTCATTGTGATTCATCCTCTGGGGAACATGAATCTGTACCAAGCTGTACACAAAACGTCAACCACATGATGGCACAAGAGGGCAACTTAGTGACGACTAAACTGGACAAAATGTAAAGACAATTCATCTAAAAGTTGTTCAGTCAAGACAACGGTGGTGGACTGACCTGAAGCCAAACATGTTGACTACCCAAGAAGAACTCCTGCAGCTCAATTCTTTTCATACGTTCCCTTGATTTTTCCACTCAATTTCACAACAATTACACAAACTCCTGCTCTGCAAGCTCCGTCTGGCTGTAAGCAAAGTATTCGTCAATACACATCAACCGCTGTAATGTGAGCTGCAGCGGCGGCTATTCTTTCGGGTTTAGCGAGCCTCGTACTTTTTTTGGCCGTTTGAAGGCAGGCGGGCAGAGAGCGGCGCTGATGTGTTGACGTATGGTGGGAGGCAGGTAGAAGCAGCTGCTGTTCATCTCCACGAGAGGAAGGCCGCTCTGAGAGGATGAGTGGAGAGGGGCCTTTCAGAAGATCTCTGAGTCAGAGCGAGTGGGGAGGCATCGGGATATTATTAGGGAGGTGTGCCTGCTGCCCTGCTATTATGACTGAAATAAATGTTCTTCTGCTGCTGCTTTAGACCGAAGGTACACCTGCCCCGCGTTGCTTCATCAGGTGTTACATGAGAGATGTGAGAGAGATGTGAAACCTATAATTCCCCCTCAGATTGTAGGGCTAAAGAGACCTTTTGATTGTTGTGAAAGGGACTGAAAACCTGCTCACCGCAGATTAATGATGCTGCGTGAGGAAGATTCAGAAAAGTGAGGAATATGGACTTGAATCTTTGTTTGACATTCACTGCAGTGGATTCTATTATCTTGGTACAGTTTAGTAACCTGAAACAGCTACAATATATAACAGAACCTCCAATAAAAGACGCCCAGCAGGAGGTCTGCTTTTTTATTCTCCTTAATTCCTCCGCTGGCTGAGGCTCGACAGACTCTGTATTATCTCACGTGAAACAGCCACACTGCACTTAATCTCTAGTTTAAATGAACTTAAATAAATGATTGAATGTATAGCGCAGGAACCGAAATGTCACTGATGAGCTCCTTTTTGAAGCTTTGTGTAAAAACACAAAGGCAGAAATGAAAATGTTAATGAATTGTCTGAGGAGTAGGAGATCAGAGGAGCCAAACGAATTTCATATCACACCTAAAGACCTGGCATTTAATTAAAGTGGTCTGAAAAATGGCTGCCTGGTTGGCTGACAACAGTTTCTCTTGAAGCAAATTAAAGAAATCAATTACTGCCGTGTGAAAAAAGTGTAATGCCAGCACACTGGAGCCCCCCGCGGCGTCACAATGAGACACCGGGCCAAGGGGAGAGGAGCGAGGAGGAGGGCGCCTCCACTGTGCCACATCTGACTGGCTCGGCTACAGAGTTTATCGCGTCAACCTGTTACGGGCAACAGAGCCTGAAAAAAAAGGGCCCACGCGCTGGAATGAAGCCGCAAATCAGCCGAGCTGCCTCCACAAGCCTGAGCCTCCTCCACTCCGCTCGCAGCTCTTACTCATTCTCTCACCTTCATTCTCCCCCTCTCTCTCTCTCTCTCTCTCTCTCTCTCTCTCTCTCTCTCTCTCTCGTCTCACAGATGCAGAGTGCACACATATGGTGCACATGCTTGTGTTGGAGATATTTCAGAGTAATAAGTACATACTGCATATGGCGTGTTGGCTCGGAACACGGTTCCTTCCCGATTATATGACGATGTATCCCTTTTGCTAAGCCCCGCCCCCTGCTGCTACTCCGTCACGCCTGTCAGAGCTACGCTAACGTGGAGCCCACACTGTCACTAACTGCACTCCCTTAAAAAAGATCTTTCGGAAAACTAAAAAGTGATTTCAGAGAAAGGCAGACAGAAAGGGTCTACAACATGTGTTTTAAGGAGATATCCAGGAGATATATAGAAGCTAAAGCTCCAGATCTCAGTGTCAAAGTGAACCAACACATCACCTGGAGATCCAGACTGAAGACAATGAAATTAGCCGGGTAGGTCTTTATTCACTGTTACGATCATTAGAAAGACAAAGCAGCATGTGTTTTACATTCAGTATAGCTACCTTTAGTAGCTAGCGTAGCATAGATGAGCTAACGCTGATGTTAGCTTGTAGAAACGTAACATTTTAAAAACATATACTCGTTTTCCACAGTCGATTTCCACACCAACATTAGCCAGAAATATCAAGCTCTAAAGTAAATATTGGCATGAAGTCCCCGAAGAACATTCATGCTCCCCAGGATGAACCTTCGGTTATTGTAACACTCCAGTGCCTCCCGCAGGACAACTAGTACATCTTAAGACCTGCTACTGGTAATACTCCATGCTACTGAAGACATACAGTAAATACAAATACAAAGTACAAGTGAACTTTTATCCAGAGGTGCAGTATGATCTATATTTTTGGCAGATTTGATGGTGTAGCCTTTAGCTGATCATTAACTAGATTTCCTATTTATTCATTTTTTTGCTGGTGTACCACTAAATAAAGTGCTGGTGACAAAACCTCTGCAAGCAAGAAATAAAGAAAGAACAGTTTACTCTACTGGCTGTTCAGGAGAGCGAGTGAGGAATTAATGAAGAGGAAAGCTGATACACTGTAGGTTAGCGACTGTAAGAGAAAGTGATTACATGCTAGTGGCCTGCTGGAGGAAGGAGACACTTTATTATAGGAATATCTGCTGTCATAGTCCTGCTGCTCA
Organism: Leptoclinus maculatus; assembly: GCA_032191485.1. Lineage (NCBI taxonomy): Eukaryota > Metazoa > Chordata > Actinopteri > Perciformes > Stichaeidae > Leptoclinus > Leptoclinus maculatus. Next base: position 1,200,756 of record JAVDOI010000044.1, on the reverse strand, counting down.
ATTTTAATGCAGTGAGTTACGTACACCGTGCCATTCAGGCGGAACTGACTGCCACCCTCTCTAAATGTTAATCTCATTGTTATCAAATCAACGGCAACACACATAACAGGAGCAGCATTCACATATAGACTTTGTCCAAGGATACAGACAGACACTCAAGGTCGGTTTGAGTATAAATTCACTTTGATTAAGTGCTGACACGGACATTAGATAGTCAATAACAATGGAGGTGAATGAAATGCATTTTGAAAACATTTGTTTCCTCCTGTATGTTCACTTGACTCTGGATCTCTGGCGCGTTGGTGCTGCCCTGACACCTCTCATGACACACACACACTCTCAAACACTGTCAGCTTTCAGAGTGGTTGTTTGACAGGTGTGAGGGAGTCCTCTCCTTCTCCGTTATTCTGCTGCACCGATAGCTCCGGTCCGGTAGCCCCTGCTGAAATCAGACCGCTCCACAAGGGGGGGGCCTGTTGGAGACTGTTGGGTGTTGATCCACGGCGGATCAGCATGCGTCACAATGTGCCAGATACTGAGGAGTGGGTCAAACGGAGCTATGAATGATGAGGCATTTATGTCTAATGGCAACGCGCAGTGCCAGTGCAGGAAGTTAGCACTCAGGAGATGCTTTGGTGCATAACGGAGCCTTTTACTGCTTTTCACTATATATTTTGCTTCAGTGGTGAAGCAAAATAAAGATTTTTTTTTGTGCCACCTTTTAAGTTGCTTATTTACACATCCAGCAGTTATGGAGCAACACTATCATTCATGTGTAGTCCTGTTTAACGGTAACTGACGTATGCAAGGCCAGTTTTCAGTCTCTTTTCGCTCTGTTTTTGGTCTCTTACCAACTCGTAAGGGAAATATCTCTCACTTTAGCTGCTAAATGCTCCACTAATTGTGTCTGTCTGCTGTTTTTTTTTTTACAGCTTTTCTGCTGAAAACAGCTGAAAATAACACTATGAGAGCTGTGAGAGTGAATCAGACAGTAAAGTGTTGGACCTGTAAAGCCAAGGGGAGCTGCAGAGTCATCAAGTGATCATCAAGAACAACACCGTCACATTAGTCACGTTTCCATTCACATATTTATATATATATATATATATACATACATTTATGTGCATTTTGAAGTATCGGCTTAGAAAAGAAGATTGAAAGCAGCAACATTTGATAAAACTTCCTCTTTATATATTATACTTCCTTGCGCAAAAACATTTAAACTCGCTTCAAACATGTCACTGGCTAAAGGAAGATGGTTTAATAATTACAATAATTCAGCTGCTAGTTGTATGCAAAAGTTTGTGTTTTGGCACAAGTTGAAAACAATTGAAATGTGTGTTTTCAGGTTATATAGTTAGATCAATATTATGATCAATATTGTACATTCAGCCTTGTTTAAGCTCTTTCATTGCTTGCAACCAAAACGGATAAAACGACAAAGCGTGACGGCAATTAACTGTGTTGGACGTTTAAAAGCCCGTGAAGCTGTTATTCACTGAGAACCACACACGTGCACCTCCGGAGGAGTTTTCCTGTGGTTTGAAGTTGTACGCTTGGACTTACTGGCATGTAACCTGACAATAGGCCATTCATGCATTAAAAGTTGTGTTTTAAACACATCGATGTCGGCACGCCGGTGTGAACTTGATGGTGTACTTCCAGTCACAGCGGGGAAAGAGGCGGCGTGCCATTCAGACCGCACAGTGAGCAGAATACAGATAGAGTTCACAGGAGAGTCGTGTTTATGGGTTTTAGAAAACATTTTATGGGCATGAAAATTTGATTTATTAAATTTAAAAAACTGCATTTAGAAATGTTGTTTTTGCCATTTGTTGTCGTGATTGTTGTTCTGAAAAGTCCAATAAGAAATGTCTTTTAATATAAATAAATGAGCAGAGAGCTAAATAACAGTAGTTTGGGTTGTAGTGACAGATTAAAAAGTTTGCAGCATGAACTTTTTAATATCTCAGACTGATCGTTCAAAGGATGTCAAATCTTATATCCACTGTGTCATCAACGTTAAACAGAACTCTGGATTAAAAGAAACGTTTGCTAGAAGATAGAATACGACATCTTCAGCTTGAGAAATAGGATGTCCTTATGAATCTGTGCATCAGTAATGCACTCTGGCTCAAACTGATGAAATGCTTCTGTCCGTCTGGGGAGGGAGCCCTGCAGTGGTTGTGTGCGGGCAGCAGGGAGTGCTAAAGGCAGGAAAAGAAGAAGAAAAGAAACCTCTTCTTCAAGAAAATGTGAGGCTCCCTGTGGGAAGTCTGTGCAGGACTGAGAGGGTCAGAGAAAGTGTGCTTGCCCCTCAAGTCCAGAGTGTGTGTGTTTGATCAAAGTTCTCATCGCGCAGATCTGAGGCCGTGCAGTCCGGCAACACTCCTCCGATTCTTGCTGACAGTGGAGACGAGCGGATAGAGTTAACACGGGGGAAGCTAATGAATATGAATGAGGTAAATGAAAGCTGATGAATGTTATCCCTTATCTCCATAAAGATTGGACAATTCCCTTGAACCTCTACCAAGGACACACGCAATAAAGAACAAATTTGAAGAGTTCGCTTGTCTAGCAATTTGATGGACGTTGATAAGGTTACATCACAACGCAGTGATGTATAATGTCTGGATGAGGGTAAGATCTGAGCTGAAACACTGAGCGGGCTGCAGATCACTTTTTAATAGTGTGTCCATTGTCATGGCAATTGCTAATAAAAAAAAAAATCAATGTCGATTTTATAAGATCTTTTACCAATATCCTGGGGCTAATACACACATCTGAGTTATTAAAATGAATATGTCTATTAGGGTCTTTTCTTCCCGAGAGACCACTGCTAGCTGACGAAGAGATATATACTCTCATTTTCCTCTTCATTTTCCCGGTGTCAGATCAATCATGCACCATCCCAACTCAAGGTGAAACCCATCAAAGTGTCATTCCTCCATTGTGGGTGATTCACAGGAAACTCCGGCACACAGACGGGCTGGGCAGACAAACAGAAAGACAGCATCAACAAGCGAGTTAGGGGGGAAGGGGGGGGACGGGGGGGGGGGACAAACAGCCCCGATGCCCGGAGAGATTAATCTGCTTTTACTGCCGGTCCTCAAGAGCAAAACGAACACAACTCCCAGTCGTAAAAAGTGGCTCATAAACACCAGCAGGCCGCATGTAGAAAGAACCGAGATAAAAAGTCTGTCCAATCTACGAGATAAGATACAACAGGAAACAACAGGGAACTTTGCTGGTCAAGCAGTTGGCTGCAGAATCCTCGGGGTGAGATGCCGAGAAGGTGGATCGTCCTGTGCACAAGTCAGTGAAGATGTGGGGAGAAGTGCACGCCACGCTGTGGACCGGCAGTCTCTGCCTCCTCTGGGCCTCGGCCGTCCTCGGAGCTCCGGCAAACGCGCCGGGACAGAAGGTGCTGCTGGTCTCCTTCGACGGGTTCCGGTGGGATTACGACCGCGACGTGGACACGCCGCACCTGGACCAAATGGCCGAGGATGGAGTCAAAGCCCTGTATGTCACACCTCCTTACCTCACGCTCACCAGTCCTACACACTTCACCCTCTTGACAGGTAAAGTGGTTTTATCTTCTACAACAACGCTTCAGGTTGCCAGGGGATCTGCATATCAAACCGCTCTGTACTTTGCTAGGATTGAAAAAAAAAAAGCCATGGTGGAAAAAAGGAATTAGTTGTAATTGAATGTCCCAGGGTCCAACAGCTTTTATAGCTGAGTAAGATAATTATGCTTGGATGACTGAGGGAAGAATTCGCTGCTCTTTTCTTATTTTGACTCTCAAAATCATCAGAGCCAGCTAAAAGAAATTTAACTTCCTTGAAATTAAATTCCTCTAATCTCCGAAGTTGGTCATAAGACCTTGTCCAAAAGCGTCATGCCACTCAGCCCGTTAAGTTGATAGAATTTTAAATGCGAATGTGTCACGCTGTGAATAATGAGCGCGAGCAGACTGACAAGCGAATTTCCCTCTTCTGTAGGCCGCTACATCGAGAATCACGGGGTAATCCACAACATGTGGTTCGACACAACCACCCAGGAGAAGAAGCCTTACTATCAGACTCAGTTTGTGAACGAGTGGTGGGACAATGGCACTCTGCCGATCTGGATCACGGCGCAGAGACAGGTCTGTGTGCGCGGCACAAATTTACATCTTATCACTGCAGTTTGCAGCACTAGAAACCATTTCTCTTGACAAAACACCATTGAAGGCCGGCTGAATAATTTCAGCTGGATCCCTGCAGTTGTGATGCAAATTCGCCGGTACAGATGTTTACTGGTAACTGCATGCAAATGACAGCTGCTGTAAGTTTGATTTGGTTTGGTTCCCCTGCATGTTGAACCGATCGGCCCTTTGCATGCTTGTTACCATGTCTTGATGATGTGTCTTTCTACCCCCCCCCCCCCCCACCTCCAGGGCCTAAAAGCTGGCTCCCTTCACTTTCCCGGCACAGCTTCCAGTTACCAGGGACAGGTTGCCATGGTGCGGGAAGTGGAGCCGCTGCTGTACAACTACAAGAACGAGACCGCGTGGCGAGAGAACGTGGACAAGGTGATGGGCTGGTTCAGGGACCAGGATCTGGACTTCGTGTCGCTGTACTTCGGCGAGCCGGACGGCACGGGCCACAGGTACGGGCCCGACTCCCCGGAGCTCCGGGAGATGGTCAAGCAAGTGGACCGGACGGTGGGCTACATTCGGCGCTCAGTTGAAGGACACGGGCTGACCGACCGCCTCAACGTCATCGTCACATCCGACCACGGCATGACCACGGTCTACCGGAACGGTCTGGTGGAGGAGATCACGCTGTCCAAGATCCCGGGCTTCTCGTTCAGCGACCTGTCCTTTCACCTGGTGGACTTTGGCCCCTCTGGGATGCTGTTGCCGAAGCCGGGCAGGCTGCAGAAGGTTTACGACGCCTTGAAGGGGGCCCATCCGCACCTCCACGTGTTCAAGAAGGAGGAGATGCCGGAGCGTCTCCACTTCGCCAACAACGATCGTATCCTCCCCATCATTCTATGGGCCGACGCTGGATATGTAATCAACGGGGTGCGTTGACGGATAGGGTGAAGTTTGAAATACAGATGTTTGATGTGAACTAATCCCTACGGCTGGGTTGCACCAACAAGGATTCATTTAATGTAAATTAGTTCTAATCAGAGTTTAGCAATTCTTGGTTTTAAAAACAGTAAATCCATATTTAAGCTTAAGCCAAGCTCTGTCGCACAATTAAAAACGAATCTCTGTTTCGTAATAAGTTTAAACCAAGTTTAATTAATATGGCGATATTTGCTTACCCAAATTAAAATGAATGAAGAAAGTTGCATGATGTCGGGACCAAGTAATAGGCTATGAAATCCATCTGTGTACATTCATACAACAGTATTAGGAAGCTAGTCAAAGATTTAGTAGTAGTAGTAGTGGTAGTAGTAGTTGTAGTAGTTGTAGTAGTAGTAGTTGTTGTTGTAGTAGTAGTTGTAGTTGTAGTAGTTGTAGTAGTTGTAGTAGTAGTAGTTGTAGTAGTTGTAGTAGTAGTAGTGGTAGTAGTAGTAGTAGTAGTTGTAGTAGTAGTTGTAGTAGTAGTTGTAGTTGTAGTAGTTGTAGTAGTAGTAGTGGTAGTAGTAGTAGTTGTAGTAGTAGTTGTAGTAGTAGTAGTAGTACTAGTAGTAGTAGTAGTAGTTGTAGTAGTTGTAGTAGTAGTAGTAGTAGTAGTACTAGTAGTAGTAGTAGTAGTAGTAGTTGTAGTAGTTGTAGTAGTAGTAGTGGTAGTAGTGGTAGTAGTAGTAGTAGTAGTAGTAGTAGTAGTAGTACTAGTAGTAGTAGTAGTAGTAGTAGTAGTACTAGTAGTAGTAGTAGTAGTACTAGTAGTAGTAGTAGTAGTAGTAGTACTAGTAGTAGTAGGCCTAGTAAACAAAGTATGTTTGTGGAGCAGGTTGTGGTGGATGAATAGATCAAAGTGAAGGACTTACAGGAGACTGAGCTGATTTTGACACTTAGTTTTCTTTTTTTATTATTATTATTTTTTTCCATCACAGTTTGGTTAGATTTAGGCAACAAAAGTACTTGGTTAGGGTTACGAAAAATCTGAATAGCCTACAGTAGGCGACATTAATAGATACGTATCGCCTGGTTGCCAATAGATGTCAACCTTAATTAAATCTTTACTGAGTTGTAACCTACAACCTCACCGCTTACTCCTCCACATTAGACCTTTAACTGCTGAGAGATTATGATTACGACCCAGTTAACTGATTATAAGGAAATCAAATGACAAGCACTGATGCACTGATACAGATAAACAACCTTTACAAGCCGTCCAGTTTATTGGAGGAAAATATCCTCAAGCCTCGTCTACAGAGATACTTAAATTAGCAGTTAGCATGTTGCTCACAGGAAAATGGTGAAACTGGACTCTTTTTTCGAATAGAATTAATGAGTTCAATTTTAATCTCAGCACATTACAATTTCAATCAAGTGGATTTGCACGTCCTCGGGATAATCCAAGCCATTCATGCATCAAAAAACTCAAAATTAGCGTTTTCATTTGACTCCTACTGGGTCGGTAACTTTGCGTCTGAATGCGTCAGTCAGTTCTGGAAAACCACCAAATTATAACTTAATTTAGAGAATAAATAACTGAAATCATAAACGGTCTCCAAATGCTGATTGTGAGGGAACAAATCAGTGCCGTGGATCCACTGATAAGAGAGGTTATCTGAAGTGTTCTCTCCCTTCATGGCCACTCAAACTGTGATCTCAGAGGAGGATCGGCATGTTGAGGCTGTTACATAACCGCTAGGATGAGGGTATTCTGCATACGGATATTTTTAGCACATTGTTGCTGGAAATAAACTGAATATTTACAACAGAAATGATCAAAGGAATCTAGTGTTATGGGTGTTTTATGAAAATGTTTATTTAAAATTCTCATTTAGCCATTAGTCGACAGAAGTGACAAACAGACGATAGAGAATGGAGAGGACTCTTTCTCTTGGACAACACCTCCCTCTGCTGACTAAATGAGAGCAGGCCGAGATGCGTCACCCTCTGCAGCTGTTAAGATCCGGCTCCTTAAATCAATGCCTTATAAACGTTACGATGTAATTGAATCTAACAAACTGGGTCACGCGTGCTTTGTTATCCCGTCCTTGCAGTATTTCCCCGTTCAGTTCAACAAGGGTGAGCACGGCTTTGACAACCAGGACATGGACATGAAGCCCTTCTTCAGGGCAGTGGGTCCGGCGTTTCACGAGAACCTGGAGGTGGGGCCCTTCGAGACGGTGAACATCTACCCCTTGATGTGTCACATCCTGGGCATCCAGCCGGAGGTCAACGACGGCCACCTGAATGCCACCAAACACATGCTGGTTACCAGCGCTACCGCTCAGGGTGAGTTTACAGCAGACTAATGAGTCTCTGCCCGTGGCCTCCAACACCTGCTCCTTCATTACTAGGCCATTCATCCATCATGTCTGACTTCATCACGGACGGATTGCCGAACGGCCCTACAAAGCACAGGCCCAGGGGCCTGAAGTGTCAGGGGCCCCGCTGGCCCTCTGCTAAAGAATGTAAACTCAAAGAGACTCGTACCGACCACGAAGAGAAGCCAAATGTTCACAAATAACAAATACAAAGAGACACAAAAAGACAACAGAGATAAACAAAACTACCACAAAGATACACAAAACAACAACAAAAGTACCTCAAAGACACTCATGTTTACTCATTTTACTCAACAGCTGGGTACTGTAGTTCTTTCAGCAAACGTTACTCAAACAGAAAGAAATAGTGCATTTGTTTGGGACTATTTTCAGCAGCGGATGAATCCACATTCGGTGCTATAGTGAGTAGTTCTGACCGCAGGACATTTCTGTCAACACTGACTGTGGAAAAAGAAGAAGTTATTGGACTGAACTTTAAAGTTGTTATAGCGCCATCATGTGGTTGGTTGATGCAGTTGAGTAGAGGCGGTACATTGATCGATATTTTAATACAGTAGATATTCAATTTCAGCACTAAGTTCCTGTAGCATGTAACACTAGTCTAAGTCCAAAAACACACATTTAGACCGTGAATGTGTTTTCTGTTTCAGGAGAGAATGTGAACTTCCTGCAAAATGTCTTCACCGGATTGGCTGCAGTGGCTGGATTTCTTGTTGTAGTTTTTATCGTGATGACGTCGCACAAAATACTGCAGAACAAACGCAAGAATAAAAGGTAACGAGTGAATAAGGGAAGACTGTTTGTATGTGTCAGAACTGGTTCTCTCCTGTTAGAATATCAAGAATGTTTTTAAATTGTGACATCACTACATGGTAATCGTATTGTTCAACTCTTCACACGTGTGAGACTAAAACGTGACCATTGACTGTTGTTTTGCTGAGCGTTGTTATCACTTCTTTTGTTGGTGTTTCAGATCACAAAGTTCAGAACATCTTCCGGAGAAAGAAAAGACAAAACAAAGTTCATTCTGATCCTCAGGAGAACAGGAGCGGCTCCACTAAGACGCTGAGGAACAGCTGCCTGTGTGCACAGTCCTCCTGGGGGGGGGGATTTTTCATCCCATGTGAGGAATTGCACAAGGAACCCAGGAGCAGAGTTGTGCAAAAACATATCATATAACTATATTATTTCTTCAAAAAAGAATATAAATGAACAGAATCGGTGGGAAATAATCAAATGAATAGAATAACGTAACAGCAAATGTTTGTGTATTTGTTTGAAGGACTCCTGTATATTACTGTGTTTCACAACATGTAATTAAATGTTTACTTATGAAGTGTCTTAAGACCATTAGCTGTCTTGAATAAGAGCATTACAAGTCATGAGCATAATGCACATGTGTATTATAACTGCTGATGTACGTGTATGACGTTTTTATTATTTCTAAAAACACAAACAAGCAAAAACTAAGAAAATAATGCTGCATTGAAAGCAATAAAATGAAGATAAATAACTTTATTCAAGTGTTTCCGTTTTGCTTTGAGAATAAAGTAGCGTTCATCTGGTCGCGTCCATGTCTCTACTTTCACTTACAATTTGTGAATAAAGCGTTTCGATCAGAGGACGGTGGCCGCCAAGGGACACGTGTAAGCAGCCACATTCTCAGTTGCCCGCCTCTCTCCGAGTAATGTCATCAAGTTAAGCGCGGGAGCAAGGAACTTCCGGTTTTAACTTTCAAAATAACACTATGCCTGGAGACTTTTTGGGAGTTTTTTCCCCCAATACACCACAATGTGTGTATTTTTGTATTTCTATTAATAATAAATATATATATATTACAAAGAACTTTTAAATTAGAAAGTTTCTATAAAAATGTTTTCTCATGCATATGAGTGGTATTTAAATGAGGATTATAAGGCACAAGAAATATCTGTTTTGTGGTATTCTTTGGCCAATGGATGCAAGTCTACATGTTAAAGTCACTATGAATTTTTACATGATACAATATACAGTATATTTTTTTACAATTCACTAATAATTTTCGTCAACTTACATTTATTTTAACATCTAAATTAACTTACTGGTTAGTTTGCTTGCTAACAAAGCCAACAACAACTGATATTGCTGATGTTAGCTGAGCACATTGCCCCAATATTTGCAGTATTGTGTGCATGGTATTTACTATTGTGTGTATGTATAACAAACATTGATTTATTTTACTTTTATGGTGCTTTATTGCCAAGTTGATTGTCACATAGAAGGTATTTTGGTGCTTAACAGTCACAATAAACATAGCAAAACAAAAAGAAGAACTGTTAATAATTATTCTATTATAAGATCAGTACAGGATGTAAATGTATGTTCGATAAACCACATTCGAATTTTTGTCAAAACTACTTCAAAGAGACACAAAAGACCAAATAAGACACAACATGACTACACATTGCGTAGAGCTTGAAACTACATCTGGCAGGTAACTTTGGATAGATTTTAAGAAAACAGATCTGTAGATCTGATGGTTTGTTTTAACAAAATGTTTCAGCTGGTTAGCAGCTACTTAAATCAATTATTCCATGGGTGTACTTTTAGTTTTTTATTGTGAGCGCTTAAACCGAGACGAGCTTTATTTTGAAGGCAGAGGACTGCGGACATCCGGTCCCCACCGCGCGTAATTCCGGTGAGCTGGACGCGCGTCGCCTCGTCCTCTGATAAAGGACTGTTTCTCGGGCAGAAGGCAGACATGGAGGAGCTGAGCGCCGTGGGAGAGCAGGTCTTTGATGCGGAATGCATTTTAAACAAACGGCTGAAGAAGGTCAGAGCTCCGAAACATTACAGCGCGTTTCCGTGTTGTTGTTGTTGTTGTTTACCTCCTTCTTCTAACGGCCTGTTTACGCACGTTCTTCCGCGCGTTGGGTTGTTGTTCTTCTCTTCCAGGGAAAGTTGGAGTTCCTGGTGAAGTGGAGGGGATGGTCATCCAAGTGAGTACAACAATGAAAACAACAACAACGTGTCGCTGGTTTCTCTTCCATCAAACTGCTCCTCGAGCCCTTATTTCATCTTTATTTATTTATTCAATCGTCCAATCAACGAAGTCCGAACAACAACAACGACGCGATATCGTCACATCTGGTCGCGAGTTTGTTGCACAAAGTCTGCCTCTTTTTTTTTTTTTTTTTTTTTTTTTTTTTTAACATTTGCTTTCTTTTGTTCATAACACACTTAAATTTGAGAAGTTATCTCCAAACCAAAGCAAATATCTTTAAAGCAATATCCGGTTTGTTTAATGGTTTTACATACCTCCTTTTAATCCAACAATAATTACGTTTTATTCATTTTATCCCTCACTGTAAACAAGTTTTAATCGCGTGACCGATCTGCCCACTTCACGAGGACAATTTGACATTTAAGTGACTTCATATTATGTTATGTAATCCGTTACATAACGCGTAGTTCTAGTTTATTTATGAGTTATCTGCTCTTTATTTTATTCTGCATTTATGTTGCTGCTTGCAAGGCTCCACTCCGTCACTTGCCCTTTTCTGTTCACTCCACATTGTTGCTGTAATCCACCATCAATGCACACTGTTGCCTGCCAGCTCCATGGCTTTCTGTTAGAACCACATCCTTTGTGTGTGTGTGTGTGTGTGTGTGTGTGTGTGTGTGTGCAGGGAGAGGGTGGGGGTTGATTATTTCAGTGGTGACTGCTGATCAGAATGAGCCATTCAACAACAAGTGATGAGGAGAAAAGAAAGGTCATTACGAATGCATGTAGTTCAAGATAAAGACGACTCGGCGCGTTTTGTCAGTTTGTTTTCTGCAGTTATGAAAAGTTTGTCCAGAGGATTTGATTTCCATGTGTAGTGAATAGTGTCGTTACGCTGAAGCAAAGTAAAATGGGACGAAAACCAGCTCGCGGAGCCACAAAGAAGCGACTGGAAAACGAGGTTATTTAAAAACGCGCTCCGTGCTGTGACATCACAAGCACAGCAGAGTTGTTATTTTCATCACTTCCCATGAATGTCAGAGGAATTCTATGACCTACAAATGTTCTTCCTTCCTGCTGTGTGTGTGTGTGTGTGTGTGTGTCTGTATTTTCTACAGAGATGAACAGCGACTGTGGGAAGAGAAATAACTCTATTCTGATTTAGTGGCTGTGGAAACAAACCAAAACATTCCCAGAAATTCCTCACATATTTCTGTAACGGCCACAGAAAATTCTCCACTTTTCTGCTCCGGCTTCCTTATTTTAGCCTTTTATTTTGAAAGAGGAAATCAAAAACCGGCCTATTATTCCAGCCAGGCGCACGTAAACAGGGTGTGATCATCAGATTGTTAAACTATGTTTACAAACTCTATAATATAATGAAAGTATCATTTATTCAGAGTTCTATTTAAAACACTTCCCCATCGACAGTCCAACGTGTTTCAGTGAAGACTTTGATTAAACGGTTTGTACATTCTTATTAAATGTGGCTCCTCTGTTGTTTGAGTCGTTGTTCCTCTAAAGAAGTCTCCGATAATGAACAGGATGTCTTTAGTGAGCTCACGGCTGCTGGAACAACAAAGTCCTTCGTTTTCCAAACTGTTGAAAGGTCATTTATCTGAGGTTGGATGTTTACGTCTTAATCCTGACGCGTGTCTTTCTTCGTGTCGATTCGTTTCAGACACAACAGCTGGGAGCCCCAAGACAACATCCTGGACCCCCGACTGTTGGCCGCGTTCAACAAGAAGTGAGTTCAAACGCACATACATGTGTGATTCAGTGGTTTACACAACCTCAATAAATGGCTTATTTTTTACAGCATTTAGAGATTTGATGAATACTAATTCATTCATATTTTTTTTTCGAAGAGAGCAAGAAAAGGAGCTTCTGATGCTGAAGAAAGGGAAAAGGCCGAGAGGACGACCGCGGAAAGTTCTAGTAAGTACAACTCAAAGCAGAATGTTATTAATACTTTCAGTTTCAGTTTAGTTCACGGCATCTAATACTTGCTCTTCAATTTAGGAAAATGTGACCGACGCTCCAAAGTCGAGCAGCTCTTCGTCCGGCTCCTCGTCGTCCTCTGACTCCTCCTCCTCGTGCTCCTCCTCGTCATCCTCGTCAGACGACGACGACGACGCCGGCGGCAGCAGCCACGCGAAACCGGCGACGCCGGGAGTCCGAACGCGAGACCTTCACCCCGTGCCCCAGAAGAAGGCGCAGATCGTCGTCGCCAAACCGGAGCCGCCGAAGAAGCGCAGCAGGAAGCCGCCGTCGCCCGATGCGAAGGAGCTCCCGCAGAACAAGGGGCCTCGCAAGATCCTCAAGGCGACCAAAGACGGCGATCTCCCCGGGGCCATCAAGAAGCCCGTTCACCCGGCGAGCTTCACCTTCATGGGGTTCCACCGGGGCTCGCCTCGGGATGCGGTGGCCGGTCAGAACAGAACGGGCTCTCTGACTCAGGGAGGGGCCGCTAAGAACTCCGCGGGACCAGGCAGGCCGGTCCAGCTGAGCAAATCCAGCCCGAGCAGGAGCGTCGGCGAGGGCAAACTGTCCGTCTCCGGCGGTGCAAGTCTGGATTTGAAAGCAGCTGCTAGTAAATCAAAAGGCGTAGCGGCGTTGAATCTGAATACCTCCAAACACCTCATTCAAGGAACCACTCAGCATACACTAAGCTCCCCCAACGGACAAAAGAAGCCCCCGGCCCCTGTGTCAACACTGCAGCGGACACCCAATAATAAAGCAGTGGCTCCTTTGCCGACTAAAAACTCCCCCGTCAATCAAAGCCCCGGCCCTCAGCCGCTCAACCTCCAGAGCAAACGGGTGCCGAGCGGCGACGCTCCGGCGTCGGGCCCGAGGAACGCGGCCAACCCGGCGAGGAAAACCCCCGTCTCGCAGGACCAGGAGTATAATCCCGCCAAGAGTCCGGCGACACCCGGGAGACTTCAGACCAGAAAGAGCCAGCCCGGGGCGGACACGGTCAAGGAGGCGGCTGAGATCCAGACCCCCAGAGTCCAAGGCAGGCTGGAGAAGAGCGGCGTGCAGAAAGCCTCCGCGGAGGTCCAGAGCCAGCAGGAGAGGTCGACCGCCAAGGACGGCAAGAAAGCCAAAATGAACGACATGAGCACGGGCGAAGACGAGAGCTGCTCGGACTCCGACCAGGACTCTCCCTACGTGGGACAGGCGGCCGCCCAGAACCAGGACTGGAAGCCCACGCGGAGTCTGATAGAACACGTGTTCGTAACGGATGTCACCGCTAATCTGGTTACAGTCACGGTCAAGGAGTCGCCGACCAGCGTGGGCTTCTTCAGCCTTCGCAACTACTGACGGGGAGCTGCAAACCAGATGGGCTTTGAAGCAAACATTTTGGGGCGGGGGGGGGGGGGGGGGGGGGGGTTTCAGGTTCTGAAGGAATTAGATAAAAACCCTTTGGCTGGAGAATTCCTGAGGAATGCCTCAGAGGGACCAGAGGTTCACTTGCGCTTCATCTCTCTTTTAGTAAAAGACCAGTTTTTTAGGTTTTTAAAAAGATAACGTCCGTTATCGATTTGTGTTTTAATTTATTTTGCTCGTGTCTACAAATTGTTCCAAGATGACGGCGCTGGAGGCGGCGGCGCATTTTTGGTCTCCGACGGATGATCGGGGGAAAACGGTCCAAAATTGTCGCCGTTAACCGGGAGGTCCTGGAGATAAAATAACTTATTCGTCTTTAAAAGTGTCGAGAGCTCCGACGCCTCACGTTCACGCCGACGTTCACCCGTCTGTGTTCCTGTCGGTGAGACGAGAGGAACGTGACGGAGACGTATCTTCTGTTCGCTCGTTATGAGTCAATCACTAGCTAATGTAAACCAGTCTTTTAATTCTTAGTGTAGTGTCGTTTATCTCTAACATTTCATGAGTTAGCTACCTCTTTTTTTTTAATTTTGAAAGTTTGCTGCAGATGTGTGTTCATTTGTCGTGTGATAGGAGAACCTTTCCCTCCAGGGTATACCATCATTGTGTCCTTTATACTTGTTCATATATATATATATATATATATATATATATTTGACTCTGTGTAGACTCGTGTTGGCTCCAGCAGCAGACAACGGCTTCATTTCTGTGTCATGAAAAAAAAACTCCTTTCGAGTTTCGTTGAACTGTTATCGCCCCGTTATCGCCCTCGAAAAAAAGAGGTTTCATTCCACAGTGCAGCCGGTTTATCAGCTCGAGGTTCTTCTCCCCCAAACGGGCTGCAGCATGTGGGGGAGTCAGATACGGTATCTGTGCTCTGATAAGACTCGGCCTGAGGTTTCTGCCCTTCTGCCTTCTGCCTCGCCGCTGTCCTTCGTCGGCCAGCGGCTCTCATCTTCTCAGACTTGTAATTAATACAAAAAGAAGCAGAGAATACGTGCTGGCGTTGCCATGGAGGGATGATCACGGACAGAACACCTGACGAAGGAAACCGGTCGAGTGAGGACAACACTTGCCAATAAAAAAAAAAAAAAGCTCGGCGTTGTTTGCCGTTCACCAGATGTCATTGTGTCTGTTGCTTCTGGTGTTTCAACACGTGGAGGACTCGAAACACCAGATTTGGTTGTTTTTTTGTGTCCTTGCAGCTGCAGACGTCTCATTTCACCCGTCTGCATGAGTTCAGGAGCTGCACCCCCACCCCCCAGTTAAAAAAAAAACCAGATCTTTATCTGATGTAACGGAAAAGAAACCACAACAATGTGCTACTTTCTGCTCCCTCGAGAGGAGTTCGGCAACAAAGCACTTCGACTGAACTCATCCGTCTAATGCTGCTCTGCAGACTGTGCCTTTTTCTTTTCCTCTCAAAGACTGAAACACAAAAGACATTACCCCAAAGATAGCTAGGATTTCAGGTAATTCAATAAAAAGGAGATACCCTAGAGGAAGAGCATGCGGACCGGGCGCCATTGTTTGGACACAATGCGGTCCGGAGACACACAGACACACATGTGATGCCTCACTGAAAGCACAGATTAGAGATATTGTAGTTTCCATTGAGGAGTGAATCCTCACATTACAGGTGGAAAGTGAGTCTAGTCAGTCCAGCTCTGAGCAGAAGGTAACGTTTAGTCTCATCAGAATGTCGTGTTCCACTACCTGCTGTGTCTATGAATGAAAAGAACATCCTTGTCATGATTATGTTTTTGTTTTTTTAGATCTACTAACCATCTCAGTGAAATGTTCTCTTTACAATCTATTTATTTCAAATCCAGAGCCTTTCGTGGTAGGACGGTGTCACCAATCCTTGTATTGTGCCACCCGTCACATCGACTAATAAATGGTACCGCCTTTTGTCCGACTCCTTTTGTTTTAAATCGAGCCGCTAGAATAAACCCGTCGTGTGTACATGTCTGTGTGTCCAAAATGTCATTTGACATTTGTGTGTAATTGTCATAATTAGCAAGTTAAATTTACAAGTTTCATATTTCATTCTCTCTGCATCAGTGTGGATTTAATCTTCATTATCACCACAGTTAGATCAGTCGCATCCATTAGTTCAGAGACCAGGTGGCTGCCTCTTTCCTCCACCACCTCTTGTTTAGTGGTACTTCAGACAGCCACTGGGTGGTGCTGTTGCACTTGAAGGTGAGGACACCCAGGAGCGCTTCAGTTTCTTAATTAACCATAATTACATCATCTGTTAGTTTACACACTTGAGATTGAACTCCTTTAACTCGGTGCATCTCGTTATGTGAAAGCAAACTGACAATTCTCTGACATTAAGAGCTGTACACTAGTATTCCCTCTAATCACAGTACTGTACACTAGTATTCTCTCTAATCACAGCACTGTACACTAGTATTCTCTCTAATCACAGCACTGTACACTAGTATTCTCTCTAATCACAGCACTGTACACTAGTATTCTCTCTAATCACAGCACTGTACACTAGTATTCTCTCTAATCACAGCACTGTACACTAGTATTCTCTCTAATCACAGTACTGTACACTAGTATTCTCTCTAATCACAGCACTGTACACTAGTATTCTCTCTAATCACAGCACTGTACACTAGTATTCTCTCTAATCACAGTACAGTACTGTACACTAGTATTCTCTCTAATCACAGTACTGTACACTAGTATTCTCTCTAATCACAGCACTGTACACTAGTATTCTCTCTAATCACAGTACAGTACTGTACACTAGTATTCTCTCTAATCACAGTACTGTACACTAGTATTCTCTAATCACAGTACTGTACACTAGTATTCTCTCTAATCACAGTACAGCACTGTACACTAGTATTCTCTCTAAACCAGTGGTGGGCCGTCAGGGCCTGCAAAGCCTTCTCTGCTGGCCTAAAAAGAATCACAAAGTTATAGCTATTTTATAATTTAATCATTTTTCTTAAATACACTACATGTATTATAATTTATAAAATTATTTTCCCCATTATCTTATTTTCTCATTGCACAGCTACTGTCTTCCTCAGTTGCTCTGCTTCCAGTGCAGCTTGTTTTAAGTAGAGCTTTTATCCAATCAGATTTCACCTCTGTGTCTCTAGGTAAGAAGAGAGGCCCGAGGCCTGCAGACTCACAAGTGAATCCATGTGCAGTTTAAGTGAAAGGGGACGATATTGTTGATTGTCATAGTGTTCAACCAATCAGATCTCTAGTTTGACATGTTGGGCGTATTCTTTGACGTGTCAGAGCCTGCTAGCTGGCCTAGTCATACGTGATTGGTCAGTGGGCTAGCGTGACATGTTGGGCGGTGACAATCCCAATATCTGCTGCCTCTGTCGAGCGGACATTTTCAGCCTCAAACACATTAAAACGTATTGAAGAAATACAACTGGGGAGGCTCCACTGTCTTCACTGGCGTCCATGAATCCAGAAGGACTTCTTACTGGAACTAAAACACACGGATGTACTGAACAACCGTGAGATTAAACTCTTTATTAACAAAGAAAGGAGGATGGACTTTGTCTTTAAATAGTGAACAGCAGCTTTGGTAAGTTAAATGTGTTTGTTTTTACATCTGCAGTAGCTTTAATATGCTTGTTTGTATATTATTATTTGTACAACTTGTTTTTATGAAGATGGATTTTTGTTTGGTTTTATATGTGATAGGAACCATTGTTACGTCCTATGTTGCTCTGTGTTTCAGCTGCAGGACAGCAGTGAAGGCCCAGGTATAAAATGCACGGCCCGCCACTGATATATATATATATATACAAAATATTACTTGATATTGAATGCAGGACTTTAACTTGTAACAGAGTTATGTTTTTTAACACTGTAGTAAAAGCTCTGAATACTTATTCCACTATTGTACATAACGCATCATATTTTATATCTAAAAACTGAATCTGCAAACAAGAATGATGTTTCCCACTGAAATGCCACAAAGTGGCATAAAAATGAAAAACACTCAACCAAAGTGTGAATATATGAATTATACTTAAGTACAGTACTTGAGTATATATATATATATATATATTTATATATAAGTACTGCAGTACATTCTGGTTCTCGTATCATAACAGTGTTGCAAGAAGCTAATTTCACAGCATTGTTATTGTTCCGCAAAGTGTGCAGCACCCCCCCCCCCCCCCCCCCACACACACACACACTGTATTTACACCGCTCTTAAAAACACTGTCAGGCGGCCGGACTAACTGACAGAAGTTATCATTACACAAAGCGCTCGATTCCATAATTTATAGAGATCCCCGTCGCCGGTCGAGAGGAATTCTCCCAAAATAAATTCAAGTAAACACTTACGCGACAAAGAGGCACTCACAGTGGCCTGGTATGCATAAACACTATGAACAGTGTGACAGTGTAATCCCAACCCCCCCCCCCCCCCACACACACACACACACACACACACACACACACACACAACAACCAGCCCAGCACTGACTTCAGGCTGAGGTTGGAAACGAGCCTAAACCCCCACCTCACCTCACCTCACCTCCCCCCGCGCCGATGCACCAACCCTGATCCCCCCGCCCCCCCCCCCCACACCTGACTCCTGGCAAAATAAGCCAGACTCCAATCCATCTTCCATCGCAATAACACCCCCCCCCCCCCAAAAAAAAAAAAACATGATGTTTTGAAGAGCATTCAGCAAGTTCATCTCCAGGGACGTCTTATTGTTTTAGCAACACAAGACGCTGTATATCAATCAGCTCTTTGCTTTAACTCCGGCCTTTGTTTAAAAGACAGAAATAAGATTTTTTTTCCCATGATGCATTGTTGGAAAGTAAGCAACCGATACAAAGGACGCAAAGCACAAAGGTTTCACTCACCTTTTCATCTGCAGGGAAGATTGTACCTCTTCATATGGGAATTAATTACACAAAATATGTGAGGAACAAGGTCTTGTACTCATTAGTGCACAGTAGTGCTTCTAATAACACTTATATCTCTGTTTTACTGCAGTGTAAAGGCTCCGTACCAACAGTGAAACACACTTTTATATCTTCCGCCTCTATCATTGGCCAGACTCCAGGCTGGATGTTGACTAACACGGATATTTAAAAGGCCAATACTGATATTGATATTTCATTTGCTCTGTTAGTATTTGTGTTTGGAGGATTGTAACCAAACGGGTTTGCTGGTTTGAGGTTTTAAAAAAAAACCCTCCTGGGACGGTTGCTCCTCGATTTCAAAGGGAATGTTTAGAAACCTGAGCCGCCCCTCAGCGAGCAGACCTTCTACGCCCCTCATTCTAAATCACTCCGCCGGAGCAGTGTAAACAAACTTCAGTTTGCTCTCTGATATTGAGAGGTTAAGACAAGCGGCAATCCTCCACTATGACAACACGGCCTCAGACAGACGATGTCATCTGTCTTACCTCACTCTCCATCCATCACTACGCCGGAGTCGACATGTCTGACAGTCCCACTCTCGCTTTCTCTCGCTGGCACAGGCCTCTCTCTCTCTCTCTCTCTCTCTCTCTCTCTCTCTCTCTCTCTCTCTCTCTCTCTCTCTCTCTCTCTCTCTCTCTCTCTCTCTCCACATCTGTCACATTTTCCTCCGAGCTTGCTTTTATTACACCGGATGAACTCCACCTTCCCTTTCCCCGTTCTGAATTCACGGACACCTGAAGGGCAAGCAGGCCGAGAGAGAGAGAGAGGCTATCGATTAGTCCCGACACCAGAGAACTATAGGAAGCTGTATGTGGACACGTGGAAGTGTGAACAAAACATGTAAATATGAAGTAAATTAATCAATAACCAGGGAAATTATATGTCCGTTAGAAATTATGTAATAAACATTTCACAACTAATTATGTTTGATTTGAAGTTCTGAGCTGGAAAAAGCAGAAAATAATGAATAAATAAGAAATGAATGGGTCAGTTTGGGTCTCCTAATAAAGGTTTGACATGATTCTAAATCTGTTCTATTGATGAGAACGGAGAGTTTATGTAAACCTTGGGTTCATAACTGAGAATTAATCTCCACATGGACGTTGAATCTTTGTTAATCTCAGCGAGATCTACGGACATAGATCATGACCTTTGTGATCATCAATATAAAAGCCTACATTTACATTCATTCTTATTGTTCTGCACTTTGGTCCAGACTGAAATATTGACAGATGCGATCCATGAAGAAATACCTGACAAAAACATAAATCTACTGTACTTTGTATTTAGTGCTAATTAGCATCGTGTTAGCATGCTAACAGGCTAAACTAAGACGGTGAACATCAGTGAGTTAGCATGCTGGTATTAGCATTTAGCACTGTGCAGCCTCACACAGCCACTAGCTTGGACTCTCGTTCACTCACTGGATATTAAGCCGTAAATCAAGTGTCAACTTCTGACATCTAGCAGGTTTTGTTGCCACTCAGTGATTTAGTAATAATACAATATGGCGAAGCATAAAATAGCAGAGAGAACTGATACGGTAAAATAAAAAAGGAAGACAGAAGGAAGTACGTCTGAGGGGGTTTTGACATGAAAAGCAGTTTCTCTCGACACCCACAGGGCGGGAATACGGAGGAATCTCCCTCTGCTGTGAACCCGAGGTAACAAAGTCAAACTGTATCCAGCAGACAGAAGGTGCCAGCGGGACGTTTGCCCCTCTGATCTCTGCATAATCCGCTGTGGGGAAGACACAGCTCCTCTCCTTACCGCCTTCAAAGGCTCGTCTCCTTCACTTCCAGCCTCGCGTCCTAATCTGATTGGCCAGGAGAGGAACATATTGACTATTTCACAGGACAAAGCACTGTAAATATTGGAAACCATTAGTATGATACACAACGTGGGGAATGGAGCTCAAATATTGACAATTTAACCAATTAATTTAGAAACAACAACCTCAAAGCATTTCAAAGCATGTCAAGTTCTGCAAGAACATCTTCCAAAATCACGTTCACGCAGATCTTTTCCGAGCTTCGACGTTCTCAAATACTACATTCAATTCCCCCCCAAAAAAGAGCTGGGGGTCCTTTGGTCAACCCACATAAAAGTCCATAAAGCCAGTGGCACCAGTAGAGGCGCGCTGATAAATCAGCGGCAGGCGGCGAACAAGGCCCCGGTGCCGGCGGACCTGTGTGCAACAGGACGACTCTATCGGTGGATTTCACAGGTCATTACTCTGGCTCCAGCCAGCGCAGCCTCCAGTGGCTCTGGAGACAACAGCTTACTGGCTTTGTGCGAGCTAAACAAGCGTGTCTGTCTCACAGCAGCAGATTAATGTCCAGATAGAAGGGTCCGCTCCTCAGGGAGACCTGCAGAGGAGCCATCCTTCAACCTTCGGAGGCCATTACACAATAACAGAATAACAAAATCTGAGAGGGGGGGGGGCTCAGTCAATGAGCCCCCCCCCCTCTCAGGCCCCCCGGGGCCACAGAGAGAGAGAGCGGTAGACGGGAGAAAGAGGATTCTGATTTAAGTCTCACCAAAGAGAGGAAGGATGAATTTCCTAAAAAAAAAAAATCAAAGTGAGCAATAAAAGAAAAATCATTTTTGTATTTTTTGATGTGATCTGCAAGATCAAAAGGAGCCGATAGCTGCTGATGTGGCTGCAACTAAGGATTCTTTTTAAAACTGATTCATATTTCTCTCAATTATTTCCGTCTATAAAATGATGAATATCATTTCAAACGGGGCGGGGCGTCTTAAAAGACAACCGAAGATGAAACGAGCTGAAACCAGAGAAGGTTTGGGCTGAAAAAATGACTAAAAAGGATGAATTTATTATCAAAATAGTTGCAAATGAATGTTTGTTAAATTGACTAATCGTATAATCAATGCAAAGGTAATATTAATAATACATGTTATTTGTGTAGCGTGCTGATGAAGACAGTATAAAGTATAAAAACAGCTCCAACATGAGTGAAAAGGGACGGCCGTGGGGCCATGATGCAGCTTTAAGAGCGTTTTCACTGAAGTCATCTGTGAGAGGGTTTGTGTGGTAAACACACAAACCCTCGGCACTTCACATGAATGGCAGTAAACAACACAGGATCTCTGCCCCCCCCCCATCCTCACCCCTGAGGAGAGGGGTCACACAAACACGGCATCTGATTTGCTTAAAGCAGCCCATTCAAAAAAAAAAAACAGGCTCATCAACAGAGAGAATCTCGTTTCCAGGGCCGTCGCCGTGGCTCGCTGCTGACGACTCAGCTGACTTCCAGCACACACAGCTTCACAGAGGCGCCAGGTTGTAATTAACACTTTGCAGATTACGTTTACAGGACCAACATGGTCTGCCTGAGTTTTATTAGCGCCTGGGTTGTACTTCTGCCCTCCGGGGGAGGGGGGGGGGGGGTACAAAACAGCCTCTGTTTGACGTGGGCCTGTCCTGTGTGAGAAGGTCTGACGGGGTTTGGATTGAGAGTCTCCTGGCTGCTCACTGGTCTTCAGAGATAACGGGAACCTGCACACTCACTTCTGTCTCTCCAGACTCACTGACAATATGAATCTATTTCTGTCCCCCCTATCGGCAGCTTCTTTCATTTATTTATTTGAGCTCACGCTGTTGGCCTATAACAGTCTCATTAGAGGAGCGGTGACACTAATCCATTCCTTGGCAGCGGGCGGCAGACAGCTGGGCAGTGAGGAGTCGCCACAAAGTGGCTGATATAATTGCGGCGTAATCGTTTTCATGCGGCTCCTTTTTTTCGGCAAGCGGCGCTTCAGGTTAACACTCCGCGCTAACAAAGCAGCCGTCAGCGCAGCCAGTGACCTCAGAGAGGCCCAGTCCTTCGGCTTCCATCAAAAATTAAAAGATTTAAATGTCTCACGCCTTCTGTGAGCTTTTTGTTTTGGTTCAAATGTTTCGAGAGCTCTTGATTTAGCTCGTCAGAACTGGACCAGATTCCTTCGTGGCGGCCTCAGATCTAAATATATCAGATAAGAGCTGAGCTAATGCCCTGTGCTAATATTAGCCCTAGTTAACATGCTGCAACACTTGTGCTTTGTAATCACGGGCCGCAGCAGTGTGGACAGTTTGCATGCTGCACCCGTCATCACTGAGACAGGCAGAAGGATGGGTGGGGGGGAGGGGGGGGGGGCTGAATGAGCTGTACACTTTAAGTGCAGCAACATCTGCACACATCTGTACCACTAGATGGCAGATATCCCCTGAAATACGTCCTGTTGAGCAGCTGTCATTAATATTCCTTCAATAAAAAAAACAAAATTCAAAACTGATGGCTTCCAGTCGTGTGAGGAAAAGAAAAAGAAGAAAAAAAAGGAAGAATTTTCTAAAAATAAATCAGTTCAAATCCCCAAAACAAGACATGCTTCAAATACTGAATCAACACGCAGCAAATTACCAGTGAACAGCCTGTCAACAGCTAACTGTGGCAAACAGTACTTAGAGAGTTCATTATAGATGTGAACACAGAGAGGTGTCAGTCTGGACGGAAAAAGCCTGGCTTCCCCATTTATCTCCCCAAACCACACTCGTGTGTCTTAAACACTTCACACTGAATTAAAGTGAAGTGGAAACCCACTCTCCAGACTCCTTTCCACTCCATGGCTGGGGTGATAAATCTGTAGTCTTCCAAACTCTGCCGCCTGCCTCCCTTGTTCCTCTCTTTTTTCTTTTCTTTTTCTTTATAAGCGTTCATCTTCTTCTCTCTCTCTCTCTCTCTCTCTCTCTCTCTCTCTCTCTCTCTCCGCTCAGACAGCAGGAGGTTTGCTTTGCTCACAAATTATATCAGGCAGACGGTTTGTGAGTTTGGATCTGCAGAACGGTTCAGTAAACCGGCTCTGAGGAAACGTCCTTGAGCACAGTTTTCCAGTGAAGATGCTCCTCACATCTGTAAAATAGGTATGAATCATAGACTGTATATCAGAAGTGGACGTAGTCGTCGTGACGTCACCCATTGGTTTGTGGACTGATGTTTTGAAGCCTCGAGTTCGGCGATTTGGCCGCCGCCATGTTGTTTTTTTTGCGACCAGTGAATGGAAGTGACCATAGTTGGACGGTGGAGGAGAGACGTCTCTCTACGGCTCTGGTAGGGTAGCGACCAATCAATCAAAAGGTAGCCCCGCCCCTAAAGCATCCCCTGCTTTATGGTCTGTTTGACTCTAAATGGACCATAATGTACTAAATGAACATCATGCTGTATTGAAGAAGACTTGAAACTAGAGATTGAGACCATAAACTCATGTTTACAATGTTTACTGAGGTAATAAATCAAGAGAGAAGTAGAGTCATTTTCTCATAGACTTCTATACAACCAGAGGAGTCGCCCCCTGGTGGACACTAGAGAAAATGCAGCTTTGAGACACTTCAGCATCGGCTTCACTCGGCAGAACCGGAGGTTGCCGTCTGGTTTGAATGCAAAGCTTCACGTGTTATTTCTATGGAATGATATTACATGTGTTGTATCCAGGGAATCTGTCCAAGTTAGGGTTGTACCAACACCTAAAGCTCACTAATTAACATGTTGCATCTTGTTTGTTTGACGCCTCCTTAAACAGAAATGTGAAAAGGGCAATTTGTGGTTTTAGGAGGAGTTACGTGCCGGAACGATTTCGTGACAAGCAATATGGAAATCCCTGTAAAACCAGATCTAGAATGCTGTGAGTATTAGACCCTGCGGGTCAAATGTGAGATACTTGTTTTTGTTTTCAACGATGAACGATGAAGAAATGCATCTCCGCGAGAGACAAATGTGCTTAAATCCCACTGCTGAAATCCGGCATTAAGCCTGAAGTAGGCAGGCGTCCTGCTCATGAAACACAGTATTTATGTGACATGTTTGTGCAGAGCCTCGACAATATGCAATTATATCAGCAACCCACAGGCGTGTTAATGAGGGCGCCCTGTCATTAGGATGGAGACGTGAGGTTGGTTTAGTCTCAGTTTCTGGTGCTGGAGGGCTTTTGCTCCCGATAACCTTTTAGTTTTGCAAACATTCGGTAACCCTGCTTTTGAGGCTTACAAGGCTGCCAAAACCGTCATCGTCAGCTGAGCTCTGGTCGTCGCTCGCATTCTCATTCTCTTACTCACTCTGTGATATGCACGCTAGCAACAGGCCCACGTTTGGAAAGGGAAACACCTGAGTCCTTTATAGAGCATCCATCCTACTAAAGCAGGACTATTGGTAGACCCGGACATGAAGAAAAGGGCGTTTTGTACACCTGCCTTGTTGAGTTCGGTGGAATCCTGGAGCCTTAACCCCCTTTAGTTGCGGTTCAAGTGTGAACGCAGCAATCGCACTTGGTTTACGGATCACCTTGTAGAAAAGGTAGTTTCGGTCCAGTGACAAAAAGACTTTCATCGACCTCGATCTGACCCAACTGGAGGAAGCGTTGCACCAGCTCCCGTAGACAACTGCACAGTGTATTTAGTTTGTATCTTGGAGCTGCAGCGTTGACTCATTACACAGTATCTTTAGCCTAAAGGGATAAATCCAAACAATGAAATAAATTGTGACCAGGACCAGGACCAGGACCAGGACCAGCCCTTCATTGTGGAATTGGAAAGTGTTGAGTCTGTTCTACGTCTTCTCTTTGTTTACCTCAGAGAGTTTTCTCGAGTAGATATTCTGTCTTTATTAGAGAGCAGTTTCCTTGTGCGTCACAAATATCGGTCCGCTTGTAGATGCTGCAGTGTGACTCAAGGCAATATTCAAGACTGTAACTGATTATCATGAACGAACTATCGGTCTGAAGTGATGCCTCTCTACTATCCGTAATGTTCAACACCCAGAGAAAAGAAGGAGAGTCCAACAATCCGAACTTATCCCCGACTTCCCACCAGACACCTCACCTCCCGTCCTCACCGTGCCAGCAGGAATACACAGTATCGTGAATTGTCCTGAACCACAACCTTAAGGATGAAGATTCTAGTTACAAAACAACTCCAGCCAGACGGGAAGCTTCCAGCTTCCTCCGGGCTGTTTGTTTGCTTTTCGTGTTTCTTTCTTACTAATATATCTTTCGGGTTTTTCTTGCTTTTATTACTAACAGTGGAGAATGAAAGAAAACTGGTTTAAAAGAGCAACAACAAGCGATCTGTAGCCAGATTAAAACACATGTTGTGGCTACATGGTGGACCGAGATGACAGAAATGTAAATGTGCATATCTAAAAGGAATTTGCTTTATTAAACACAGAGCGACTGAATGGCTCATCAACTTCAAAATACACCAACTAAGGTTTGCAAATCTAGAACAGAGTACAGCTCCAGGAAGACAGATGTCAAAACCTTCATACTGTATATTGACGATCAACAAATAATGAATCATGAAATCCAAATGTGATCAAACTTCTTCATCTGTGTTTTTATTGCTCATGTTCTTGGTATAAAATGAATATTGAAAGGTGATTTAGGAACCAAGGGCCTCAACACAAAGAAACGATCCTCACTGCTTGTCACATCTTAACTATCTTAACATCCTATCGTCATATTGCAGAAGCAACTCCTAAGATCGTGTCTGTGTTCTCTCTGATCTCAGACCTCTTATTATACCTTAACTTGAGAAATCTAAGGTTTCCCTAAGATTTATGTCTAAATGCCATTAGGAAACATGTTTCTGTGAAACCAAAGAAATCCTGAATGTCATCCTAAACTGAGATAAGAAAGGATTTCAGACTCTGTAATGAGCTTCCAGAGCAGCCCTCCTCTGCATTGCCTTCTGAAGTTATTGTAGGCGAGAGCATAAATCAAAAAGAGGTGGACCTGGAAACTATTTTGCAGAAATCCCGAAGTGCATCTGAGAGTCTCACGGACCTCCAGAAGTGATCTTTGACAAAGTGTGAAGTGCTTTAAAATTATAAATATCTTTACAGTGTGTAGTGTTGCATGATAACAAGACGAAAGCACTTTGGGGAAACGGGGAAATTACTATGCTCGAAGGCTCGAGAGGTGCCAGTGGAAAGGGTGGGTGCTCGGGAGAAACAGGGAGACACGGGAGAGAAATGATGGACGGCTCACACGCCAGCCATTGTGAGAAAATTATAGCTATAGGTGCCGCCAACTGAGGCAGTGTGGCGGGCGGCCAAAGCCCCGCGAGAACAAAGGCAAAGGATCCCCTGTGAGTGAGCCCCGAACCTCCATATTTACATGTGAAGCTCAAGAGTTAATTGCAGTGAATTCCTGCGCTGGGTGCAAAGTGGGGGCTCGTTGTTGCTTTATTTTACATAACAAACACACTGTTTCTAGTCATTCCTCTCTCGTTTCCAAGGAACTTGGACCAAAGATGGAAAAAAGGTTTTCAGCCGTCGCAAATCAATGGAGCTTATGAGACAAAACTCTTGAATGAATAAACCATTGAGTAGTTTGTTTGTTGTAATATGGGTCGGGGACGGCTGGAGTAAAAGCTGTTTTTAAAGACAATTCTTTGGTGAGAACAAATGGAAGCAGTGGGCTAATATTGTGGTTATTTATTCTGTGTTATCCGCGGCCCTTTTTATTGGTGGCTCCCTGAGGAAAACATAAAAGTTCCACACATTCCTCCGATTACCCCGTGTGTTTGGGAAACGATTTGTACGTGATTCGGCCTCTTAGGGAAAAAAATGTTCATGTGTGCGCTTTCCAAAGAGGCCCCCTTCTAACAAACCAGACCTCATCCTCACAGTAGTCAGTGGACGAAAGCCAAAATGTGTCAGGGTTGCTGCAGTTCCTGATCTTTGGTAAACGAAACAGTGCCCTCTCGCCTCTGTAGACTTGGCAGCGCTGGCCCCGTGCACATCAAAGTAGGGTCTGACCTTGCATACCAGATGAGGTTTGGATTAACGAGCTCTGGACATCAAACAGCAGGATCACTCCCCACAAGTCATCAAACCCAGCTCGGTGAAATTTACAGCGGACAAAAAAAAAGAATGCTGGAAACATCAACATCAACCTTGCCACGCATCTCAGTTTGAACATCGTGACCAGCAGCAGCAGAGAGGATATTTCAAAAGCCCTCCAATTATCTGATGTGTGGGAGAGCACGATGAACTGGGCCGCATGCCAAACAGCATCCTTTACCAAACAAATAAAACTTTTGACAGGACGTGTCTGCCTTTCACAGGACTGCACACCAACAAACTGCTCAGGCGGGGCGGCGAGAAACGCTTCTCGTATTCAGTGCTCACTGATTTCTGGAACTTCATTTAACAAATTACATACTTCTATTTAAAAAAAACAACTGCAGATATAACACTGGTTGAATGAAGAGAAGAATGACTACTGAAAGGTACTGAAATGAAAACCCAAAACGACTTTCTCCTTTTCATTTTGTTCGTTTTACTAGATATCAATGGGATTGTAAAATTATTATGATGCGTTCAGGCTCTGCTCAGTGAAAATGACTGGGTGACGGTAAATTACAACACCCAGGAGCATGAGCATGAAACCTTTCTCTTTGACAACGAACTAAAAAGATTGGATTGGTTCACGTCTGAGCCGTGTGATGGACAGAAACAGCTGTTCCTCCGGGAGCGAACACCTGCATTCATTCAGGGACGTTCTCCACGAGCCGGACATCTGGACGGCAGCTACTTTATATATGTGGTGCTACTGACAGATGTACGCAGACAAATCACTCATTAAAGCAGCGTTTGTCTTCACTGACATGCTAATAATGAAATGGACGTTTAAAATAGGTCAGAAAGGACCTCGGTTCACCCGATTTATTCTATATAGAATATTCTAATAATGTTTAAAAATGAAGCTTCAACCAATCAAATGAATATAATCCTACTGGCTTTATTAATGAACTCAGCAGCAGTTGTTGTGTAACTTTGAACTTTTAAGACAAATACATAAATCAACACAATGACGGTTATTAAGAGTTTAATAGAGTTTATTTTCTTTAATCTTAGGTCTGGAAAAAAGTTAGTGAGAAAAAGTGTTAACGTCTGTCATTTCATCACGAGGAAAGTGTGTCATGTCTGGACCAGTTTGGTGTTGGTTTAACACACATTTCCCACTAATTAAGCTGGACGTGGTATCTTCAGAGAGTCTGAATGAAGCTTTTTCTGCTCAGCTCGATGTTTGGAAAGACTTTTTTCTTTGGAACAACAAATCATCTTTTTGTCCTTTTCCATCGAATAAACATCCCTCACCGGTCCGACTCTCGCACGCTGTTTTCTTAACGAAGGGGCCCCTATAAGGCTCTATACCTTCGGCCTAACGAGCCAAAGTTATTCAAACAAATTGTATCATCTGTAATGTAAAAAAACAAAACTGATTTATGTTTGATATTTTTGGCAAAAACTAACAAGGAGAAGTTTGCTTTGATCAGGAGAATATCTGAACCCTGTAGGAGAATCTAATCAGCAGCAAGGTTTTGGCTTCAGAATATAAAGAAAGGAACTTGATTAGGTTGAGGGGGGGGGGGAGCAATAATAGGAGCCCAGACCCAAACAGATCATTAAGTTAAAGGATCACCCGTTGGATAAAAGCATTATGTCGTCGGGCATCTCAGACCGACGGGGGATCTGCGGACAGCCGAGGCCTTCCGTCGAGAGCCGAGGCTCAGGAGTGACGAAGGGCATTAGCGGCCTCTGCATCCTCCTGGTCTGCAGCTGGTATTAGCAGCCACCGAGCGCTCTGTCAACACGTGTTACTCCAACCACAAATCATCCGGCCGCCGTCGGCACTTTGCCCACGCTTACAGCGGTGAAGAGGTGGATAGAAAGCTGAGGAGGAAAATAACTTGTGTTTCTTTACGAGTGATGAGAAGCAAAGGAAGCACAGCCTCGACTGTACACGAGGAGATAGAAACACACCTTTTACTATAGAATATACAGTAGAAGTTATAAGATGTGTATTTTTACGGGGGCAGCTGCTGACCGACTGGCCTTTAATCCTTTAACGCCCCCGACTGTGACGCTTAAAACCTGAAATAGGTGGACGTCCACGGAGCTTGTCAACTGTGAAGCCCGACCATCACCAGCTTTATGCAACGGGACAAACGGTATCATGGAGAAGACAAAGAGGATCACTGTCACACGCCGAGGGGTCCGACACACACACACACACACACACACACACACACACACACACACACACACACACACACACACACACACACATCAAAGGAGCTATTTATTGTGTTTGTGTAAGCTGCATGCTGGAGATCTTCACCATTACGTTGCTATCCGGTGACAAGTACGGGGGATTTGTCCGCTGCATGCGTATACGTGCGGAGCTGGCTCTGAGGCTGAGGAGCATCATTACGGACTAAACACAAGTGAAACAAAACACAGGCTCTCTGGTGCCCCACAGTCTACCCCACTGAGGCAGGGGAGGAACAGAGGGAGGAGGGGGGAGAGTTGTCTTTAGAGAGAGAGAGAGAAGCAGCTCCGCAAAACTGTGACGATTAGAGAAACTCATTTATTGTTTTACTGCTTCAATCCTTCACGACCAGCGGCTCCATCTTTAAACACTCTGGTGAAACCCGCAGTACTTTACTGTAGTTTTTCCAAAGTTCCCAAAAATGTCAGTTTGAATTATGGGTAATAAATAAATACTTAAGTTCATGTTCTGCTCCTTTATACATTTAAGAGAACTCTGGTATTATTTGACTCCACTATATTCAGCTGACAGCTATCGTCACCACTTCATTCATATTTTACACGCAAGAGCAAAACCGTATGATCAGTTCATAAAAGATGAAGCGCTGCTATGTGTTCAACTACCCAACAGTATTAAGCAGTTATCACCTCCACCAGCTACAGCTATTAACACGATGCTCACACATTCATGTAACATTAGACGTATCCATTAATATAACTAACAGGGGACACGCAACCTTTGATCCTTTAGTGTTCAGTGACACTGTGCATACTTTGAATAGTGATTTTTATGGTGATATATTTATGTTTATTGTCCATGCACTGATTATGTTTCCATCTTTGCAGCTAAGTGCTCATTGTTCCATTTCAATGGATCTCTTGTTGGTCGTTTCATCAGTAGTGTTTTGAGTTTGTATCTGCTGTTTCTCCCCACAGCACAGACCCACCAGCTCAATAAGAAGCTTAAAGCGTTGGTTTTTTAACTGATTCATGTTTGAATGGGTGCAGAGACTCGAGAGGCTTGAGGAGCGTCAGCCTCCACCTCTCCCAGTGGAGGAGAAACCCAGCTCCTCTCCTCAGCTCAGCTCCTGCTGGGCTGCAAATGGGGAGGAGGAGGCTGAGCACATGAAAAGAATGAGAGCTGTTAGCAGCTGCTGATTCCTTCAATCAGTGAATCTCTGCTGCTTCCTTTATCAGCATGAACCGGGGCTCTGACGTACGGCTGACACTTTCAGAGAGATAAGGTCGTGTTGGTTTTAACTGGAGGCCGGGAGAGAGCTGTTGACCACATGCTGTCTGTAAATCAAACATTGATATTGTGTAATATAACCAACATCCATCAGACATATCTACAGTTACCAACAGTTCATCACCAGATCCTCCTTTGTGTCTGTAAATACAAGTGTTACCACATGGGATTCATAATATGGGTAAAAGAAGACACCATGTTGTTTAGAGTGTTTCATGTGTTAAACGGTGTTAACTGGACTTAAAGTTACCCAACCAGGTAGAAGTGATGGAGAGAAGGAAGAGAAACGCATTTAAAAGTCATTTCAGTGTTGTTTTATTGTACGAATATAAAGAATAAATAGCACATTTCCTTAATTTACAGGATAAAACAAGTATCAATAATCCACGTTTTAACTCTTGAGGTCGATCTGCTTTACTCCAAATATGGAAAAAAAAACAGCAAGTCCTTACGTGGCTCTATGCGCCATATCTCCATAAATACAAAATATATAACCAATATTCTCCACAAATAAAGTAGGCTCTGGTTACAAATAATACTGACTTTGTACAGGGAGCTATATAGAACTGCATGGCACCGCATATACAGAAAATACATTCCTACACTCGGTAGTGCACGTGAACAAAACAAAAAAAAAGAATCACAAAATGAATGAGCTTATAATTTATTATTCAGTCTTTTTTTTCTTCTTTTTTTTAACTTGAACAGGAGCATTTGCAGTCTGTGATGATCGGGTACTGCACCGGTATCCAGGCGCATTTGAGTCCCCCTTTCCTCTGCACGCATCTCCATCTCAGTATCGTCAGGTGGGTCGAGTTCGCGGGTTTACACACCATCCCCTCCGGAACCGAACACGACCTCTTGCTGAGGCAGCTGCCCACGCGCACGAACCGCGGCCAGAACCTGTTCCCCAAGTCGGTCCACGTGTACAGGACCGGGCAGAACGAGTACGCCCACAGCCACTGCTGCAGCCGCCTCTTCAGCTTCTTACTGGGCTTGTGCTTCTTGCCGAACTGGACGTCGAAGTCCACCCCTCGGATTTCTTTCGGCAGTACTCCACCGGGCTTCTGCACCTCAAAGTCATCGAGCTCGTCGTTCCCGGTGTACCTGTCCTCCACGGGCGGCAAAACGGACAAATAGCGGCTGTCAAAGTCCCCCAAGACGCTCTTCAGCTCCGTCTCGTTAAGGTCCCGCTCCCTGGGGTCGAAGACGGGGTCTGGGTCCTCCTTTAATTCCACCAGCGGCAGACTGTCACTCGGGATGGGGCGGAGAAGGTAGTAGTGCTGACAGACCCCCCTCTCCGTGAGGAGTCCGAGGGAGAGCACCAGCAGATACATGGCCACACACTGCTGGGTCTGATCCATGTCCAAGGCGGTCCGGCGGAGAGATCGGTGCGCGCGGGGAGCTGCTAAACGGACACTGTATTGTGCGCAATTACGCGTGAGCCGTATCCAAAACCTGCGTCTCCTTTCAAATTCAGTTTCCCATGATGAAAATCCGTCTCACAAATGAAAAAGGTTCACCCGCAGCAGCATCGGTGGGAAACTATTTATTTATGACGAACTGCGTGAGAAAGCTCAGATCTGTCCTCGGGCTCCGTGCGCGCAGGCTCGGCATGATGCTCCCCCCCCTTAATGTCTCCTCTGAAGCGCTGAGCGCGACCCGCGACCTCCGTTATATCCTCCACACGGAGCGTGACGTAATTCGCGTGCCTCTCTTTGAATGTGGGTTTGTTGTCTAGGAGGAGATCCCCAATACCTCCTTCTTCCACCGCACTGGGGGGGGGGGGGGGGGGGGGGGGGGGTACAGCGAGAGGAGTCGCCCCCTGTCGGTTTTCCAGACGTCCTTAAATGAGCCTCACAGTGGGAATGATGGTCGTTCATCTGGGGAATCCTTCTGCTGGAGCTTCAGTACAAAGCAACCAACGCTTCCTCCCAGAACATCCGCAACTTATTGATGAAGAGAAATGAACTACAAAGAGTAATGATACTTGTTTTACACTACACTTATCCTTTATCTTAAGGATGAGAATATTTCTTTCACCACTTCAGATTCTGATCTTCAGCCACAGCTGGCAAATAAAGAACAACATCTGTGCTTTACTAATAAATGCATATCTCTCTGAATAAAGCATCACTGTGATGCACATACCATTTTAAATGTTTTTAAACTGAAGCATTTGAAGGTCAGTTCAGACTTGTATTTTCTAAATAAAGCAGAAATATCTTTCCTCAATAACTTCATTTACTCACACATGTTACATTATTAATAAGCAGCATTCAGAACGTGGGTCGGTCATTTCTAACTCGAGCTCTGCAGCCTAACGTTTCTCAAGAACCACTAAACTTGATCTTAAATTCTAGTGGAGACCCAAAAGCTTACAATGAGACCAAATATGTCGGGTTGGATTTTTGTATTGTGCATAAACTGAGTCACAAAGACGTGTAGAGTATGTCCATTAAAGTCACATTAAAGTCTTGGTTTATGAAGGTTTCACTTAGTAAAATAATATGATAAAGCTCTAATAAAGAGCTGAACACGTGATGCTGTGAGGCAACATTTGAATTTCCTCACTAATTTCTTGATTTAAGTGTAATTTTCTTCCCTGAAAGTGGAGCAATCCGCTCGGTTGTCTTTATTGAAGATGTTGAAACAACACGCACATGAACCAAGCTGAATCTATCAGCCAATTAGCAGAACTTTGTCGGTTTTTTTTGGACAGACACAATTTACAGCTCGACTATGACACGAAATGACCTGTTAAGTGATTTTTTTGCAGTGTGTTTTACTGCGTATATGTTTAACTCACGAGGGACAACATCTCTGCCTCTCCACGAGGCCAAGCCAAATTAGCTCCCAAATAAACACGCTCACTAAGCAGCGGCCATGGAAAGTCATTTTGCAAAAACCTGTCTAAGCTCGCGCTCAGGGAATCATTCTTTGAAAAAATTAATTTAATGGAAGAAGTTAGCCAGCTGCTGCATCAGCCATAAACCATCCGAGATAAATGCATCTTCTGTTTTATTTTTTCAATGAGCTAATTCACACACGCGCTCCAGCGACTCATTTAGTTTCACCGGTAAGTGATGGCGAAAAGTCTGGAAAATGTCACCCCTCTATTTTTCATCTGACCAGCACCGATCATAAACCATCGCCCCCTCCCCAAAAAAAAAGCATGTGACAGATCAATCAGTGCATTCACGTGTAAACGACTCTCACACACACACACACACACACACACACACACACACACACACACACACACCTCTTAAAACAAGCACCACTACATGAGACTTAATTTTAAAGCAGAAATAAAGGTTTTTTTTTGACAATTTGTAAAATAAAGCAGTTGAACTCACTTGCAGGGAATTTTCAAAATAAAAGCGCGTATTTCGCCCGCTGGAATGCGTTTCCTTTCTAAAAGTCTAAACATGGTTCTCATTAAGTGTCACCAGGATTTGCCAGGCTCATTTAACGCTGAGTTGTTTTGGTTTCTTCTAATCCCTTCCTACTGTTTTACCACAGGAACATTTTGATAGTGAAATATTCCTCCTTAAACAGAGGCAGACGCCTGCGTAATTGGAGGTGTTTTTTCTGTATCCTTGAGTTAACCAAACACAGTTCTCTTTGGCTAATGAACCTGTTTTCTAGCGGGGTCTGGTTCTGCGAGACTTTTAAACCTGCGCTTCAGGATATGCGTTTTTAAATGAATCTACAGGTCATTGTAGCGTTCCCTGCTGATTTCTCATAGTGAGAAAAAGCAGACTTCTGCTGTTGGCAGGAAAACCTTCAGCGGCGGCACAGAGAAGAGGCTCAGGTAGACACACACACACACACACACACCATAAAGGACTCTATGATTCTGAGAGCTTTCATCCATTCAGTGGCACAATCACGCAGCACCTTTCACGCGCTTTATCTCCCTCCGTGCGCGGGTCCACACCTCGTGCTAATTGAGGTCGCATCGTCAAGCTGAACACACACAGACATGAAGCGGTGCTGTTCTGTTGACTCTGCCACTTTGGGAGGTGTGTGTGTGCAATTTGCTAGTTTGTTCTAGCGCTATGTTCCTATTCCTCTGCGACCCAAGAGCACACACACACACACACACACACACACACACACACACACACACACACACACACACACACGATCACAATAATCACTCCTGCTGTGAGCTTGATTAAATTAAAGTATCGCTGCTTCTGTCCACTATGACACGGATGGCACATTTGCATTCCTGCAAGTCACTTTGTTGCCTTCCTTATTCTCAATACGGATCTTAATCAGTTTAGAGACTTGTTGTCTGAAGTATACTAAAATACAGCGTGACAAATAAACCACGAGGCAAATGTAGATTTACAGCTAAGCAGTGATGCAAAGTTGCGATACTTTATCAATAAAAAGGTCCCAAAAAGTTTCACACAGGCAGAGGACCAACTCTCAGGATCCATCAGGATGTCTAGGGCTTTTATTGTGAAAGGTAAGAACAGAAGCAGTGAATCTATCTGGTCTGTGCTGCCTTTGTCGAGGAGTAATACAGTTGGCCTCTGTGTTATTGTGCACAACAAATGTTTGATTTATTAGTTTATAAGAAGAAGCAGAATTTAAGATTTAAGATACCAGTTTGATACAGTTGGATCATTGAACTCTAGACCTCTGTGCATTCTAATATTACTAATATATTACTATTTATACACTATTAATATATTACTCCAACGGACCCTTTACATCGAGTCTATTATCATCAGCTGGTAGAGAACACGCATGAATATCTGTGGCTTTTAACAAGAGCTATAATTAGCACATTTAGCTTGTTTTTCCCCCCACAGGTTGCAGAGCTGGAGGCACAGGAGCCTGGTGTGTGTGTGTGTGTGTGTGTGTGTGTGTGTGTGTGTGTGTGTGTGTGTGTGTGTGTGTTCCTTCCACTCCTCCATAAAAGTTTTCACAGACAGAATCTCTGCATCCAAACAAAGTCATTAAAACCAAAGAAACAGAACAAAGTAGTCAGTGATTACTCTTGAGGGCTGACTTTGTATTGAGGCATACAGGTAGGCGAGTATATCAGTATACATATATACACATACTGATATATATATATATATATATATATATAGACACACACGAAACAACAAACGTGACAGTGCTCCTCTAGTTTAGGGATTCTTCAGGAGAAGAGAAACGTTTTATTTAATTGGTCACTAAAGTAAAGTCTTGGAGAGATCACACAGTTGACAGGATTCAAATCTCCACTGACAGTCAGGTATTGAGTGTTATGCGATTTCAAGTACAAGTACACAAATGGGTCAGCTTGAGGTATTGTAACAATTGTTTTTTTATTCTTTTTAACTTCCCCCCTCAGTGTCTTTGGCTCATTGTGCTGATTGTCCTTTTTGCATAATCATTTTCCACTATTTTTGAATTTTAATGATTTTCTTTGATTCTTTTTAATTTATCTAAATTCAAATTTAAAAACTATATAGACTTCCTGCAGATACCAACTGATACGAAGATTTTTTTGATAAACCACATTATTTAGCTGTGATGTATGATGATGGTTGTATAGAAGTCTATGAGAAAATGACTCGACTTCTCTCTTGATTTATTACCTCAGTAAACATTGTAAACATGAGTTTATGGTCTCAATCTCTAGTTTCAAGTCTTCTTCAATACAGCATGATGTTCATTTAGTAAATTATGGTCCATTTAGAGTCAAACAGACCATAAAGCAGGGGATGCTTTAGGGCGGGGCTTACTGTGATTGACAGGTCTCTACCAGAGACGTATACGGCGTCTCTACGTCACTCCTCAGTCCAGATATGGTCACTTCTGTTCATTGGTTAAAAAAAACATGGCGACCGTGCACAAACCAATGGGTAAAAAAGTACATAGACAAAAGTACACATACCTGGTAGATTATTTTACTATGCAAACGCTGTATTTCTACTGTTTATCCCCCAAACATTGCAAAGGAAAAATAAAACGACGGCCGAGTTGTAAAATCCTATGAGTGTATTTCAACTACTTCTGATCGAGACTCAAAGATCGGTTACTCAAACTTTCTCATTTCATCTCATCGATACTTGAAGCAACACATCCCCACCAGCACAGCCGTCTAGATTTCTTTACGAAGGGCATCGTCTGTGCCCATCAATGTGTGTAATAGACCTTTGGTCTCACTAGAAAGCACCACCATGAGGACAATTTGCAATTTTTTATTTTTTATTTTTTTTGCCCGGCAAGGTTGCCGTCATGTTAGCCAAATTATCCAGAGCCCATATTCCCATAGAGACAAGTGTCTAAGGTCAAAAGTTAGAGGGTAACTTTGGTATTTTTGTGTTTCAGTGACTGATGGGGACAACAGTTGGTTCAGTATTTAGGGAGAACGTTGCAGACGGCAGCTGCTCAACGTGCTGTAACGTAATCTCTCGGTGCAGCTCCTCACGGTCGATGAACGTCCACTAAAAGAGCTCTTTTTCTGCTACAGACGGGCTCAGATTGTTATTATAAGTGTCATGGAAAGAACCCCTCTGACACATAAAACCTTTTTGTGATCCGGTCTGTTTATTTTTGTGTCATGCAACTTGTTGCCCGAAAACAACGTTGGAAATTAGAGGTGCAACGGATCATAAATCTCACGGATCGTATCAACACAGAAGAAAAAAGGGAGCAAATAGAACTTTTAGATCCCTGATCACGTTTTTTTCCACCGATACTAATTGATGATCATTGATGATCCATGTTGGCAGATAGATCTACACGGATCCATCCAGACTATTTAAAATTATTTCAACTGCTCTGAAGTCAGTGTAAACCATCAAAAATCTAGTCTTTTTTCCTTTCATAAAAACACAATTATTGTGAAATTATGAATTATTATTGTGAAATTATGAATTATTATTATGAAATAACAGATTGTATTTGTATGTGTTGGGGCAAAGTATAAACAGGAGCCACTAACGCTGAACTGGTTTGTTGACTAGTTACTGCGCATGTGCGCCAAAAATAAGTTCGCTGAATTCA
Organism: Leptoclinus maculatus; assembly: GCA_032191485.1. Taxonomy (NCBI): domain Eukaryota; kingdom Metazoa; phylum Chordata; class Actinopteri; order Perciformes; family Stichaeidae; genus Leptoclinus; species Leptoclinus maculatus. Next base: position 1,162,599 of record JAVDOI010000044.1, on the reverse strand, counting down.
GGTTTCAAAATAAAACATGTATTTAATAACAAATGCAATCTGAATTAACTATCGATAGTAAAATGCTCTCGAGAACAGCTTTCACACACACTCCAAACAGGAAGCTTGTTACCTGAAGGACGAAATGTGATGAAGAGACTGAAATAAACATTTGAATCTCCTTTCATAGTCCGTAAAATATCTGTCTCAAATACTATTGGCTAAATCCAGCTGACTCCTCCTAGCCTTAGTCAGCTGACTCCCTCGTCGTCTCCTATTGGTCTCCGTCTGTAGCTCCTCCTTCTTGGGTCCTCGCTCTATTCTTGGTGTCCTCTGTTAAAGCCCAACTTAAAATCCTGTCTATCCCTATCGACTATTCTTACAGATTAATACATTTATTAATAATACATCCAATAATTGTCTCTTATGGTTCCACACTCCTATAGTAAACATATTGTAAACACTCTCTACACTAGATAAGTATTCTGGTACTTCCTGATACTTTCACACTTTTTACAAGCATATGTGCGGCATTTCCACGATGCTTCCTAAACTCATTCTAAACATATTACATCTCATAGATAAATATATTGCAACACTTTAACCCATCGTAACATTCTTATTATTTTGACACTTCTATTCACCATAAGAGGTGCTAATCATCATACTAAACTAATTCTAATACTAAAATCCCACTAATTCTATACTTAATACTGAAATCCTCCACAAATCCCCCCTAACACACTCTTCAGAGTGTGTTACCTTTATGGTCTAAGAGTAAGTTTCCCCAACTAAACAGTCAATCATCAGTCGTTAAAATTCATCCTCATCATCTATACCTAACCAATTTCCCTACATCTTTGTCTCACTAAGCACAGTATCAATTAACCCCTATGTAAAAGTCTACGAATACAACGGCATCAACAGAGGACAAGGACTGTAGCTGATGTGAGCGGCTCTTGTCGTGATGCTGGTTGGTCCAGGTGGTAGGCGCATATGGTAGAGGACTGCTTCAGGATTCATCCTGTACAATGAGGAATAGAAAGAACAATTTCTGAGAAGCTTGTCTGCTCACTTAACAAAAATTATACTTAATTCAATGTATCTTTAAATCCCAATTTTACCCTATAAAACAAAAAATCCCAAAACAAACTGACAAAACAATATACAGTCAATTTTTCAAAATTTCAATATCTCACCGGATGTTTTCAGAAGTCCATCTGGACTCAATCAGGTCTTCCAGGATCCCAGTGTAGATGATCAGGAACTGTGTTGTTCAGAATGAAAGTACTACAAGCAAATCCAAACATTTTGCACACCTGCTAAAATCATATTTAATGCCATTCTGTTCTGCAAGGCCATTAAACTAGTCTTATCTACCAGCTCATGAAGTCCCACTATGGCATCACGAGTGAAGTTTATAAAATGCTGCTGGTTACAGTAAATGTAATTAATCCAATCCACATCTTTATTGATTGTCGACCATCAAAAAAAATGCTGATTCGAAACCGGCTCCTACTTGATTTCTAGCTTTAAATTCATTAGGCACCCCCCTTGGTACCCCTATGTCATCTATGTAAACTTCTCTAAAATGGATCTCTCATGGTCCAATCCAACTTGTTGGCCAGCAACACTTACACCTATGGACCTCATCCACAGCCAGCTACCTGGTAATACAATAGGAGACTGCTTTCTCCTGTCAGCAGCTGCCTCTATGTTCATCACCTGTGAAAATAAAACTTAAAACATGTTAGTTAACGTCTTTGTATCTCTTATTGGTCAGCACCAAACAATCGAAAGTCTAAATGTTAAATCAAAATTAATTAAAATCGTGAACTAAAATTAAAATAAAAAATTACAAATGTCGGATCAAAATCAACTATGCCAGTTAAAATATTGAATCAAAATAAACAACTGTAGGATACCAATTGAATTACAACTGGAGGTTAAAATATTGGATCAAACTAAACTTACTAAACTAAAGTTGAACTGTTGAATTGAAACTAAAATGAATAATTTAAGTTACAATTAATATTACCAATGGCTATTAAAATACTGAATCAAAACTAAGAGCAACAATCTAAGTAAATGCAAATTAAAATATAGAGTCCAAAACAATGATATCACAAGTTTATCACCAAAAACTCACCTTATTGTAATTTATCTATCAATCTACTGGATGACTAAGTATTTGGTAGTCCTAAAGTAATTACTCCTTCAAATAATAGGTGGTGAAACGTTCTGTAGTTCTATAATTATTTCACCTCTGGGTTTTCTGGGTAGTGGAGTTTACTGTAATTATCATGCAATTACACCTCCAAACCGCTAGATGTCGAAGTTATCTTCTCTTCTTCTATGGTGTTTTCCTCAAAAAACTGGCGCGAAAACGAACAAAGAAGCTAATGCTAATAGCGGCTATTGTTATTAGCTTGAGCTACACGGTCAAAACGTATCTTCAGCACACACAAAGCACCGTAGTCTCAACTCTTACAATATGCCACATTCACACACCTTCTCAAACTAGTCCTGGCCGTGGCTTCTCACCACCATACCAGATATTATAATCAATAGTCTCCTCTTTCACGATCTAAGGTAGCACCAGAACTGCAATCAGTCTCCAGCTTACCATATCATTCACACAACACAATGCTATCTTAGCACTGCAACCCAATGCAACGACTAAATACACAGTTTCATGTATTGTTTCCCCTTTAGGTTTTATCATAACGTAGCAGCCAGTCTCTTCGATTTAAGTAGTTTAACGCCTGTTCACTAGACCCAAAAAACGAGCAAAACTTCGCAGTTCGCCACAGCTCACACAGGGCCCACGAAGCCTTAACTACGCCTTCCAGTTCGCCATAGCTTACAAACTCTCTGCTACTCTTCTAAGAGATCAACCCCACGTTAGCCACCCCTAATTGTCTAAGATACACAGTTAGTACCATGCACTATTTCCCATCATTACAATTAACTTAACGTAGCGGCCAGCCTCTGCAGCAGTTTAAGCGCATGTTCACCGGACCCGAACCTCATGCACGTCCATGCGGATAATTCAGTATCGCCCAATTACACACCCCGTACAACCCGAGATCTTAGCCCCACAAATCTATAATTTATTCCCTCCCGCACTTAAGAGTCATCAGTTCCTCAGACCCGAAACTGCCAATGCAAGAACTGAGGGGACCGTCGCCTTGTCCTCACGTAACCCTGCCTCGCAGTTTCAGTTCGCCCGAAGAACCAAAGCCCAGAACTTCGACCGCTCTCACGCTTCTTTCTAGCTGCTTAGTTCCAATAGCTAATACTATAGCGTGATCAATGCTAATTCAACATCCCCCTCTCCCGGGGTTACCTGCAAATCAGGCCTCACCGGTAGGATTTCACAACAAAGAACAACGTGTAATCAAAGCACACATATGTTCCTAATTCAGCTTGCAGATGCTATTCATACAGAGTTACAACCACTTTAAAGTTAAATCAATACAGTTACCAGTTGTCTGCGGTCTCCTCTCCTCTGTCCAGCTTCCAGAAACGTAAATCATGCAAACACTTCCGCCTAAGGTTTCCTATTCTACCTAACAGATTTCTATTAAAACGGCTCTGCTCACCTTATAGTCGTGTACACTCCGAAAGTGTCTACTGATCTCACGTCATGTCAGCCTTCTCAGAGTCGAATATTCAAAGCCCCTAATGTCCCTTTGTCCCTTCGTGGTTTCCAAATTGTTGGGGCAAAGTATAAACAGGAGCCACTAACGCTGAACTGGTTTGTTGACTAGTTACTGCGCATGTGCGCCAAAAATAAGTTCGCTGAATTCAGGTTTCAAAATAAAACATGTATTTAATAACAAATGCAATCTGAATTAACTATCGATAGTAAAATGCTCTCGAGAACAGCTTTCACACACACTCCAAACAGGAAGCTTGTTACCTGAAGGACGAAATGTGATGAAGAGACTGAAATAAACATTTGAATCTCCTTTCATAGTCCGTAAAATATCTGTCTCAAATACTATTGGCTAAATCCAGCTGACTCCTCCTAGCCTTAGTCAGCTGACTCCCTCGTCGTCTCCTATTGGTCTCCGTCTGTAGCTCCTCCTTCTTGGGTCCTCGCTCTATTCTTGGTGTCCTCTGTTAAAGCCCAACTTAAAATCCTGTCTATCCCTATCGACTATTCTTACAGATTAATACATTTATTAATAATACATCCAATAATTGTCTCTTATGGTTCCACACTCCTATAGTAAACATATTGTAAACACTCTCTACACTAGATAAGTATTCTGGTACTTCCTGATACTTTCACACTTTTTACAAGCATATGTGCGGCATTTCCACGATGCTTCCTAAACTCATTCTAAACATATTACATCTCATAGATAAATATATTGCAACACTTTAACCCATCGTAACATTCTTATTATTTTGACACTTCTATTCACCATAAGAGGTGCTAATCATCATACTAAACTAATTCTAATACTAAAATCCCACTAATTCTATACTTAATACTGAAATCCTCCACATATGTATTAAAACAAATCTTGTCAATAGTAGTTTTAATGATTTATTATAATCTGTTTAGTTTTAGTCATAATTCATCTCTAATATCTATTTATGTTGTTGTGAAAACATCTTCAAACATCTGGATTTATTCAAGTTTCTCACCAAAAATACATTTTACGAGATCACATGATCATGATGTTATAATTTACCCAGTACTCATTTTCACTGAACAAAGCCTGAACGCCTCATAGTGTAAGTGAACGGAACCATCCTACGTTAGCCGTTAGCGGTGCTGCTAACGTTACTAGCTCTCCTCCTAGATCAGAGACTAGAAAAACATCAATGATCTCCTGATCACGTTTTACTGAATATTGGAGGATAACGATCGTCAGTAAAACTTTATTTACACTGTGATGGTTAACGTTAAACTGTGTAATTAATCCAGGTACTGCAGAGGGTCCGCAAAATTTTTTGATGATTAGACAAATTTTCTTTTTTTTTTATATATATATTTTTTTCCTTGACCAATTCTTTTTAAACTGTCGTCCCCATCAGACACAAAAACATGAGGAAAAAAGTAAAAAAATACCAAAGTTCCCTTCAACGAGTCTCAGTCTTTCACAAACTGTACATTTTCAGTCACTTGCGTCCACAACTGTAATAAATTGTGACATTTCTACGGTGAAGCTGCACAAACAGAAAATACTTTAATGTTTGACAATAAAGCCTCCATCATCACAGCTGGAGATAATTCTAATATCACGAGCAACTGCACGATTTTGAATCTTTTTAGCTTTACAATTTCTTCCAAAATGGAGTTTATTCTCACTGTTGAATTGTCTCCCACAGATGTGGACCCACTAGAGGCCACTTGCAGATATGAACGATATCAAATCCTCATCTCTGGTAAAACTCTGGCACGGACGAATACTCACTGGTGCTAATACTCACTAGTACGCAGGGCACCGTGTACTCTCTCGTACTTCAACATGTCGGCTCGAGAGGTCAGCGGTTTCAGATCGGCCTTTATTCTACTACTGGAATCAAAGTCAACACTTGTGCCTCTTGATGGATGATTCAGCACTCCATCAACCTGCCGAGTCATATAAATGAAGCTTGACGAGCAGCAGGGGGGGGGGGGGGAGGGCATTTAGCGCATTTCGGCGCCTTTGCCGAGGAGTTGATCCCCACATGGAGATCCGTGGTGGATTTCTCCACAGATCATCAGGAGCCAAAAGCTGCAGCCGTGCCAGAGGCTCCTGTGAATGAGCGAACAGGCCGGGAGTCACAGCGTAGTGGTGGTGGTGGTGGTGGTGGTGGTGGGTTGGGGGGGGGGGGGATGACGGGAGGTCGCGGTGTCTCCAGCCCCTACAACACAGACGGCTGCTTGTGCCATGCAACCCCCACCGACCCCACCTTGGTCTCAAAACTCTCAGCTCCTAATTCACACTCCATAAATCAAGATGACCTGTCCTCATGTGATTTCATCTCTCTCTCTCTCTGCTGGATAATAGTGGCGCTATTGTTCCAGCGCGAGGATTCATTTTCACAGACATAAACCATCCCTCCATGGCTATTGCAGCTCCCCGGATCGTCCACGCGGGAGACGTCCTCCCGTGTCAGGCCACGTCTGCTCCGTTATGTTTTCAACTTCTCTGGCAGCTAAAATAGTTCCAAAAATAAGAAGACTAATTGGCTGGTGTTTATTTCTGCATGGGAGAAATACTCTAAGTGTTTTGAGCAGGTTGTTTGTGGCACGATGGTTTAACAGTCAGGGCTCTCTGGGAGGTACGGCTCAGTCTCACTGCATGGAAAAAGAGCCGACTCCCCCCCCCCCCTTAATAAATAAGGTCTTTTATAAGAAAAATTGGTAATACAGTATAGTTGTGTGTGTGTGAGGCTGGCAAGGCAACAGTGTGACATCATGAGTGTTGACTCATGAGCAGATGAGTGATGCACACTGAGCTTTTTGCCTCCTCTCAAACTCATGTTTAGGGGCACAGAAACAGCAGTAAAGCCTCTCTCTACTTCTGTCTGTCTGTCAGGGGGGGGGGGGGGGGGGGTCTGGTAATGAAGCAAGTGTTCCTATGCATGGGGGCTGTCAGCTCTACACACAGCAGACCTCTGTCACCTGTTGCCACCAGCAGGAGAGCTCGGGCGACGGGCGTGGAGCCAAAGGCCTGGCGGGCCAGTAGCTGGGGGGGGGGGGGTTCTGGCTCCACCTATAGACTGCTCGGTGAGGAGATTTACTCCGCCTGCATGCAGAGGTGTCCACGGACACTTCGTGCATACAGAGCTAAAGCAGCAGCGGCACACGTCCAGGCCGACGTCGGTCGTTGACATGAAACGATAAAGTGCTCTTCTCATGGACGGCTAATTAGTTCTTTCTTCACTGAATCAGGCAGTTTAGAAGTGGACACTTTGCTTAGGATGCTTGAAACAAACTAGTTCGGCCGGCGCGTCGTCTGGCCACGTCTTAAAAGGCAGTCGTGGTCGTACCTGAACCAGACGGCTCACAAGAAACCCGCCATCATAGCCTCGTACCGGCTCAGAGACGGATCTATAGGCACAGGTGCTACACACATGAGGTGTTCAAGGACCGTCAGAAAGAGGAGAATCTGACGCTAACAACGATTTTCACAGTTTCTGAATGTGATAAACGGTGCAGTTGTGGCGATTGTTTAAAGAAATCGTGCTTTTTTTATCGCGCCGGCAGGTTTTGGACTTTACGTCTGTTACTTCCGCCTTGAATTCTTTCGGGAAAGTTGTGAAGACTTTTCAGGTGTTTGAGGAATAACCTTCAACATCATGTTGAGAAACACAGTTTTTCTTTGAAGTGTGGTCTGTGTAGCTTAATCTCAAAGACTCTGTCAGGGGCTCAGTCCCTCATCCCTCTGCCTCTACGATAACGCTACAATAACTCTCTTTTGTCAAAGTGCACACACACACACACACACACACACACACACACACACCATCGATCAGTCATTCATGCTGTTGCACTCGGCTGAACACACACAGAGTAACAGTGTAGATGTGTGAAGAATGGCAAAAGAGAAGTTTATACCCTGCATGCTTCTTCTTGTCATGTAACTATAACGAGGTCATTTTTATACGCCGTTACACGGGAGGTAACCACTTGTGGACAACGTGCCTTTAGTCCCAGGAGCTATAGGAACCCTTTGAGGAACCGCAGGGACCAGGGTCTAAATTAAGTTCAAGGGACATTTTACCCCCCAAAATGGCCCCTGGTCGGGGGGGGAAGTACCTTCTGAAAGCTGTTCGGTATTTGATACGTCAGCTCAATCTTGTTGTACACCGCGATGGGAGCGCAGACAAGAATGGGCTGAAGGAACCTTTTAGCTCCTTGAAAAGTAGTCCCAGGTCTAAATTGACCAGGAACTCCTCGGTGGAAACGAGGCTTATTGTACATCTTAAGCGCTCCGCTCCAAGAACAATCTGCTGCGTATCAAATTAAAGCACTTTCTAAGTTACCAGCCAGCCACCAGGGGGCGATCCAGATGTTTTGGCTTCACTTTTTGGGGAGCTTGTAACGCCGCTGAACGAGCACCCTCCAGCGACGGTGGAAAACGTTATTTTGCGATAATATTCTTTTGCAAAAAAATTGTGCAGCACTTCCTTGGGGTACACAACATACTGAACATATTTCTTTTCTATTTTATGGACCCCAAATAAAAAGAGTCTTTCAGAGGTTATAAATAGCTCTGGTCTACTCCGACTAGTCGACACAAAAACAACAAGTCGGCGTGAGCGCACGTGAAGTCTTTCAGGTGAGCTGAAGCTCAAAAAGGAAACTGCTTCAGTAGAGGAGACGGAGCGATGAAGACTGACAGCAGGAGGGGGTGGGGGGGGGGGGGCGCTGCAGTAGCAGTCAGGGCTGCAGTGGAAAGGGTTAATGCGAGACAGTAAAGTGAATCCAGATGTGCTGTTATTATTAATATCTCCGGCTGATGAATGGGAAGGTAAAATTACAGGCGCCAGCCAGGGAGGCCCCGTGTGTTGCCCTGCCACCCAGGCGCTTCCCAGCTCACCTCCACGGCTCCTCCGGCAGCCGCGGAGGAGACCGGCGGCGGCGGCGGGGTGAGACCGGCGGCGGGGTGAGACCGTCGGCGGGGTGAGACCGTCAGCGAGCCTCCACGTGGCTTCAACATGTCAAACAACCACTACGCAGGTAGACAGACAGGCAGTCACATGACTTAACACATCTTCTGCTCTGTGTCAAAATGCATGTGTGAGTTCATACAAACTAAAAATGGGGTTCTGATAGTTCTGACAGATAGTTCTGGTTTTGAAGCTCAGTTACTCGGTATCTTTAAATCCTACAATTTATATGCCGCATTAATATTCTGTGTTTCTGCCAGAAAGAGATTTGAGACGATGGATTGCTGAACATTTTAAGATAAATAGCTCGAGTCATTTGTTTAAGCAAAAATGCAAAAAACACTTTCTGGTTCCATCTTCTCAGAATTGTTTTCTTGCAGTTTTTTTTTAATTTTCTGATATGAAAATAAGCTCTTTGAAAAGATCTTTGAGCGGTTCATCACCTTCACTATTTTCCAACAAACAGAATTAATTAATAATTAATTAATTGTTTTGAATAAACAGATTCACCAAGTCCAGCAAAAAACTGAAAAGTTGCACAAAAAATATTTTAAAAACTCTTTTTGTACATTTATGCAGGTTTTTTAAATGCTGGAAAACCCGCTTAAAATTGGCGATAAGACTCCTTTCAATTTGCCAGTAGACGAGTAGCCTTTCTGATTAGTTTTTCACGTCACAAATACGCCTGAAATCAGTATTTTTAAAGAGAGAAAATGTCCCGGGGGTATTTACTTATTCAGTCTCTCTCCAAACTTGATTTGGAACGATGCTCGGATGGAATTTTTGATGCTCGCAAAACTTTTAGCATCTCGCTGGAAGAAGGGCCGGTGTCACGTTTCCATCACTGCCGATAAATACCGTGACTACTGCGGAGTCATTCGTCCAGGAAATGAATGCTGATTTTAACTGAATTCAAAAGCCAGATGTTTGTGTTTTTTTTTGTCCAGCTTCAGCGAGTTAGAATCAGTAGATACATATAAAGGAAATCAATTAAAAAAGGTGTTTGAGTGAAGATAAAATCAACATGTTTGTTGAACTATCAGCTGCTGCTGAATTGGCAGCTCTGTGGAATTGATAGGAAGGAACCAATAATCACTTTATTGGCTCTACAAGCTCCTCACACCTCCAGCAGCTTCACACCTCAGCCGGCCTCTCGTGTTGGTTCAACATGTGACAGTGTTGTTTGCTGTGAATGCAAACAGACGGGATTTCAGACCGTTTCTGGCAGACATCGTTGGTTTTTTTCACTCCCTTTTTCCCCTATCATCATAAAACGTGACACGTTTCTGGGTTCTGTTACTGAACAGGAGCTCTGCTGGTTTACATCAGGAACATTGTCACGAATAGAAACATCAGAGCGACAGACTAACGCTTAGTGAGGATTTGTGCTGCAGCCTTTTTCACTTCTCATGTGTAGAAACGTTAACGCTCCACATGTTAGCCTGACGTGTGTTGTGCAGAGTATAAATCCAACGTGTAACCACACCGTAAACTGTAGAATTGATCGTAGTCACCGTGCCGTTTTGAAGACTCAAGTTCAGCATTTAGGCCGTCGCCATCTTGGTTTTATGCAACCAAACGCAACCGAACAAGACGTTTTTAGGCGACTAAAAACTTCTGAAAACACACTGTGAAAGGATTAAAAGACTAAAACACGGACAACTCCCAGACTGGACAACGTCGTGGTAGCGACTGGTCAATCACCGTGTAGCCCCGCCCTGAAGCATACCCTGCTTTATGGTCTGTTTGACTCTAAATGGACCATCATTTACCGATTACCGATACTGATTCATTTTTACGTGTCTTCTACGTGGTGGCATATCATGCCGACAGTGTCCCAAACCTCTGAATCTTTTTACTGGAGCAGCAGAGAGCGAGGAGGAGAAGGTTCCTGGCCGATGGAGGACAGAGGAGCCGATGGAGGAGACGGAGGGGAGGGTGCAGCAGAGGCTGAGAAACGAGCGTAAATCCAGTAGGGGAGATGGAGCCTGGCTGGCCACGGGGGCTGTTGTTTTAACCGGCTTCAGAGAGGAGGGGGGGGGGGTGCAGAGGTTGTAGGTGGGATTTGGAGAGGAAAGGGGGGCGAGGAGGGACGTCCCTCTCGGGTTGCTGCTGTCCCCAAGCAGTCCTGTGGGAGCTCCCCTAGCCAGCCTCTCTGTCGCTGTCTGCCCCCCCACCACCAACACCACCTCCTCCTCCTCCTCCCAGCATGGGGCCCCCCCCACCATCCCTCCACTTGACAGCCCCGAAGACAACCTCACGCTGGCTTTACTCACCCTCCTTTGTGCATTTTCAACACAGGGATACCAGACAAATTATGCTTAATGACCGGCGGTGGTTGCCAGAGGAATGGCTGCTTTGTTGCCGTTGCCAAGTGTGTAAATGTTAAGAGCGCAACCTTATACAGCCACCCTCGGTCCCACCGAGCAGATGCCCCCCTTCTGTAGTTCACAGGCTGGACCAGGTTTGGGGTCTGAAGCCCCCCGAGTACATTTCTAAAACTGCTGTGTCTCACTTTAGCTAACCAGTGCCTGCTGGGCGGAGCATCAATTGAGGAGAGACGATGCATTCGCCGTCTTTGTACCTAATCTTTGGGAAAGTTTGCAGTCTTAACAGATGATTTTGTTTTTAGCCTAAATTCTTGTTGGATTCAATGTATCTGTTCTCGTGTCTTTTTTGCGAGGCTGCACCGTTTGATGTTCTCAGCGTAATTGTTTCATCGTGACGGACTTCAAACTTTTGTTTTGAACGCAGTATGAATAAATCTCACTTTCTTACACGGAGAAAAAGCAGTTAATGTCCAGCCAGGATGGTGGTTGATGGCTTAATGAGAAACTGTTTGGAAAAAACAGAAATCAAAGGGAAATCTGCTCGCAGATGAAGTTTGTTTTGCTTCCATCTACTTAAATATCAAACATGTTGGGAACCGATTTAAAAAAAGGAATGAGTCGTATTTACTTGCGGCGTCATTAAACAATGTGTTCTGCTTGTGTTGCAGAACACAAATCAGCTCAGTAACAGTGGTTTTAGCAAATCTGCACGATATTTGTTGACAGTAAACAAAGATAGACTAACTAATAAGAAAGATTATAAAGAATTAAAATGTATTTTACAAGCAAATACATTATTTCAAATGTGCTTAATAATCCTCATGCAGTTTAAAGTTGTTTATCCATTTTATGCTAAAATAATTCCCCCTTTGAGACACTAAAGTTACGTCCTGATGAATATCATTCTGCATTAGTCGTATTTCTAGATTTCTTTTTGTTCTTCAAACTTCAGAGCGAAACAGAAAACGTGTTGCAGAGTCTTCGCTGTGCAGAAAATGTTCCAAGGCTCTGATTTATCTCCGGCGGAGTCGAATTACAAAGCGACTTTCAGGAACAGGAAAATGTTAATTGATTTCTAATCAATGTAACTGAGCTGTGTGGGTAAGGCGAATACTGCAAAGCTAGGATTTCCACTAATTCCAGGAGTCTGAAAAATGAGGAGTGGCAGAGAGAGGAGACTTTTTAAAAAGCCGGAGTCAGTCTGATTGCTCCCCGGGGAGACATTTCCACCCGAGTGTCCCACAAATGACATGTTTGTATGTAACGTAATATGCTTTCTTTAAGAGGCGACGCTTTAGTGGGAGACACATTCTTCCCCAAGGGCCCTGCAGTCAAACACTAAATGTGATGGTTGTTCTACTTCTTTTGTCAAACATAAAAAATAATGGTGAGAAAATTCATACCTGCTCAGGTGGCTGATTAACTTTGATTTATTATACACCCTGAAGATTCCCAGAATTCCTCGGATCGTCTGCGAGAGCATAAAGAAGTCACTTAGTTGTGCATTCATGTGTACATGCTGAGTGTAGAATGCAAAGAAACAAATAAATAATGCTATTTTATCCAATTTTACCACTTAGAATCTGTATAAACAGTTCATAAATGCTAATAACCCTTTATAATGTAGTTATAAGAAGATAAAAGTGTGGCTTAATGCAGAAGTTGTTGTGTAAACACAGTTGTAATAGTATTAAATGTGTTCATAGAAGTTTTTATTGTAAAAAAACAATACTGTACATTAATATGCATTTAAAAGTGGCCTTAAAGCTGCGTACACCTACATGATAATGTGTTATGGACCTTGAATGAAATGTTTATACACTAGTTATAAACGCTGAATAGCAGGTTAGCCTGATCTTTCTTTTTTTAGGGATTCTTGTGGGCAAATTTATTGGACTATGAAATCGAACATCTGCAAATAAACAGGCAATTTGTACCAAAGAGATCTGTTTTGGTTTAAATTAGAGCATCAAATAAACGCAGAAAGAAAATACATTTTCCAGCGCTGCGGGCTGTGTGCTGTTTGTTTTCTGAAGCATTTTTCTCACGCAGAATGAAATATAAAGACTTTCTCCACAGACACCCAACGTGGCACCAGAGGAGCTCCGTGTGTTTGAGACACAGGAATCTCATCCTGATGTGGCTGCAAAAGTGCCTCGATGCAGACAGAGACAGAACAAATCACATCTGTTTAACACCTAAAGTGTGAAGACACAGAATGAAAGTAAAGACGTACACATGAGGAGCAGAGCAGATACGAAGACCTAAAGAAAAACTAAGACAGCAAACAGCACAGTTTGCTTTCACAATTTACTTCCACGGGCTCATTTCATGAAGCTCCAAACAGATGAAGCATCTGAGCGCTGGATGAGATCTATAGCCTGTGCTGTTTGTTGTTGTCTGTTGATGGTAATTCATTGTTGAACTGACTGTCCTACACACAGCATTTAGCATTCACAGGGTTGCATCATTATATCTTCAATTAAATGTGTTTTATTGCACATACAGGAGAAAAAAAGACCAGAAGCCACCCAGTGAGCATGTTGACGACGTTATAAACCACTAATATATATATATCTGATATCCCAAACAAGGTTACATGTGGTACTTTACCCTTTATCGTATTCATGTTACCCAAAATATACCATTCAAATCTTCCCCCAGGCCATGAAACTAATAATGTCATTGTTTAGTAAAGTCAACATGAAATGAAAAAGCCTTTTTAGCCGTCTTAGATCACGTCCACGGTCATATCACCCATTCAACAATATACACAAACAAATATATGAATGTCTTCGTATTTTTATACCAAAATCCGATAATCTTTTCTTCCAGTAAAACTAAATATGACGAGTGGTTACGTAAGCTAGTACCAACCAATCACTTCATGGCATCCATCCATCAATCAATCAATCTGGAACCTTTAGCGTCATGGATGCTCTGTGTAGCTCCGTATAGCGCCACATGATAAGCCACGCCCACTTTCTAGCGGTCCAATCAAATGCAACGGATTTGATTTAAATCCCTCTTGTAACTGTACAGTGAAATACGTCACAGTGCAACAGATAAAGACGCTCCAACTTCCGTTTCACTGCGACTTTAATGGTTTGTTACTAAAAATGACAAAAAAAATTGCCCATCACAATATCCCAAATTAAACGTGACGATTTCAAATAGCTTGTTCTGAAGATGTTGAGATCTCGTTTTAAACGGGGCGGTCCTCAATGACCATAGTACAATATAAACTCAATAGGACAAAACATTTAAGAACAAATAACAAGATAATAAGATGATATCCAATGTGACTAAAAAATTATAATAATAGAACAAAAAGAGTTGTATAGAGTGATAATTAGAGGATACCATGAACTGTTTTATTAGTATTAATAAATAAATATGCTTAATATACAATGATATAAAACAGACAGAAGCATCAAACACATTGAAGGTTTCTTCTTTTTCAACTTCACAAAGTACCTTAATAATCAGTTTGTCATTAAAATTGTTAATTAGTCATCCAACTAATCAATTAATGGTCTAATTGTCTCGTGTGTATTTCAAACGTGCTGCAGATAAACGACGTGTCGTTCTGGGGTAAATTTAGATTGATGGATGGTCTGCCGCGTTGTGGATTGGAATGGTGCACCGTCACCGCGGTCCAGTGATCAAAGGAGTCCCAGGAGGTCAAGCGGGACAGTTCACAGCCTTCACACCCAAAAGAACAAGCTCCTCCTTCACAATCACTGCAGATTTTTATCCCCCCCCCCCCCCCCCCCCCCCGCCGTGTGAACTCTGGAGGTCTGACCGTTAGCTAAACACGAACCGCCTCTGGAAAACGCTTTACTTCAAGTCCCGCCTTTTTTATTATCATTTAATAAACATTTAATGACGGCTAATAACCCGTTATAATGCAGTTTTAAGCACATACAAGTCCTCATGTGGACGCCCGTAAGTAGAGGTCGGTGTGTAAACATATTGAATATATATATATAATATATAATGAAGTAATGATGTAGGAGAAGTTATGACATTAATAAACGCATTATAGTGTGTTATAAAGCATGAATAAAAAGTATGTATGCTGCTAATAAATGCTGAATAAGGGGACTTAAAGTGAAGTGTTTATCTGGTTTAGAAGCTGCATGTTTGTTTCAAACTTGGTGGTCAATTATAATTTCTTTAATGCGTTTTTGCACTTTCATGTTAATTTAACAGTGGACTCCCGCTATGTTGTCTCATGTGGACTCTGTGTTAATAAGGTTTCTGTTTCTCTTATTTATCCCAGGAAGACCTACCAAGCACTGCAATAAAAAGGACATTAATGTAGTATCAAAACAGATATATTTGCCTCTTTCAAACCACTGACTGTTCCCTTCATTCTGCTGGTTTGAGGTAAAGGACCATTAACCTGGCAGAGGGAGGTTGCTCTCCGTCCGGTACGAGCTCTCTGGGGGATCAAAGAGATTCTCGGCCAGCATGGGTGCCGTTTGACTGTGAAAACTCAACGCTGTGCCCCCGACTAGAAGGGGATTCACTGCGAGATAGAGACAAAGAGAGGGGGGATCAGTGGGCTGCCCGGCTGAGGGGGTTGAAAGCAAACAGCCTATACTGCCAGTGTGATATATGTTTAAGCCCACTGGGTGCAGAGCACAGACACCCAGCTTAAGATCTTTAACTTGTCTCAGAAACCAGGGGATGGTCGATCCCCGCCGACTCCGTGACCCAAAGCTGGTGCTTTATTAAAGAAAAACACAAGCTGTGCATGAATGCCCATATGGAGGCAAAGACGGGAGCGTCACCTTTAAAAAAATCAAACTTCATTCTTGGACACAAAGTGCTCCAACCACTGCTTCTAAGAAAACTGTAGACAGCGAAAGTTTGAAGGGAGTATTATTCAAATTCTTGTGGTAAAGTTTTGGTAAATGTATAATTTGTGGGTTTGCATGATTCATTTGAGCATATCACCTTTATTATAGTGTCGTAACTGAGTAATTACTCTGAATAAAATACTTTTTTAGGATAAAATAAAGATTAAAGGCTCAGTAGAGTAAAGAAAAACATGTGTAAATGTGTAATGTATGGGCTTTAAATATCTTTTGGGTAAAAATGTTGGACTAAATTCCTCCATGAACTCACTTCACAATAACTTGATGTAACTTTAAATGTTTCTCTTGTCAGTCGCCACAAACCGATGGAGAACCTGGAGAGTTTGCTGCTATTTGAGACTGCTATTTGCCATGCTGTAACAATTAATTAGGAGTCACTCAAATTACCTGAGGAGTCCAGAGACAGTCGACCGAGAAGTTCCCACAAAGGAAGAGGACCGACTCGGACCACCCAGATCCCTCCAGAGAGACCTGCTGCTGCTTGTGTCAATCGTTTTAAAGATAACAGCAAATAAAGAAATGGTGTCGATTAAAAAATACACCAGATATAAAAAGGAGCTTTTAAGGTAATTTCAGATATCGCTTGAGCAGCTTTCAGAGCGCTGATGATTGGCTGACGGGGCCCCTGAGGAGTTATTTTTTTTAAAATAACAATGGCACCGGATCTTCTGGTCCTTTGCAGAGGCAGCGATGTAGACCTGAGTTACGACAGACACGGCAGAGCTATTTAATATTGTAACCCATGTCCCAGAATTCTCTGCAGCAACAAACAGGCCGATCTGGCGAGGACAGACAGGAAAGCCGAGGAGCCTGTGGTCGGGTTGTTTTTAGTGGGTTTTTACTGATTCTGCTTGGCGGGGAGTCGGCTGCTGTGCTTTCCGTCCTCGACGCGGCAAAGTCTGCACTCACTGTCGGCCTGATCTGTGATTGTGATGCTTGATTAAATGTACGCAACACTTGCAAATATTAAGTTGTATTCCTTGTTTTAAAACAAACTACAATATAATTTCCGTTACAACTCAAAGATGGCAGAATGCTTTGCCTCAACAAGACTTCAGGCTCATCTGGTTCCTTGTCAGTTGATTGAATTTGCACATTGATGTGACGGTTGACGGGTTAGTTGGACTTTTCATCCCACAGCCTAACAACTTAGATTGCTTTCGCCATTGTCTCTAAAACAGTTGCCTAAGTGATCAACACATCAGTGCATCAATAATGGAACTCTAAAAAGGTCCATCCTGCAGTATGCAGAACGTTATGTGGAGCAAACGTTAACGTTAACAACGAACTTCACATCACCATTAAGACGTAAAGGCAATGTTGAAATCCAAATACAATACTATTTCAATGCAATTACGCAATTTCTTCCGGGTAAAACTAGCCGATGACTAATTGAACCAGATGTGCGTCCACGGCTGCCGGTGACAGGACAGCGTCGCTGGTTGAGACGCTGAGGTAAAGCAGTGGAAGAGGCTCTGGGGAGCTGACAGTGAAGGATGTGCTGCCGCTCATTCAGACTCGGAGATTGGCGTCTCCAAAGGCTTAAGGAGCAGAAGAAGCACGAAAAGGGTTTAGACTAAACAAAGCCCCGTCCACCCCCGGGGACTACAAAGGGCAAGAGCTGCTCCTCTACAATCCACTTTGAATATCCAGACCAGCACCCGGAGCAGTCGGCAGGTAAACCACTTAAAGAGCTCAGATTGTACGATAACGCCTGTAATCGCTGCGGTATATTCTCAGAGGAAACGATGAACATCATGTCACTTCAGAAGAAGTACACATCTGTCAGATCAATGCTCCTCTACAGTCATTATTACAGGACACTGCGGTGATTGACACAAAAAAAGATGGTCACTTAGAATAACAAAAAGAAGTGATAGAAAAAGAAAATACGAAATACATTTCTGATCAAAAAAAGATCAAATCAGGGCGATTCTTTGCAGTTTTCCTGATTAATGACATCACTCAATGAAGTCCCATTTAAGTTATTGGCATATCATGAATCACACACGGTCTTATTTATGTTTTTGAAGGACCGTCTTTATTTACTGCTGAAGTTTGATAATCAATTCATCATTTGGTCAACTCTTCTCTGGGTCCAGCGCCTCAAATGTGAGAAATTGTTTGTTTTTTAACAGTTTTATTTGAATGTAAACTGAATATCTCATCACGTCCTTCTACCTAAACGACAATAGTTTACTTTTTAAAACAAACAGTTTACATTGTGAAACGAATTGAACTTAACTTAGTTAACGTGTTGACTTTTGGTTTTACACAGGACACGAACAACGGTCTACTGAGTGAAAGTCCTGTGTTTGTTTGATCCATCCACTACAACCACCTCCCTATGCAGACGTTTTGGCTATTTTCTAGACAGTTAACTGGTTCGTCCTATTTAAATGTCTAGAAATATATTTTCATTTTAAGTGAAAGTTCTGCTCTAACCTTAACTGAAGTATTCACTTTAAAAATGGCGTATCCGATTCATGATATTGTCGTTTAAAGTGTTTAAAGTGTTACATGACGGTATCATATTTATTGTCTAGTGTGAGAGCCAGAAAGGTATCAGTAACTCTGAGTTAATAGAGTGAAGAAATGTGCATGTAGAGATAAAGAGGCTGGTTTTGATCTATGATACAGAACAGTGAGCATGGACGGGCCTGATGTTATTACACTTCAAAAAAATAAAAAGAGGGGAGCTTCAAGTAACGTCTACATCCAAAGTCTATTCAATGTTCTTTAAACAAACTCAGATTTTAGATCAACTCATCCCATATTTCTTGTGGAGATAGGTACTCCAAGATCAAGCGTCTTCCTCTCTCAATATTTGTACAGTTCAGCCTCCTACATATTGTGTATATATCCGTATGTTAAAGTGTGTGTGTGTGTGTGTGTGTGCCACTGACAGTTCAGAGCTGCAGAGCTAAAACAAACTACAACATGTGGAATCATCCCACGTAAGAACCGAGGCACCAGACTCATCCAGACAAGCCTGAATGGCGAGCTCTGTGAGAATCCAGTCTGCAGCTTGAATTCCTTTCGGTATTTGTGAGACGGCTTAATAACCGTAGAATTAAACTAATTACAAACGCAAAGTTAGAGCAGAGCAGATATATATATATATTTATATATACATGCCGAGCTCGGGGGAACCCCTGAGAGTCTGGACGTCGGCCTTTCTCCGAATGCAAAGAAAATAACCAGATTTAAATTGAGGTAGATTGAATAATTCAAGTGTTATTTTCCTTAACTCTGTTTTGCTTGTGGTTGCAGGAGGTTACGCTGCTTTACAGAACGTGGGATCAGTCAAAACTCAATGTGGAGGTAGGATTCTGCTCCGTGAAGCGTGCGGTGCAGTCCATTAAGATGCTTTTTGTTCCTCAGGAGGAAGTGAAAGAGGCAGAGTTTCTGTTGCCATTAAACACTTTCGATTCCTGATTGAAGAGGCGAAGCCGTGATGAGCAGTGGCAGTAATGATACTGCAAGATGTGCTTCCTCCGCTACAGCCCGGATTACTGCAGTAACTGGGGTCCGTAATGGGGTCCGAAGAGCAGGATTCAATCATATCTAAAGTGCATTACTGGAAAGCAGGGAGAGGATGTGCAGTCATTAAAGGATTTGGACATTTTTCTTGCAGCAGCAGCATGAATTATATCTATTACCAGCGATTTGATAGTGTGGAATGATAATAACTGTAATATTGTCACAGCCATTGTGCGTCACTCCCCCGACTCCCACTTTGTTTGTGAAAAGGCGACAGCGAGAGGGCGACTTGGCCTTTGATTCTGGGAATCAGTAAATCAGTCCGCTCGGGCTGCGATGAGACGTCTCATTTGAGGTGTTTGTGTATTTTGGGTTTATTGGTCCCAGAATGCCCCCCCATCCATCTCTGACCAGCACGGCTTTTTGTTTTTTACTGGGGAATACACTGTTGAGAGGTTTATAGAAGAGCACTTAAGTTCACAGACGGGTTTACTGCTGGCTCCGTGCGCTTGGTGTGAAACAACAAACATTTCTCTTAAAAACTGTTTCACTGCTCAATAGAAAGTGCAGTGCAGACTCACAGATTCATATCTACGAAAAACACTTTTTTTCTTCCGTGGTGTCTCCCCACGCTGTAGCACAATGTCATTCTTGGTTAATTTGATAATTACGGTGTGAAAATGCAGCAGGCAACAAAACCACAGACTAAGGCCTCAGGCTAAGGCTGAGTCAAGCATTTAAAGAAAGTTAAGGGGACAACAATTATATTACTAACACATGAATATATGCCAAACAGCAGGAGTCAATACATGTGTAGGTTGTAAGAAGGACGACACTCCACTGAACAGCTGTTTGCAGCTTAAAATGATCCTGATTTGTTCTTTGTATCATCCTTATCTCTAATTAGTAAAAGAGAATCAGTTATGGAATAAGACAAAAGTAGTGTATTGTGCACTTTTATTTTAAAAGTACTGCTATATGAACAAAAGGGCAATAACATTTGGTTTGCAAACATATTAAAACAAATAATGTGCTTTTTAACAGCAGTATTCCCTTTACACAGTAGCAGTTATATCTCTTCACTATCTGTGCTCAGTGTGCTGACTGGATGTGAAACGTTCCACTGTTGTGAACATGAACACAATGTTTCAGCACGTTTCATCTAAATGTGTGTCTTCATGACAGTCATTGCAGGTGAATGCAGCTCTACTGTTCATCAATATAATGCTGTAACTCAGAGGTGATGATGGTTACCCAGCGATCAAAGAATAAAGACACTTTACGCACAATTTAGGTGTATTTTCCCTTTAACTCACGAGATGCAGGTAGCATGTTTTATACTTAATGTGAATATAATTCATACTTTGTTGGCATCTTATTCTGAAAACCGGATGTTCGTCTGAAGAAACCGGATGTTGTGCGTTCACACCAAACGCGACGTGAACGCACCTTGAGAACGTTCCTCAGACCGACATCTTCCACAACACTAACCGGCTGCAGTTTGTCTCCACTTCTCTGTAGCATCTGTTAGCTTGTCTTTAGTTTATCTCTACTTCTCCCACACGCTGCATCAACGTAGTCTGAAGACTTCCTCCACCGCTGCCGGTGAGCAACGCACTTTCAAAATAATAATTAAAAAAAACTGCGTTAACGTGCGATAAAAATAATTGTTGGCGTTAATTAATGAATGCGTTAACGCGATAATAACGCGTTAACTTGCCCACTACTAGTCTGATTATGAGCAGACAGTCAGACAGACTAAAGAGCCGATTGCACCATTTGATTGTTTATCTTGTCCACAAACAAAAAAAGGCAAATTTCATCAGAATCATTTGAAAGATGCTATAATCCCTAAAATGGTAAATTATGATCCGTTACAAAGGTATTCGACAGCTTCAGTACAGCAATTAAGCAACGTAATAAAAGCAGCCGACTAAACTTCGCATGATTTTTAAAAGCTGTTCTGGAAATCAAATTGTCACGAGACTACTCCGTAAAAGGACACCAGTCACAGGCCAAAGAGTTTCATTTTTCAAAGAGGAAAAACTGCCCGTTGTTTTACTGCAGGTCTTGTGTTTCTTGAGGGGTATTAGAGTGATTTAGTCTAATCCAAATAATCACTGAAGGCAAAGCTGTGCTCCAAGAAAAGCACTTCTATGGTGCCAGCGCAAATCATGCTATTTATCATTCCTCGGTAAACATGTCTCTGCATTACATGCATTTTTAACCCGCACCCTTATTTTCTGGATGCTTTACACCTTCTGCCATTTAAATAAGACATTTAGCATATCAGCACACGCACTGTGGTTTCATGTGCATGGTTCAGGAGAAGGAAAAATCATCTAGCTGGAGGGATAATGACTTAATTTGAGGTGTGGGATCCTGGAAGTGTCATTTAGTCGGAGTGATGAATCAGCTCAGGAGACAATCGGCAATCACCCTAAATCACAAACCCAACGCAGCGACAGATCGTGGAGAAAATACAGCGAGATATAAAAGATAGTGAAGGTGTTAAAACACGTTGTAGGACAAGTTGTGCTGCTCCATGCTCCTCTTCTGAGGAGGAAACGACGCATGCCACACAGGACACCGAGAGGAAAGATCTGTGCTTCTTCTTCTTCGTGATAAACCAAAGAAACGCTTCGCCTACTTTCATGCACAGCCATTCATGCTGCTTTGTTTCACGCTGCTTGGCTGAGAGCGGGTCTGGCCTGCTGATTGCAGTGATAGACATGGAGGAATCTGGCGCTGGCTGCCAGAAACCACAGAAGAGAAATAAAAGAAAGGAGAGGACCCTGAGTCTGCCGGTAGGGAGAGGTAAACACCACTGGTCCCCTCCTTGGTATGCAGGGCTTAGGTTGGCCCACAGAGGAGCTGCGACTCAAGAGGAGGTGCCGGTCTGTGGTATGCTCGGTAGAAAACACAATTATTTTTAATGAAAACAAATAGCTGGCGTTAACCGTGCAGTCTGAGCAACGCGGCCCATGAGCTGTTGTTGCCGTTACTGTTGTGCAATCAAATGTACACCAGCACAGACAGGCATCTACAAATGCATTCACTGTAAGTGTGAAAGAGGTGGTTCGTCCTAATTTACAGCTCATCTGACGCTCAATACTTTCTGAAAATCACTGACAGAAATTGTTGCACTGCTTGCTTTCTTATGATAATAGATACTGTAAAGAACCACATCACAGGACAGATGATTAAGTCAAAATTGTACCGTATATCGGGACTGAGCCGGCTACTTTAACGATACTTATGTGGATATTTATGTTCTTTGGTGTCACGAAGACGCATGTTAAGAATAATGTCTAACAGGTAGAGACAGTAGTGACGTAGTACGCAGAGTCGGATACAAGCGCTGCCGTTTTGACAGCTTTTTGACCAATTAATCAGAAAACATACCAGCGCTGACGGGCAAACGTGAGCTGAAATCACTTATCTGTGATTGATTTGTCTGCTTTCACACCACGAACGAATCGCACCAAAACCAAAAGTCCCAAACACACCTCAGCGAGCGGTCTCGGTTCGGTCGGTTTTATCCGAACCAGGTTTTAGATCGACGGGTTTCACATCAGCCCAAACCAACCGAGATCTTACAGCATCAGATGCCCATTACAGAGGTGTAAATGACAGCTGTAAAGTAATGTTGTTTTCCTTTAATATTTCCAACATATTTCAGAAACATAGAGTAAAGAACACAAGTGCAGGTGACCTCCTTTGGTCCCTGAGCGCTGACATAGATCAAATGTAAACGGCACCGCCTGAAGACGACTCCCTCTCTTGTAGGAAAGCCCTCACATCTGAATGAGCACTTAAACCTGATCACTCACTGAGGCTGAACTACTGTCACGACGTTCACCGTTTGATTTACTCCACTGACTCAGCTGCAGAGAAACACGGCCGTGCTTCAGTTACTAATGTTGACATTGAGCTGCGGTGGGCTGACTGCACGGAAAACTGCGTTATGTAACAGTGAAGATGAATGTGAGGCAGACATCACAACAGTAGAAACTGGTATCGACAACTTTGAATCAGTTTCTTTTTATTAATGTTGTTTGCCCAAACTAACGCCTTCATATCAATACTAACACTGATACCGACATGCAGCACTACTGACGACTGCTCTTTGGGTGAAAGGTGAGCCAACAGGTGATCGATTTGACTAAACAGCTGCAATAAGAGACACAATATTGAGATAAACACAATGCAGACAAACACACGTGGCAAAGTTCTTAAGCACGGCAGCTACCGTCAGTGGTTTCACGTCGGCACAGGGTGGACTTTTCATAAGAAATGCACCAAACACGTCACAGCCCTGATAGATCCAGGAGGCTGAGTCTGCTCCACCGAGTTCAACCTCGGGATGCCACTATGAGGAAAGTTTCCCAACAATGACAAATAAGAATCATTTATCACGGATACATTTAGATTTCTTGAGGCGTTAACTGTGGATTGGTCCTGACATCATCACAGGATGGTCGTTCACTCTGTGATGGAGAAGAGAACAGAAGCGGTACCTCCTGTTTCCCCTCCTCTCTATAAAACGGGCTCACGTTGAGCGTAGAAGAAGAAGAAGAAGAAGAAGAAGAAAACACATTAAAGCCAGTCAGGGTCAAAGATTCCCCTGGAGTGCACCAATAATCTCTAATAGTAATCTATTAAAAATCACTTTTTAAAAAGAAACACGTTGAAAAATAGGCTTCCAAGTGGAGACCATTACTTTGTTACCTCTGGCAGACAGAGAGGCACCTGGGAAATGTGAGCTGACGTTAAGGGGGGGGGGGCAGCGGTCCAGCAGGGAAACTATATCACTTTCTTAAGCTAATTAGCTCTATATATAATATATATATATATATATATATATATATATATATATATATATATATATTATGCTCTGTATATTACCAATCACTCTGAGGCACAGCGGCCGGCCAAGGAATATATTTGTCTTCTTTGTGCAAAGACTGGAAACGTCTCCAGGACGAATGTTATTCACGAGACATTCCAGAGGATGAAATGTTGCACCAAAGACGGATTCAAGCGTCTGATTTGTGTCCCCGCTGCCTCTGTTATTCCCAAACAAACGGACGAGAGCTTTGTGGAAACCGGATCTCACCGTTTCACATGGAATCGGTTCGGTTCACATCAACATAACAAACTGGAGTCAAACCTCCTCACAGCGTTACATTAATAACCAAAGATAAATACGCTTTTATTTTAAGGGATCTAAACTTCATACAAGGGTTCAAATAGGATGCTGATAAGAGACACAACGGTTTAATTATCCGTTTTTTTCACTTTATTTTGAAGGTTTCTCTGGACAACAATACATATTAACATATTAACATATTACTGAATGGAAAGTGTAGAATTATACGGCTGTCTATTATAAAATAACTGTCCGTATTTAAATAATCCAATATACACGAACACACGTTTTAAGATCATTTTCTAGTTTTCTGATGTTTTTTAAAATCTTAAATAGAAGAGAAATCTAAAAATTTGATTAAAAATTCTTGTTTAATTTAGCCTTGGGCGTCTTTAAGTACATTTTAATAATATAGACTAGAGACTGTATATCCTTAGATCTACTGTAGGGTCCAGATGTTCCCCCATGATGACGTTACATCCAACTGTATTATGTAATGTCGATGTCACTTCCTTCAGTCAAATCAATGCATTGAGGCGAGAAGTGTGACTGTTATTGTTTGCGTTTCTTTAAACCCCAGATTTATATTTTGCTCATTTCTCTGCATTAAAACAATGTTCATGACAGTAACACACATGTGGAAGCTGTTGTTGACACCACGTGTTCTTCATCGAGTAAAGCAGACTGTTTGAACACTTTGAACACTCAATGCACAACTTCCACCAGCAGAGGGAGGAAAGACATCAGAAATATGAGCTGTCCGCTGCGTAAAGTTCATTCAGAAAGACCTTATGTATTTATTTCATATTTAAAACAGATAGATATGTCATGACTTAATCTAATACTAACTAAGCTGTTCATACACACTAAACCCAATACGTGCAGAATCCTGCAGCGTAATATACCATCAAATATCAATGATTAGTCTTTCTCTTACAGGAGAAAGCATAATCAAAAGGCAAATATCTGACCAAAGATCTGTTTTTGAATGGATAGTGATGGAGCAACAGACAGAGAGTTTTGCAGGATTTGAAAAGATTAAAAATGGATCCCGACTTGGTCCTCTTCCTCCTGGACTGGTATGTAATATTATAATATATATATATATATATAAAATACATGACGATACATGCTTTTACATCAATAGATCTTTGCGACACGAGACAGACAGTACAAGATAACAGCAAACACCAAAAACCATCACCCTGCACCACCATCGCAGTGACCTCATAGGAAACAGTGAGCGCACTCTTCCCTCAGGAAACATCTGGGCCAACACTCCAGAACCACTGGTCAGCAGAGAGAAGGAACGGGGCCAGAGGTGGGAGGGCGTTGTCGCAGCCGTGTTTTGACTTTTAAGTCCGTGGTAGAGGAGCCATTATAGGGCAACGAGGAAGTGACCCTGTAATTCATTGTTTCCACTGAGAACTCCTCTGAGGCAGCGAGACGTACTTCCACAAGACTGGGTCCAGCTGTTATTACGGCCGACAAATACATTTCTTATTAGTCTTTAACACTTTAATCTGCAGTTCACCTTTGAGCCACAGGAGGGAGCCTGGATGTACAGATTATTATGATAAGTGTTGCCTTCAACATATCTAATAAAGGAATCCTCGTTCAACGGCTCGTATGATATCTTACGAACAGTTACTCCTCATCTTTCACTTCATGAAGAAGTCTCTACTCTGCTGACTCGTCTATATTCCAGCTGAGCTGACATCACTGAGTCTGGTAATGAATCAACACATCTGTAGTTTGGATTTGGTAACATTCGGCCTCATTAAAGTCCAACAGAGATCAGAGATCTGCTTTGTATACGACAGACAGACAGGTGTCCAGTAACTCACTCAATGAGTATTAGCATATATAGATTAGAGATAATACACAAAATAATCATTATAATAATCATTATGAAAAAATGAATGCAACATTTAAAATGAAAGTTTATTCATTTCATATACAATATTACACAGTAATAGGCTTTCATATCCAGATTAAACCACATTCACCAGAATCACAGTCTGAATCAATACATTATTATCTCAGATATACCTTTGATCATTTGCACCCATAATAAATCAGCATAAGAGTATCACAACGTGATCGTTGCATAAGTTATGAACGCATGAAAACAAGCTCATCGGGTACAGATCCCCAAGTACAGATGTGTCATTTTCACTTCATTAAAACATATTAATTTATTAATCCAAATGATATTATATCACAATCATTCTGTGGACGCCTGAGAGGGAACAAGAGAATACTGCTGATCGATGTTCTCAGTCTGATCTCTCCGGTGTTGATGACGAACAGGATCATCTTTTATAAAGTGCTTTGAAACAGATTCTGAGACACAGATGGGACATTTTATATTTTTACTTTTTATTCCATTTATGAAAATAGGTGAAATTTATTTTTTGGCAGGTGAAAAAAGTATATATATATATATATCTTTTGTCAGGATCATTTTTCTCAGTGTTTGATGTTGTAATACTCATTGTGGCCACAAGAGGCTGTGGTGCACCACTAACCCTTGTTCTAATAGAACTAAAACATGTTTAATAGTTTTAATTTCTCCATTAACTCCAAACACACGGTTCATATATTGTGTGTGAGCAAGTTATGTAAATAAAACTCAACTGGAAGAAAACACGAATGCTTTTATGACTATTTGGAACATATATTAAAGGTGCACTTCAACCTCTTGTGGCTGAAATGAGTATTACAACAACAAACACTTGACACCGGTTTCATAGATGAAAAGAAGTAAACTTATGAAGATCATCCTGGTCTCTCCTGTGCTCTTAATTCATAAACACCAGAGAGAAAATGATTTAAATCAGACGGTTTGTTTTCTTACTGTCGCCTCAGAGCTTCCGTACATTTTAACATGTACAGTTAACGAGTTTAAAACGAGGTAAAATCATGAAATCTTATGCAACAAGCTGCAATTTGAACTAATCATTGTTCCACAGCATAGTTCCCAGAGTAAGAATACATTTGAGTATTTTGTATCAATATTTAAAAGCTCCCTAAATCCTGGAGGCCCCGAAGCTTTACAGTGATTGCACACAAAGAGAGAATAGAGTATTGATTAATACAGTACAATGAAACACCAGCCTGGTAATGAGGGTGGCCGGTCATGCACACCACGCCACAGTCACACCGTACAGAGAAGTCAAATTTGATCACACAGCATCAAGGATACCATCAGTAACAGTTAAACTGAGCCCTTTGTGCACGAGCCACTCGGTCAGCTGCGTTCATTTCTTCTGGCAGTAGTCGCTGTATTTGCTGCAGGCCTTCTGCATGTCCGTTAAGAAACCCGGAACCCCGGTCTGTTGAAGACAAGCGCACAAAGGAGCATCCATCATGAACACATGTGCCAAGACGACCCACCCAGGCGGGGCGACGCGAGGAGAGAGAGAGAGAGGGGCTCGTTGACGTCACGCCTCGCAACACACATCTGCTTACAATAACGATGGGAAACCACAAAGCAGGCCGGAGGGACGGAGCTCTGCGAGTGAACCCGTCTACCTCCCTCTTCTGAAAGCCCTCATCAAAAGGTCTGTTTGAGCAGGTCAACCATGAACATGTGCACATTTTTCTGAAGATTCAAAACGTCAGTGCCGGAGGGGGAATAGTTTCTTCACGACTTCCACATGTACGTGAACGTTTTTAAGCTGTTAATACATTTAAATCTACACACATTATATCGTCAAACTGTTTAAAGCAACTGTTTCGACCGTCACTTTTAGGCTCAGTTCAATCCATGTCAAGGATTTTCTTCATTCAGTGTCACCTTGAGTCACTTCAAATACAGAGAAGAGAGGAGCGACCGCTCCACGACTCCAAGAGTCCTCATGGACACATTCTAAACACCACAGACATAGAAACTATATCAACGTGTTCGGCAGAGTCTTTCCTCTTATCCACCACTTGCATCTCCAAGGGCAGGACTAAGACGCAAGGTGAGGAGACAAGGAAAGGAATCGAGGAGGCACAAAATGGGGAAATGGGAAAGACCCCTAGAGTCACAGTATCAATACTCCACCTCCTCTACGTTCTACACTCCTAATCTCTTATTCATTCCCATGTGCAGCTAAAGAATCAGAATCCTTACAAACCCGTGTTTGAGTCTTCAGACGAAGCCGGTTCTCATAAAATAAACTATTCTTAACGCAAGAAAACCAAACCTGACCACTTTATTGTTAAATCAATTCTAAAACATGACGACAAAACGAACCCACAGACTCAAAGCAGCCTTAAGTTACACGTCACTGATCTCAGTGAAGCGAGTCACACGTGACCCGTTTGTAAGTGTCCGGTGAAGCCGGAGCCCCGTAAGCTTCTAAATGGGTCATTCAGGTCTAAAGCGGAGAGGGTTTCATGATAACTGCATAATAAATCACTGTTCACTCACCCCCGCTGCCCAGTTCACCAGCCAGGTAGGAATACTGCCACCGGGGTTATCGAAGTAGTTCATGAAAACTGTAAAGAAAACACACGTTCGTTGTTGAGATCTCATCATTTCTGTTGTCATGCAGCGTTATCGTTATACTCCATCGTTCACGCGTCACCTCTGGTCCCACTGCCTCCGTCGCTCTCCAGGGCGACGCTCTGCTTGTAGTCTTTGACCCGCAGCACGCCGCTGTTCTCTGCACACGGTATCTCCGGCGCGCTCCTGGCCAGGACCACGCTGATCCTCCTGCCGTCCACGTCCAGGTTTCTGCGCTCCCTCACGTACACGTACTGAGGTCGGGAGCTGTTAGGGAAGACACTCTACCGACCAGTGCTCGGTGCTCACACTGAACATGTGTTTGACCAGAAGGATACGTCTCTGTTGGACAGCAGCAGTGGGTACTTCACTTCCCAGTAGATCGCAGTCTGTCCACTGAAGTCCTTCTCATACAGCTCTAAATATAAAATAAGAAGAAACATGAAGTAAAACAGCAGCTAAACATCAGATCAGGTGGATGATACAGACACACTTAAACGTGCTGCGTGTTGTTGTTCATCTCAAGGAAAGGAAATCAAAGGCAGACACTTGGAACACTGCCCATCGCCCAATTATGCAATTATTTAGTAGCCTGAAGTGGTTCAGTACAGGTTCTCGTGATCCACATGAAATATATTTGACATTCTGCAGAAAGAGACTTTATATTATGTCACAGGCTGCAACCCAAAGATATTAAATGATGATCTATAGTAACAGTAACAGCTTTGTCAGTTAGTTAATTGCTAATGCGACAGGCAGCAGGTCTACATACATGTTCTTTGAGAGAGAGAGAGAGAGAGAGAGAGAGAGACACAGAGAGAGAGAGAGAGAGACACAGAGAGAGAGAGAGAGAGAGGGAGAGAGAGAGAGAGAGAGAGAGAGAGACAACCACAGACAAGACTTTCCCAAAAAAAGTGCCACTTTGGAGGAAAAAGAAAGCTACTTCAACTACTAATAAAATCACAAATTATGAACTGTTTCTAACAGACTAGGCAGCTACGACAACGTTACCTGCGTTACTGCAGAGGTGCATGAAGACAAGGATCACAACATATTATAAACCAATGAAAAGTGATTTATCCTGGTGACTTACTACAGAACTAATGTGAATGTGAAGACGAATCATGAAGCAGGAGCGATGAGGGGAAGTTGATTTGGATGAATTATTGTTTGTTTTTTTACCTTTCACATATTTATCCCAATGTTTCCGATACGCCAAGTCCATGTAGACATCTGCACACAGCTCTGCAGTGCAGCTGGCGAGCACGCCAAAGACTTTGTACTCATAAAGACGAGTTTCCTGAAAACAGCACATGAAAGTTCTCTCTGTGGTAAAAGCAGACTACATGCCACACCCCGCAGCACGGCGAACTGATCCCTAAAAACACACACAGTCTGGGATCAGAGCCAGTCAGCGTCACACCCTCTCTCAGGGCGTTGGACTCAGCAGGAACAGGTACGGACGCTTCCCTTCACTCGCACTAGTAAACCTGACACACTGCATTCATCGTCGCTGGTGTTGTGTGTCGAGTTGAAGAGAAAGTAAAAGTCACGGACATCAGACGGCTTATTAAAGGCCCTAAAACCTCAATGATCATCTCACACACACACACACACACACACACACACACACACACACACACACAATACTCCCCTCTGGATACCAGAGCAGTGTGTTAGGAGCTACTAGAGACTCAAGCAGTGTCTTCTTAACGTTTAAACCAAATGACTACATAGTTCTCATAATAGTAATTAAATTAAGAAGCTGTTATTACCTACACACTCTATTGAACTACAAATTAAATATCATGTTCAAAACTTATGTTTTTTATCATGAATTTAACTTTTTCTTTAATAAATAAACATAACTCTTTTGGAGGGTAAAGTTCCAACAGTCAAAATTCTTATGATTTCCCTATTTCTCTTTTTTTCATCACCTAGAATAGACAGTAAGAGAATTTAGATCATTCGTGTCTACAGTTTTAAATGATTTTATTTAATTCTGACTTCTTTTCTTTTCGTTTACCTTCCATAGAGCCAGACTTGATGTGCTAGGTGTATGCACAGTTAAATGAGGGTTCTTTCTGATTTCATAAATGTGCAATAAAGGAGCAGCAACATTAAATTGACAGATGTGTACACGGAGTTCGGTGGGAACCGGTGAAGCCGGTCCGACAGCTCTCGCTCTTAATTTCCGGATACTTCCCACGTTGACCGCTAGGAAATCACTGCTGCTCGTGTTTATTAATGTTTTCAACACATGAAATCACATTTAAGATGACAATCTCACATTATTGTTTGCAGAGAAAGATGCTGCAGCCTCTGCAGAGGAAACCCAGCGCGACACGGACTCGTGCATCCGGTCCTCCTGCAGTAAAAGCAGCGGTTGTACTCATGTTCCCACCTTGTCGTAGAGCCGGTAGATGGTGACCCCCATCGTCTCCACGAACAGCTCCCATCCTCCCCCCACCTGCGGCTCATCCAGCTCCCTCCACGCGCTCTGGAACTCCTCATCTGTGAACTGCGGCGACATGACGGCTCCTCTCTTCACACCTCTGTCTCAAGACAGCCACGCTTCCGGTCACTGCTTTCAAAATAAAAGAGTATGTGATTGATGTCATATAACAACATATTATAGTTCATATTCTATTCTAGGTTATATTGCTCTTCAACACTACATATCATGTTTTAACTTACACTATGTTATACTGTTACGTGAAGATAAACTGAGCTCAGTATGTTATTATTAATCTGAATATTATTTAAAAACATGTTTACTGTGATTAGGGACATTTGTTCATGTGCGATAATCGGTGTTATGCAACAGAAAGGAGAGAATGACCACAGTGTGAATGTATTTACAGTGGAACAGGTGTGTGCGTCTTCCACTGTAAAACGGCTGTTGTGGGACATTTATGTAATCATGTCCCACACAGGTCCCACACACTGGGACAGGTCAGCATGGGAATCCAGTTAGAAACATAAAACATCTGTCAGGAACTCAGTTTGACAGCAAGTCCATTTTTCCTCACATTTGTTAAACATTTTTCTCTTGAAAAAAACAAGGCGATTATATTTCTCCAACTGTTTCAGTGAGGATATTCAGGTTAAGTACTAACACAGTTACAATACAATCAACGGGAACACACTTATGAGTAGAAATCTCTAAATAAAAGATCTAATATAATATAATAGAGATCCAGTGTCAGTGTCGTTCCATCTATACAGTAACGGAAATGAACTGATATTAATTTCAGAATAAATGCTGCGATTGAACTAAGAGTAATTGCAACAAATGCTGGCAGCATTTATTTTGAAAAAGCATCACCGGAAGTTATATGTTTTCCTTATTGTTGTGCACTTCACGCTCCAGTCATCGATACTTGAAATAGTTGCTCTCAATGGGGATGTCAGTCCGACCAGCAGCGGACTGCACAGAGGAGCCCTCCTCGTGAACGGGAGTCAGATTCCAGCCCGGAGACAGAAGCTGTTCGTAGTTCCACGAAGAAGAAAACAACATCCACTTGTAATTAGATGAGTGTGAGTGAATATTTTATGAGCGTCTTTTTACTCAGAGGCAAGTTTCCGTGCAGCAGAGGAGAAGTCAGGAGACGGTGCGACATGGAACACGGCTGTGAGGTAACCAACCTTTCGTCTTTCTGCACCGAGCTTTAAGGAAACACGTCGAGGAGATTCACCTCACTGCGAAGAACGAGCTGCAGTTTGGGTTTAAAGGTATTCACTTAGTGCCAGCTGGAACCAGGCCCTGTATACTTTAGGTTTAGAGTAACGGTGCTGCGGATTAATATAATGGGAATATAGAGGATTATTCTAAATAATAACTTCTCCCTGATCTTCAGTTAAAGTATCCTAAACGTGCAACATGCACACATGTTCACTTATAGTAAAATAAGATGAAGAAACATACTTCAACCCCTCTCCTTCTTATATTTAAAATTATTTGACTTCACATCTTGGACCTTTTCCCCCCACAGATGCTTTTCCACATTCTCCAAAGTGAAGGGAATAAGTGACTACAAACGTTGAGCAGTTCACACAAAAGACTTATTTCTCAGATGTTTTTTGTTTAATTGTTTTTAGAGCAAAGATTTGAGTAACTATACTATAAATTCTCCACAACCCAAGTACTCAGATAGTTTGTGTTATTTGACCAACAGTCCAAAACGCAAAGAGATTCAGTTCACAATCCGATACAACAAAGAAAAGCATCGACTCTTGAGCTGGAAACAGAGAATGTTTGGCGTTTTTTGGAGAAATAACTAAACAATGAATTGGTTATTTATTATAGTTGTTATCTACACTCTGTCAGGACAATCCTGGTGGAATCAACCAATTAAAAACTAGATTTCCCAGATTTCCGCCGGCAGTCTACGGCTAAACATGTTAATTACAGTTATTCTACAGCAACATACTGCTAAATCACAGTAATATACTAGCATAGCTAGTAAACCTGTTATTTCACACAGTAATTTACTGTGGAAATGATACAATGCCTTACTGTGAAAGTACTGCAACTGGTAGCCAGTGATAATACGTTACCACAGCGGTACATAGCCGTGACCCCCTGAAGGGGCCTGACCCTCAGTTTGGGGACCACTGGTCTGAAAACCCTGACAATGATGGAAAGTATAACTGACACTGTGCTGCCCATTTATTGTCACTCAGAGTCAGACATGAGTCGGGGGGGGGGGGGGGGGGGGGATTGCTTGTGAAATTGCTGGTGATTTCGAAGCTCCTCGCATTTCACAGAGCAGTTTGTAATGTCATATCCTGCGCTCTCCAGGGAATGTCTCAGCTCGTGCGGGGCCGAGCGGTCCTGCGTCATTCAGACACAACTCCCCCGGCTGGGATTGTGCAAAGAGGTTACTTTTAAAGCAGCGTGTGGAAGCGGTCAGAAAGTGGTGTCGAAATTGTGAAATGTGATGCTGAATTGAAGGGATCTGCAGGAAAAGTCTCTGTGTGTCCAGGGTTGAGCAACAAGTTTGGTTTCTTCCTCCACATAGACCGGGAGACCCTAGCAGAGGAAAGGAGGTCGTCAACGGGGAACCGTGTGAGGTTGGGTTAACAGAAGGCTCCTCGATCCTGCGATGCCAGAAGAAGCCAATGAGGACGCCATGAGAACGCCAGCGACACCGGAGAAGGCCAACAACAACGAGCGCCCGGCAGCCACCGTGGTAAAGATCCCCCTGGTCAATGAAGTCCAGCTGACCGCCGCCACCGGCGGGGCGGAGCTGTCCTGCTACCGCTGCACCATCCCCTTCGGCGTGGTGGTCCTCATCGCCGGCATCGTGGTCACCGCCGTGGCTTACAGCTTCAACTCGCATGGATCCACCATCTCCTACTTCGGCCTGGTGCTCCTCTCGGCCGGACTGGTGCTCTTGGCGTCCAGCGTCGTCTGCTGGAAGTTGAGACTGGAGAGGAAGAAGGAGAGGCGAAGGGAGAGCCAAACCACCCTGGTCTCAAACCAGAGGAGTATTTTTACTTGAACCGGCAGTTTGGACCGCGCGTCCTGGTTTTCTGAGAGTTGGAGAACCAGCTGCAGACAGATGTTGTCCAACATGTGTTGGATTTCCGACCTGTAAAAGCTTTGACCGCAGACTCTCAAGGCCCAGATACTTTGAACACTTTGTGAGGGATTTATTTGTCAAACAGACGCCGAGCATCTGGCGAGCTGGGAAAGCAGCCAGCGGGAATGTATCACAATTAAGATGAATTACCACTGTGCGAAGCGATGTTGAGGAAGTCTCCCATTAATCTGCTGTTGGATGTGGCGGCTTTGATTGTAATGGGAGGGATTGTTGTTTGAAAGGCCCAGGAGAGCAGAAGGAAACTGAAGGACACAGGGACAATGATTCATGCCTCATTTACCACACTTCATCTTGGACATATCGGGCTGTGAAGCCTCAGCGATCATCTCACAGGAATTGATTAGGAATTGCCTGTTATGAAAGTATGGTACTCAATATGAGGATTTTCTTTAAAATCTGCCAATATATTCTGTTCAGCATATCAGATTAGATGGCACATGACGTTCAAGAGAGTATTTAACCTTAAATATATATTCTCTTAAAGCACTTTGATTATCATAATCGTCATATTCAATATTAAACGTCTATTAACTAATAAAGTAGCCGAAGTGATTCATCCAGGATTGTGCAACCCAGTCGGCACAGAAAATGTTGAGTTGTTTGTTGGGTACGTTGAATGTTGACGTTTCTAAACAATGTAACAACAATGTTACAGCATATAATGTATCAATGTAACAAAGCCTTTCACGGACTTTCTTACGTAACGAAACAACGTAACGAAACAACGTAACGAAACAACGTAACGAAACAAATGTAACGAAACAAATGTAACGAAACAACGTAACGAAACAACGTAACATAACCCCAACAATGTAATGCAATAATGTAACAAAACAATGCACTGTAACATTTTAAAGTCAACACAATGTAACACCCGGAATAACATCAATAAATAACTGTTCTTTTTTACGTGATGTTAGGTAAGAAGCGTTGACTATTGGACACAAACTGCTGTCTCCTTGGTGAAAGTCCTGTGTTTGTTTGACCCACCTACCACTCCTCCAACCCGTCCTTAGTGGACTTTCTCTCTTCTTGTACTCTTTATTATACCACGTAACATTCAATAACGGACGCTTGTTGTACTTGTTGTCACTCGCTTTGACCAAATGCAAACATTTCGACATTCCACGTATCCGATGTTTGCAGAAACGTACAATGCCGACATTTTCCCTGGTGACTGGGTTGAATTGTGAGTAGCTTTGCTTATTTTGGACAAATTTTGGACATCAAAATGAATATTGTTTTGGGTGATGATCGCTTATTATCAAGTGTACCTCCATACGGTAAATAAATACTTAATGTAGCATATGTTTTGTTTCGATGTAATCATTTGCATGTATTAGCTGTGACCAGGACGCCATGAGGTTTAATAAACCGATTGATACACAAACATTGTTTCACAGTTGGGACGACGAGTTTATGTTGAGGGGAACTTTTTAAAGTTGAAAAGTACACTTATCAGGGACCTCAGGTGGACAAATGATGTAAAGACAACAGTTGTTTTTGAATCATCTCGACGGAAATGTATTATTATCATTAATGGCCGACATACTCTGATACTGAATCTGGATCGGTGAGGCTTTTAATGTTCACAGGAAACCTGACTCGTGACGAGTTGACGTCAGTGTTTGAGACGAGGTATGTTTTGGAGAAGGGATGAGTTATTATTTTAACAGTCCGCTCTTTGCTTTCAGTGCTGAACTGAAGGAAATGTTTATTTCTCTCGTGACGCACATGGGTGTGCCCGAGTCTTCACAAATATACAAGCCGTTATTTAAAATTGTCAAACTGAATGTGTTAAACAAAGCCTTTCATTGTAATGACGTTGCAGTTAAATGAATAGGTTTTTATAAATGTCATGACTAATTAAAGGGTCCGATCACTCAAATAACAAAGGTTTTACAAATCCATCTCTGAGATGTCTGCGTCCTCCTCAACCCAACGGAGGTAAATGGAATTTTAATTTCTCGTGCTCAAAGCAATGAAAAGTCGCATTAAAAAAATGCTTAATGTCCTAATTAAACCTTCCCATTGGTGGTCTTCCACCGGAACACACTACGTAGGACGGGATGCTCGGTTTCAGCAGCAGAAAGTAAAAGTTCGCGGTCTCCTCTGTCTGTCCTCCAGAGCGCTCTGCTAGCAGCAGCATGACTTCTAGTCAGTACTTCCACACTTTGACATCCCATTTGAACAACCAGAGCGTTCGGACTGAGTTTGAATGGAATCTTATTTCAGTCGCCTCCAAATGTGGTTTGGATTTTTTTGCTGTCCAGACTTATTAAAATCAATCTGGATAGTGCAAAAGAATGAATTTGTGCTGTCAGTCTGATCACGTGTGTTTAGCCACATCTTCAATATAACAACTGCTAAAATTCTACACTTAAATCATGTGATCATTTAAACGTCAAGAATCAACTTTAACCCTCCAAATCAAAGCTAGCTGCAAAGCTAGACTAAAACATTAGTAGGTTATTTTTCTTATAGTTAACGTGAACCGGCCCTTTAACCATCTGTTTCCACGTCGTCGTAATGCATCATTTATTTCACCATGTAAATCATCTAAATGATCATCCGCTCATTTCTCTGCTGGGTCCTCCAGATAACTACACATTTTGAATTGTCTGTGGTGAAAGGAAGTTGAACTCTTGTTTGACCCTGTGAGGTTTAAATTAGCCTGGACGTGGAAGTGTATTTATAGGCAGCATTTGCGTTGCTATGCGTCCCCCGTGACACCAGACACTACAACTAAATGGTTTTCTTGCGTCAGAGGAGAACCTCCAACACACCATCAGCTATGGGCCAGTACTGTACGGAGATCAGATCAGATAAACACATTCACGGGACACACGACACGTCGGTGAGGTGTCTACGGCCTGTCAGGTTAGAGAGGTAGGCGCACTGAAGCTGGGAAAGAAACGGGTGACTTGATATGAAGTTTGACAGGTGCTCCCTCCAGCAGCCTCTTTACACACTGCTGGCACCTCCTGCAGGGACTCTGTGCGTCACTTTCTGTGCCTCGCGTGGTTGTCATTCCACTCTGTGCCACGCTGCCGGGTCGGTTCATCAATAAACAGGAAGAAGAACTCAAGTCCTCCAAGTGGAATTAGTTACAACACAAGAGAAATACTCTATTGCATGGGGAATGTACAACTTAAGTAGCACGAATTCATAGTAGAAAAAAGTAAAATAACTTCTTGAGTTTCCTTTTCATCGGTGGGAGAAAAACTTGTGGGCAGTTTTGTGGGTTTGCAGATTAGATTAGGAGGATAAATGATGAAAGATAGGACAAAAGGAGGGAATAAATAACTTCAATAAGGGTCCATAGGAAAGAAAGAAGGAAATGAATCAAGGAAGACAGGAAGGAAAGAAGAAAGAAAGAAGGAAATCAATCAAGGAAGAGGAGAAAGAAAGAAGGAAAAGAGTAATGAATGGAAGCCAAGCGGAAGGAAGCAAAGAAAGTAGAACATGAGAAAAAGAAAAGATTTTAGGAAAGACAGAAATCAAGGAATACAGGGAAAGTGGCCAAAAAGAAGGACGCGGAAAACTAATTAGGGAACGAGAGAATGAGACAGAGATATAAGGAAAGGACAGAAAAGAGGACGAAAAGACAGAAATTCCCTCTGAATGAATAGAAAGTCTCTTATCATTTAAAAGGTACTCGAGTAAACATGAATTTACTTTCCACCTCTTTCAACAAAGGATCGAGCTGAAGTCTGAAATTCCAGACTGCAACACAACCGATCGCACATCGTCCAAATTCAACACAATTAAACATAATGAGCTCAGCGTTACCGGGGATCCTGCTGCAGTCAGTCTCCTGAAACAGGCTGAAGCAGACCCGACCTGACAGCCGTCCCACCGGTCGACTGCACTGAACTGACATTTCGTTCACTTTTTTTCCAGGACAGCTTGGAGCACGGAGGAGCCAAGTGTTTCATTTGACCTGCTTCAGGTCGGCTGACTGTGAACATTATTCGACAGAGCCCACGTTGCTGCAGGTCGGAACGAATACTGATTTGTTGATAAGATCTGTTCCAAGAAAAAAGACTCTGAACTCTCATGTATTCTGAGAACAAAGATAAACCTTTCGGGTGTCAGGGGACGGAAGCGGCGGATCAAAACTTAAACCCAGGAGGTTTTAGGCAATCCTTTTTCATCAGAACGTAATATCAATGTTCATATGAAAAAATGTCAGTTCCAGAGTCAACAAGAGTTTTGTTTTCTTAGATGTTCTTCTCTTATCATTCCTAAAGGTCGTCTGTAGCTCAGTGGGTAGCGGTTCGTGCTTTAACTACAAGGTTGGCGGTTTGTTTCCCGGCTCCAGCTGTCTGCATGTTGAAGTGTCCTCGAGCAAGACGCTGAACCCCAAATTGCTCCCCGTCGCTTTAGAGTGTAGCTCACTGCTCCTAAAATGCTCAGGATTAAGGGTTAAATGCAAAGGTACATTTTCTTCAATTATTCAAATAAAGTTTAAGTTTATTTTTAGTTCCTCAAATGGCCACTTGAGGCTGGCTTCAAAAGTGAGTCGCTCCCCATAGACCACCATGTTAAACTTTACAGCAGAAATAAACATGTTTACAGCCTGGTACAAAAAATGGTTTTGCTCTCAATAGCTAATTTCCCCGTTCATGATAACAGTACATGGGGTAAATATTGTTAAAACTCAACCGTTTGAATCATATTAAAGCTTAAAATTATGCGTAATTAAGGGCCTTGCCGTTTTAAATGACAGTTGGGTGCCGTTGCCTCAGTTAATTAGAGTCATTGAACTTCATCTCTCGACCGCGTAACCTGCTAACTTAGTGTTTGTTATGCTAACTGCTCCTGCAACCGCCGAGCCTCGCTCTTCCACAGCTCCACCCTCTAGTCCAGATCGGTGAATTCTGGTTCCAAAAAACCAAGATGGCGCCGGCCAGAGCCACCCACTTCGAGCTTCACAATGGCTCTTTAGAAACCTATTGGTGACATCACAGAGACTACGTCCATATTTTATATAGTCTATGTGTGATTACAAGGAACCTCAAGAGGGACATGTATCTTTCAAGATAACCCAACCAATAATTGTTTTTTCAGCCGGGACCACAGTGGTGAACCGACCCGCCCTCCAACACTGCCATCCCTGAGGCCGTGCTACTAGCGATCGTTTGTTAGGAGCGTGTTGACGCCTGAAGCCAACAAACGGACAAAATAAACCATTGGCATTCATTTAAGAGTTCTTTCAACATAACAAGGGCCAGCAGTGTTTGACAGTGTGACATCGGCGGTCAATAACTCTGCACGATATGCTCTCTCTTTGATTCTTTCATGTGCTGCCAGTGGTTCTTGGAGTGTCTGAAGTGTTGGCTGGCCACCGTCCCAGAGGTGCCGCCGGCTCGGTTCGCCCTCATTCCACCACATAATAAAGAGAAAGCTCTTCCTGACCAGTTCCTCCCATTTTTACAACTATTCCCACTTCAACAGGACTATGGTGTCATCTCCAATCCAAAAAAACACTCTATTTCAAAGCTTTACATGAACGTATTACAAAATCCAAGAGGCTTTCATTGGTCACAATGTACTGCTGCACACTTTGATGTTTTGAAGACGTAGTTCGGATTCACCACAGTCACACAATAACACAAACAAACCGACCGAGGTAGCGGTAGACCAGCAACTTTGTTGGTAAAATAACTTTTTTTGTAGGAGGAGTTGTGTCTATGAAGAGAGGATAGATAACGGCTATGGAGAAGGACCTCTTACAACCACTCTTCAAAACATCCAAACTATTCCTTTAACATGCCGATGTTAAGTAGGTTTACATTCTTAGTTTAGTGTGTTAGTAACATTTGCTACTTGGCACTAAAAACACAATACAGCTACAGCATAAACAGACTGTATATAAACATAGACTGTATATAAGAAGAGGACGTATAGTCAGCCATTGATGTGTGGACTGACGTTTTGAAGCCTGAAGATCAGCATTTTGTCCGTGGCCATCTTGGCAACAAACCAAAGAGACCACAAGAGGGTGGAGCTAAGTACAACTGAACGCTGACATTTTTAGGTGACCAAAATGTGACAATTTATTTTCATGACGAAAACACAAAAGTGAAAGGGTTAAAGTTGTGAGACGAATACACAGACAACTCCCAGACCGGACAACACAGTGGTAACGACAATCACTGTGTAGCCCCGCCCTAAAGCATCCCCTGCTTTATGGTCTGTTTGACTCTAAATGGACCATAATGTACTAAATGAACATCATGCTGTATTGAAGAAGACTTGAAACTAGAGATTGAGACCATAAACTCATGTTTACAATGTTTACTGAGGTAATAAATCAAGAGAGAAGTAGAGTCATTTTCTATAGACTTCTATACAACCAGAGGAGTCGCCCCCTGGTGGACACTAGAGAGAATGCAGCTTTAAGACTTTTCATTGACCTGACCTGATAATGCACAAGAAGAAAAGAAGATCACCAAACTTATTTCAATTTATTCTGAAGAGGAACATGAACATCTGTGGCCAATAGCTAGTTGTTAATAGAAAGTTAATAAATCAAAGGCACAGAAATATGGAAGAATGATTGAATAGAAAGTGACAAAAGTTTCAACTCATTTAAGATCATCAGGTAGTTGTTTCCATCGGTGTGCAGTGAGCTAATGCAGCTTCACCATGTCTGGTTCTGGCTTGAGTTAAAGCCGACTGCTTCCTTTAGATCTGAGTACAATCTTCAGAAAAGCCCAATTAAACACAAGAAGAAAAAAAACAGCTGATTTAATTTTGTGTAGGGAGGGGCTTCATGCTTGGAAACAGATGTGGGAGTGTTTCTCATTTATCAGATGAATCATCATACAAAACACGACTGGACTTATCTCAATCTTAAGATCATAGTTTCAAGTCGTCCGTAGCAGACCTCTGTACATGAACTGTGTGAAGAGGAACCTGGAAAGAGTTTACGGAGTGAGTTGGAGGTTTACGAGGCCGCAGGCAGGAACGTTTTCAGCTCCACGAAGCTGCTCAGCTGTTCGGTTGAAAAGGAAACCAAGAGCTGTGAAGACGATACTTCCCATGACATCATTGTCTTTGCGGGCATGTCAGACACACCTTCTCATTTCCTCCCTGCGCCATTCAAATTATTTACTTCATTTACAGACGGAGGAAAAAACGGTTTGTATTTTGCCAAGTTTGTCCTTGAAAACACAGAATAAGATACTAGTGGAGACGACAGATACTGTGGCTCCTTCCTGTCTTTAATAAACTCTGTTCACGAGGAAAATCATGAATCAGGAATATACACAAGCCAGCTAACAATACTTAGTTTTCTCAGTAAATCGAGTACTTGTTTGGTTCATAAAAAGTAAAGTAAAGAAATTCACAATATGACGTCTTCAGTTTGCTCCTTCTGATCCTTCCACAGTCCGAAAATCAAAGATATAGATACAACACTAACTCCAGACCAACACAAATGACACATTGTATAATATACTTGTAATAATTGAGAAGCTTTAATTAAAGAATAACTCTTTACAAGACACAACTCTACAATAACACCAGTCGTTTGCAAGAATATGTTTCTAGAAAACCTTCAAATCCCCCCAAAAAATTACCTTTTCAGTAACATTTTAAGCTTTAAATCAGGTGCCAACAGACACATGCTCCACATTATGAAATGGTACTTGTGTTGCCCTCCCGTTCTTTCACATAGTGGCTGAACATTGCACAAGATTTCTGGAGAATAAAATAACTTTCCGCTCCGTCTTGGGGGGGGGGCATCGTTAGGAAGCGAGTCCTGATCGGAGCCCCTCTGAGATCTGCTCCCAGTTATTACAAGAACATACTGTACTTGTACTGTGATGTTCATTACGGGGGGAATGACGTTTATCTGACAGACATCACCTGTTTACAGCCCAGAATGGCAGTTTGGTGAAATAGTCACGAAAAACGCGATCTTATTGGTTTCATGTACATGGACACAACGTTGCTCAGCATGAGAATAATGTCGATGTAAAGTCAATTAGGATCCTTATTTGTGGGACACACACAAAATAAACGCATTGACGTGACTAAGCAACAGTCAGAGCATGTGAGGTACCTTACAATATCCAAAAAGAGGAAGTAACTCTTGAAAAAGATCTATGAATACAATGTAAACTACAGTAAAACCCTGGTTCTTCCATTAAAGTGAGATTCATTAATGGCACAGTCATTATCCCCTGGAGCTTAAAACGACCCGTATTAACATCATAGCTGACCGCTGACACAGTGATCAGCTGCTTTAAACACTCGAGTCACACGTTTATGTAACACATCTTTGATTAACAAACTCAGATAAGGAACAGGAAATCTATCTAGAATTGAATTTATAAAAACAGGCTTTTTATTTGCCGGTGCCTCTGAGCCATCGACAGCATGTCATCACTCTTGTACAGTGGGGAGGCTGACTCATGACTCATGTGTGCAATGTTCCCGTCTTTTGCAACGCGTGTGCGTCAGAGGAGATGATACCAATCACAGTGCGGTGGAGAAGCCAAACAAACTAAAGAGAGTTTGATTTGATTAGATTTTCTTTCCTCACGCACATGGACCTAATCATTCTGGATGCATGATGGCACTGACATCAGGGTGTTCACTTTCCTTTTGTTCTGTTGTTTTGCATTCTTCTTCCTTCTCTGTCGACCACAATCTTCAGACTGTAGAGAGAGGATTCAGATGTGGTGTCGCTCTCAATAAAAGGGATGGAAACTGGGATGTGCAACAGCTTTAATGCACAAAAGAAATCTTCCTTTCATGTTCTTACAAGCCTTGTTGTCTGTAAACATGTGAAGTCACTTTCAAACCACTCAATGTGATGTTTTTAACAAATTCAGGAGGTTAAAAAACTGTCATCTGTAAATTAGAGACGTGTAAAATGTCTTCTGTGCTCTGAAGGAGGAAAATGTAACAAAGGATGCGTTTTGACAGTACTACACCTCTGGGTTTAATTATGAGACGACGGGTCACGGGGGAAACAATTGGAAAGGTACAAGAAAGAAATGTAATAGAAAGCTAATGTGCCATGTCAGCGGTTTCTTAGCACACAGCTCATGGGTGTGAACTCTCAATTACTTTGACAATCATTGAAATAAACTGAATCTGTGATGTTTTTATGATAAATATTCCTGCTTTCTTATTACATCAAAGGATTCAATAATGAATGATCATATCAACAGTAGTGTGAGGATGCGTTGCTGACATTCCACCAACTTACAGGCTCGTTGAAGCTAAAGCATTTGGTTGATTGTATAGGGACACATGCAGCAGATATAGTCCCATGGTGTCCTCCTGAAAGTCCAGGCGGCCCCTTAAACTGGGTCAGTGTAGACCTCCGTCTACTGCAGGTAACCTGACTATGAAGGAGAACCTCACACAACCCCACTTTAAAATATCTGAACTATCCCTTTGACACAGTGAGTCACCTCTGAGACACCCAGTGACGGCGTGGACACGTAGCTCATGTTCAGAGTTCTGCATGTTG
Source organism: Leptoclinus maculatus (assembly GCA_032191485.1). Taxonomy (NCBI): domain Eukaryota; kingdom Metazoa; phylum Chordata; class Actinopteri; order Perciformes; family Stichaeidae; genus Leptoclinus; species Leptoclinus maculatus. The sequence continues at coordinate 1,118,544 of JAVDOI010000044.1, read as the reverse complement.
TGGGCCCCATAAAAGCAGCGGGTCGCCGCTCTGGATCCCCGTCAACAAGAGAACCAGACCCAGCCACAGCCCCCCCCCTTCATCCTCCAGAGTGAGTGTAACCAGCGTCACTGAGAGCCCCGGTGGGGGAGGTGTGTTTTGATGAGGTCTCGGGGTGCTGTGGACATTCCTCTGAGCGTCGCTCTGGGAAGGAGCGTACAAGCTGTTGTGATGACGTACACGAGACAATGGCGAGGAGTCACTTTTACAGCTCCCTGCTGCTTCAGACTGGGTGTGAATGTGAGCTGCAGACATTTGATTTAAACCGAGACAAAGCTGGAAGGAATAAAACACACACACAGCGTATGTCATCAATTAGGGAAATGTATTCTTCTGGAATTTACTAGCGAAAAAGGCCAGTATACAATCCTCTGAATGAAAACACATGCAGGCTGGTGTGGCCGGCCCCGCGACGAAGAGGAAGCCATGAACTCTGGGAGGAGCAGGTTCCCACACCCAGAAGAAGAGACGCAGAACACTCCAACACAAACAGTCCGCCGCTCAGGAAGGAAAGGGCTCTCTTTGGGCCTTTATCAGATCTGCAAGATCCTTCAGCCCCGTCCGTCACCGCCGTCCGAGAGGTGAGACCCCACCCTCCTCCAGCCTCCTTCTTCTTCTGCTGCTGCATGTTTAAGATGAGGTCATCATCAGAGAGAGGAGGAAGGTGGAACTGATAGAGCAGTTCGACACCTAAAAGGGGCTCGATATCCGTCTTTTCATGTGATATGGTCGGACCAGATCTAATAAATGAGATATTATCAAAGGTTTGACAGCCAAGGCCTTTATGTTTGTTGTATTTTCACACGTAAAAAGAAACACTACATAAAAGTCAGTTTGTTGAGTCTGCAGCTCAACGTTTCCGATAGCAGTGCAGCAGGAGCTCCTCTCAGCTGTCTCCTGGTCGTGTAACAGCACCTCCTCGCTGAGCGTCTCTGCAGTAACTCAAACAGGAGACCAAGGATCACGTTCACCACATCACCTCCCTCCTCTCAAGTGCCCTCTGACCCGCAGGCCACTTCAGACTGCACTAGATACCCCCCCCCCCCCCCCCCCCCCCTCCCCCCCTTTGGCCCAGTAAAGGACGCTGGGTCAATTCCCAGTTAAAAGAACATGAATGGTGGAATGTAACCAGAACCGTTTTGTTGTGTAACACAACATTTTCTTACCATGACTGGAGGGAACCTGAGTTCACGAGGACAGAAATGAACCAAGTGTTACTGTTGTTGGATTGGATCCACTGCAGTTTAAACGTCACAGATAAGACTGATTTATTTAAAGAAAGTCATGCAGAGATTTATTTCTTTAGGATGTGAAATAATTGTTCATTTAGAAATGGTATGAGAAGAATGTGGCGGAAAACACTCAATTTAACACAGTCATGTGGTATGGAAACGTGTATATAGGTCAGTGTCTGATGTAACTAAGCAGGGAATATCATCTAAATACAAAGAAAAAACTCTGCAGTTTTTAAGTGCCTTAAACCTTAAAACTCTCTAGTGTCCACCAGGGGGCGACTCCTCTGGTTCTATAGAAGTCTATGAGAAAATGACTCTACTTCTCTCTTGATTTATTACCTCAGTAAACATTGTAAACATGAGTTTATGGTCTCAATCTCTAGTTTCAAGTCTTCTTCAATACAGCATGATGTTCATTTAGTACATTATGGTCCATTTAGAGTCAAACAGACCATAAAGCAGGGGATGCTTTAGGGCGGGGCTTACTGTGATTGACAGGTCGCTACAATGGCGTTGTCTGTGGGTCGTCCGTGTTTTTGTCTTAAAACTTTAACCCTTTCACAGTGTGTATTCAGATCAGAAAAGTTCATTGTAAAATTTTGGTCACCCAAAAATATCAGCTTTCGGTTGTACTTAGCTCCACCCCCTTTTGGTACTACTGGTTGCAAAAAAAACAAGATGGCGACGGTCAAAACGGACGCTTCTAAACCATAGTCCACCAACCAATGTGTGGCTGGCCTCCTGCTGCTACTGTCACTCGTGACATTTAGCCTGTTATTGAAATGGTTTTCAGTCACGGTATTGCAGCATGACTTTCGGTCGGCTCACCGCTTAATTTGCTCCAGTTGGAAATACCTCAGCAGCCATCGCGTTGCTTAACATGGAATTGTGGTCCAGACATCGATGTTCCCCAGAGGATGAATCCCAGTGACTTTGGGGATTCTTTGATTGTTCCCTCTAGCACCACCACAAGGGACACTTTGTGGTCATAAGTAAACCAGTTTCGACAGCCGCTGGATGGATTGTCATGAAATTTGATGCAGACTTTTTTGTTTCTCTCAGGATGTGTTTTAATAACTTCTAATTCCTCCAATGCTTTGGTTTATAACCCAATACCTCTAAAACTAATACCATCCCACCAGAGGATGTTGTTGATTATTATTACTGATGCCTTACGTAAGCAGCGTTTAGATGTTATAACTTATTTTTGGTGTAAGCTATAGAAAACCGGAGTTATTCATCAGCCTTTTTACTCCACATATAATTCAGCCAAGGGGAAACTATGAGCACTAAAGCATCCCAGATGTTCCCCTGTGTAAGCTCACATCGGGGGGGGGGCATTGCTTGTTTCTTGCTCCTCATTTGTTTTTCCGGTTGGTTGACGGTGTGAGATCAGAGGCCAGGTCACGGTGTGTCTGATCGAGGGGAGGACTCGGCTTCACGCTGTGAAAATGAACAAACAACCAGCTGGGGCTTCACGGCTGAGAGACCGAGACAAACTCCGAACATCCCTCGACCCGTCTCGGTCCGAAAACAGCTGAAGGCTCCTGCAGGGTTTGTCAACACATCCTTTCCCCATCTCTCTCCCTGTTGTCTCGTGTCCAGACTCCAGGTCCGGACTCCCTGGCACCAGCGTCTGGCGCTGGGGAAGATCTATCTCCAAGATATGAGCAGGAGAAACTCCACCCAAGAGGCCTGGTACACACACACACACACACACACACACACACGGACAAACCTATTACATCCTCTGAGCTAATCATTCCCCGAGACCACAACAACACAAACATCCCCGGGACAGAAACGCCACTCTTCCTCTGACACGCTGCCGTTTTTAGAGCTCTGAATCTGTTTCTTTATTCATATCACACCTTTACAAACAGAGGGTCGATAATAGTTGCATTGACATCATAGTATCACGTTTTGTTTGAATGTAAGAAACATTGGAATGATGCTCAGTACTTTTATACATTTTCTCAAGCAGTTTATGTTTCACTTTGTTTCGTCATCATTGTATTCTATATGTTGCTTTTACTCCACATCATATTAACAGAATCATAAACTCTTTATAATGATAAGTTTGATAAGTAATACATTTCCTTGGCAGCCAATAGTTCTGGATTGTTAGATTCCAACTCTCCTGTCTTGTGGGGCCGAATAAGCACATTTCAGAATACAAGGATCCATCATGTTCATGCTCAACGATAGTTTAATATCTTAACAAGCGCTCTGTGGGGAGTGAACTGTGTTGCATCTTACGAAATCTTAAAAAGAAGAGATTTCACTCTGTTGCCTCACAGGGACATTTTTGCCTTTTACATTTTTTGTTAGTTTTGGCAAGGGTGGGAGTAACTTTTTATTGAATTTTGGAAGTTCAACCGTAGCTCCTATGATAGCCTGTGCAGCTAAAATACAGACACTTAGGCCCTTAAGGACCACAATGTCCCCATTGAAACCCATTAAAGCCACGATGTTTGATGGCTATTACAGCATCTCATTATTCTATCATATCAGGCTTTTAATTCAGAGCCCTGGATTAGTACATGCTGGTGTCCACTAGGGGCATCGCTGCTGTATTATGGAGCACTGCAGTGTTTCATGCAATGTATTCAAAACCACTATGGAAGCCCATTCCTGCCAGCAAAAAAAAATGAAAGATCACTAAAAAAAAAATAATAATAAAAAAAATAAGATCACTAAAAAAAAAAAAAAAAAAAATAGTAACTTAAAAAAAAAAAAAAATGTAATTCACAAAAAAAAAAAAAATCCACCCACAAAATAAATAATAATAATTCTAATAATTTTTTATTTTTTTTATTTTACTTTTTTTCCACCAGCAAAAAAAAAAAAAAAAACTTTTGGTGCATCCATCTGTAACCATAACACTGACCCGATTTTTCCAGTTGCTATAGAAAGTCGAAATTATGAGATACTTTAACACAACAGTCATAGAAGCAGCTATGACATATGAATGGATTGTGAGTACATTGAAGACTTCTTTAAAACGTGGCTTTACAACACATGAAATACAGATGATGTTTCACATGGATTGTACTGAGCAAACGCACCCTTGAATAGAATGTTAAGCAAGAAGCAGCTCTGGAGTATAAAGAATGAAACCAATGTGGCTGAGGTGGCGACCAATAAACAGCAACTGGAAACATCTTTTTTTTTTTTTCTTTTTTGCTGACAGAGAAAAAGTTAAAAAGAAATATATATATATATAATTTTTTTTTGTGAATTCATTTTATTTTTCATTTTTTTTGTGAATTCATTTTATTTTTCATTTTTTTTGTGAATTCATTTTTTTTTGTGAATTCATGTTTTTTGTGAATTCATTTTATTTTTCATTTATTTTGTGAATTCATTTTATTTTTCATTTTTTTTGTGAATTCATTTTTTTGTGAATTCATTTTATTTTTCATTTTTTGTGAATTCATTTTATTTTTCATTTTTTTTGTGAATTCATTTTTTTTTTTTTTTGGTGGTCTTATTTTTTTTTTTTTTTGCTGGCAGGAATGGGCTTCCATAAAACCACAGAGGGTGAAGAGTGTTAAAAGAATATGCAAGAGAAGTAACAACAGTGGCATCATGTAAACAAACCGACATTTAAAGGCTTCAAATTCTAAAAATGAATGAATATTTGAGTTATTATGATCAGGATGTTGGTTAAATATTTAACTGAGTAGAAGTGTAAAATAAGATCATATTTTTATGGCAGTTTTTTAAATGTATTTTTGTCTTCTACGGACACCAGAGCAACTTTAAAAAAAAATGAATGAGCCACCATCCAAATGACATCAACGCTGGAGACGGTTAATCCACACCGATGCATTATAAAAGCTTTCTGATAATCCTCGGCAATCAATCATCATGAGCAAATGACATGTTATGAAAAGGAAAAAGTGGAAATGATGCCGTCATGGTGGCTGACAGCGTGCACTTTGTCTCCTCCAGATGTTGCCTGGGTCATGCAGAGGGATTAGAGTCTTAACGCGAGGAGAGGAGCGAGGTCGCTCTCTGCTCTGCAGCTGTACATCTGCACATCTGCTTCTACAGGCACAGCAGGCAGGAAACATCACGACTAACGGAGTTCTGCTGCGGAGCAGAGAGCAGATTAGTGCTCGACTTCATGCTCCCTTTGTTTATGTTATGAATACTTCTTGCTGGGGAGAGAAAACCCCCACAGTGTGCTGCCCTGTTGGCTTTTATATGTTTATGAGTAAAGATGCCAACTATCAAGGATTTCAGCTGCAAAAGATTCAAAACCTGGAAGAAGTGTTTTTGTTTTTGTAACATATTGTCGACATATTGTCATCCAGCGTCAGGACGATCCAGGACTCAAATGATCCTTAATCCTGCATTTTAAATCGTGCATGCTTATACAATCATGTAGTTTAAAACGTCTCTGTAGCTCTCACCAGAAACTTTAGAAGCGCTTTGACGTCTTTGATGACGTACATATTTTGTCCACATGGCTGAAGCTACTGACTCCTCTGATTGTATAGAAGTCTATGAGAAAATGACTCTACTTCTCTCTTGATTTATTACCTCAGTAAACATTGTAAACATGAGTTTATGGTCTCAATCTCTAGTTTCAAGTCTTCTTCAATACAGCATGATGTTCATTTAGTAACTACGGTCCATCTATTGTGCTCCACTGTATTTCTTTTGTCTCCCCGTCCTTTGTGAATAGCATTAAGGACAGTATTGTCCATCCCCAGCACCCTCACATATCAAGTGTATACTATCAAGTTTTTTATTTATTCATTTTGTTTGAATATGTATCATTTTGTCTCAAAACCTGCTTAGAATCAGTGTGCAGAATGGAACACAGCCTTAAATGTGCATCTGCAAAAGATGCTTATAGTGTAAACATAATGTACAAAAACATTGTGCTTGTAATGAAATTGTCTTTGTGTTCCATGCCAGTGTGAGTTATTGCTCTATTTGTGCTCCGTGTGTTCCCCTCTTCCCGTCTCCTGAAGTGTTTGTCTGGGTCAAAGTTCAGCCTCCAGCTCTGCTCCTTCTCCTTCTCCTCCCACTGCTAACATTGCTAATTGCTGCCCCCTGCTGTCTCTCAGTAATCCCAAATAACTGCACCACAACATCAGGTACAGTGCAGACGACTTGTTGAGACACATGAAACTCCACTCGTGTTTTTTTTTTTTTTTCATGCCTGCAAATCGTGTCATGCTTCGTCACGCATCACTGGAGATTATGACCCGGAGGGGTTTGCAGATAATCCCGTCTCTGATTTCCTGGTATGCAGCGACGGGTCTGACACACATGTGAAGAAGAAGGCTGCTGTAATCTGTCCAGATTAGAGTTTGGACAAAATGATGCTAGGTCATAGATTACGGCGAGAAATTGTCTTTCTCATGTCCTGCGGTTGATAAAGTCTTCTGCTAGCATGTTAGCATGTTTCCGAGTGGCTTTTGTAGCCGCGCTCTTTGGCCAGATGGCCTCCTCCGTCAATCCCCACTCACAATCAAGATTAAGATTACACACACACACACACATGCACTCAAATACGTCACACACACATTAATTAATGTCCATTCGCTAGCAGATGATATAACGCAGTCTGTCACAATTGCCGAGTTACAACTGGAGCTTAAGTTATTAAAGGGAAGCCATTGATCGCAGGAATTCAAGGTTGGAGGAGGAGCGGCGGGGATTAAAGTATTTTTACCACAAAGCCATGTATCCACGGTGCTCATGTGAAACAGAGAGGTGAGAGACAGAAGCCAGGGAGGGAGGGAGGGAGGGAGGAAGGGAGGGAGGGAGGGAGGACAGTAGGGAGACAGATTGAAGAGGACAGAGAGGGAGAAAGCCCTGCTGTCACCAGGCTGGTTCAGTGCTTCTCAGTCCGTAGAAGCCGTTGATACCTTCTACCTCCTCTTACCTCCCTTGCTTGTTCTTTCGAGGCCTCGGGGCCGCCCAGCATGAAGCAGGCACCATGGGCTTTCTGGAAAACTACCAGGAGATCGACCCCGTCACTTTGAACCTCTGCATCCTCATCGCCAGCTACGTCATCTTGCTCCTCGTCTTTCTGATATCGTGCATCATGTACGACTGCCGGGGCAAAGATCCCACCAAGGAGTACGCCCCGGACCCGCAGCCGACCCAGTCTCCCATCAGGCTGGTGGTGATGCAGAGCTCTCCGGCCCCGAAGGGACGGTGGGACGCGGCCAACATGATCACAACGTACCACGAGCCAACGCACGCGGACTTCAGGGAGAAAAAGAGCACGATGGTCTGAGCGAGACTCGTCGGACTCACCTTTGTATATACACAACTTTCTTTTTTTTCATGTACGTTTCTTTTTTAACATCTCTTTGTTTCTCGCTGGGACAATGCTAGGATTTTACCTACACAGGACCAGTCGTGCATGGTAAGAGAGAGTTTGACGTGTCGGTGTCTTTAAGTGTTGTGTGTTTGGATGTGAAATCCCTCACGACTGGTAAAGCACAAGGAATAAAGAGGGAAGTTCTGTTGAGTTGGGCTGAGAGACAGGCTTTAGGATTAAGGGTTGGCAAAAACACACAGAGAGGTGAAGTAGAGGAAGAACTTAATCAGAGTCTTAATGTCTGTGGCTCTTTTTAGATTTTAAATGAGGCATTTGAGAACAAACAAGAATGGATGACCGGGCACAGGCCAAAGTGTCGGGGCCTGTGTCACTAAAAGGGACAACAAGGGACATGTGCCAACCACTAAGAGACTGAAATGACCACAAAACATATACAGAACAACTACAAAGAGACTCAAAAACATTACAAAGAGAAATAAAACAACTACAAAGAGACTCAAAAGACTATAAAGAGATGCAAAGAGACCACAAAGAGGCTCACAATGACTAAGAAGGGGCACGACAACCACAAAGATAAACAGAACAACTACAAAGAGACACAAAATGACCACAAAGAAACACACATGAACTACAAAGGGAAACAAAATGACCACAAGGAGACACAGAACAACCACAAAGAGACACAGAACAGCTACAAAGAGACACAAAATGAACACAAAGAAACATAAATCATCTACAAAGAGACACAAAAGACTACAAAGAGATGCAAAAATTGCTGCAAAGGCTCACAATGACTATGAACGGGCAAAACAACCACAAAGAGACACAGAACAACTACAAAGAGACTCAAAAGAATTACAAAAACATGCAAAACTATTAGCCTACAAAGTTACACAAATCAACTACAGAGAGATGCAAAGCCTCAACAAAAAGAGGCTAAACATCTATGAAGTGTGTGTATCTTGAAACGTAGAGGTGGTGGTCGGGTCGCATTGTCTCATAATCCAAACATGAAAACAAGAACCTTTAATCCAGGGAAATACTTGACACCTTGACATCTTTGGGTTTGAATCCTCTTCAACAACAGATAAAACAGCATGGATTGCATCGCTCTTGATCGGGTGCCATTCAGGGATTAACATTTGGATAAGTGTGGACGGACGTTAACGTCCTACATAACTCCAGGAAGTGTGATGTTCCTGCTGTGGGTTAGAAAGAGACTGATGGGTGAAAGCCCTCAGATCGAGGTCCTGACCTACGACGTCTGTAGATGTTCAGCCTTCGATGAAGCTGCCACGCTGCTGTTTGCATGTTTGTCCATCATGTAAAATATCTCATCGTTCATATCAGATTCACCAGCTAATTTCAAGATCTCTTTTTCATCTTGAGAGGCCTAAATATCACATCTTATTTCTTCTTACTAAGCACATTTTCACTTCTTCTTCTGACCGATTTGTTTTACTTATTAAAAGCAGAAACACTTTGTATTTGTTGTTTTTAACTTATTTTTGAAGTGGCCTTTTTTTACAGTGTAAACATCATTAATAAATGGTAAATTGATAGTTAATTAAACCGTCTATAAACAATATCTGGATGGCTGTTATAAAGCTGCAACTGATGATTATAATACTTTATGAAATGGTTAATAAATATATTACAAGTTGTAGTGGCGGCTGGGTAACAGATCTTTATATACTCAGCGCTAAAAACGACTGAAAGGGCGACACCACAGGCAAAAACATTGTTTTTCATTCAATTTAGAGACTATTTTGCTTCTATCGTTCAGACTAGAGGGGAAAAAACATCATAAATACACTTTAAGGTGTTTATTTTACTACTTAGTTTACTTGTGAATGTAGATTTCTTCTAAATTCACCAGAATGATATTTATTAAACATTACATTTAGTTAATTATTCACCTCTAGTGTCTTCAAAATGTCTATAATTTAACAAAATGTATCTTTAAAACGAGTTTGTTCTCAGACTCTGATCCATAAATCTCCACTTCAGCAGCTCTTACATACACCAAACTTTACACTTTCATTCCTCTCTGTGTTCTGAAGGTTAACACAGAGGGGTTTGTTCACACAGCACTCATAGTCTGATTTATACAACATTATATTAATATAAACATGGGGAATGATTTTCTGATTAATAGTGACAAAAAGAGAGTTCGGTAGACTCTCTCTCCTCCTCCCTACACTCGTATTTTGAGTGTAATTCATTTGCCAGAAAAAATGCACACTAAACAAAGTCAAAGATGAATTTGACAATCTTTTTATCGTAAAATTCGACACCCATCCGTCGAGGGTGCGTTCTCGATGCCACCCGGCACGCACCCTAGAATCCATGTTCCTACTTGCTTCTTCGGCTTCCTGCGATGCTCAGGATTCACGTCTCATTCAGCCAAGTCTAACCCTAGTCTCCACCACGCCTACCAAATCTACACTCGCCACAGCTCCAACGACCTGCGCAACGGGCAGGCAGCCCTGCCTCCTTAGGAGGGCTTCTTGGGGGCCTGCAAGGCCCGGGAGCCGCAGTGGACCCTCAACCTGGCCTTTCCCCCAAACCGCTTCATCCACCAACCGCTCCCCAACGCTCCAAACAACCGGCAAAGACCACCGGCTGAGGTGGGGCCCTAAGATAGTTCATTCATGTTTATTTGTTTTTCGTGTTCATAATATTAAAATAAAAAAATAAAAGTTGAATCTAGTAAAATGAATGTATTAATTTAAGTTCACCAATCTGATGAATGAGAGAGAAAAAGTTTGATCTATTATTCATTGACAATAATGAATATAAAACACAGGTTGATTATGATTTGGGACGCCGTAGAGAGAGTGTGTGTGTGTGTGTGTGTGTGTGTGTGTGTGTGTGTGTGTGTGTGTGTGTGTGTGTGTGTGTCCGTCCACAGCTCATCTCTCACACTGCTGGACCCATCAGCCTCATATTCTCTGTTCTCATTCATGCTCAAGCCCCTCTTGTGGTTGCGATGATGAACTTTTATTTCATTGATAGTTTTATTCCGTCGTTGACTGCTGACTCCTTCCTGCTGATTAACCGGCTGGTTAATGCTGCACACTACACACACACTGCTTCAGTAGCAGTTTGGCTCGGGTAAAAACGAGCCGCACCTATATGTTGAAGGCCACACTTTGGCCTCTGTCACGTCAACATCTGCAGGTTATTCCATAACCAATATGTTATGATCCACTAAAGTTCATCACAAGAGATGAATGAATCTCTGTGTTTGTTATCGTCACCGCTAAGGGAGTCGGGACGGACAATTGACAATGTTCTTATTTTTCCTCTGTATGAATTTCCTCAGCTTCCTCCCAGAAGGTGAACTACAGGTGACGCATTGGAGCATGAAACAGTAAACCGATTATAAAGCAGTTTAACCCCCGTGTCACGTAAAGCCTCTTTTATATAAGGTCACTCTCACCTTTGTGTTTGTCCTACAAAGACCAGCAGAGACTTGGGAGGAGTGAAGATGTTACACTAACCCGACGCAGTCTGTGTTCCCAGTATGAAATGATAAATATGACATCTGAGCAGCTGAGGGGGAAAGTTTAGAGTCATTCTGTCTGACCTCTGACCCCTCACGTATGAGCCTGATGAGACATGATTAACTCCAGAAGTTGTTCCTACGTCGTTGCTCAGCGCTGACATTTAACCGCCTGGCAGCAATTTCAAACGCTCCCCGGGAACTTTTATTTAAAAAGCACTCAATAAACAGGCTCAGAATCAGCCCCAGACAAGTCCAAAAGAAAAGCCTGAACCACTACAGCAGGAGGACGAGAAGTGGCTGATATCTATGTTTATCTATGATAAATTAACAAGTCATATGAGCATAAAGAGCAACAATTGTTTGACTTCAGTTAGACTGAAAGAATGTACAAATGAAAAGCACAAACATGTTGATTTAAGAAGTTAATAAAGATATCCTGAATCAATGCAAGGAGGTTAATTGATCTCAGAGATCTCCGATTTCTGTGAACATTCTAAGGGACAAAGTAAAAAATGAGGTGTTAGACCGGAGCCAGAAACAAGGAGACAGTGTGTCCTGACATGTGGCCTCTGGTAAACCCCCTCCCGTTGTCTCTGCTGATGTCCTTTTATTTCAAAAAAATGCCAACGTATAGACAATGAGCTCTCTCTTTGTCTGGATCAATCCCATTCTCCGCTCTAACAGGAACTGCACCACAAAGGTCCAGACCACGTTCATTTCATAGGCTAGTTACACCATCTGTCTATGGTTTTCTGATATATATGAGGCCTATTTTTCATAAGTAACTATTTGTAATTCAAGAGAAAGTGTTGCCCAAAAGTCTGAACATTTGTGAGAGAAAACATGCAGGGTTCATCTGGTTTCTTTCTTGTTGTGTGCAGCACGAGAGAACCACATGAACTTCATTAAGCCTGAGGATTGCACTTTGGTCTTACATAAACCCCCTGTTGAGTTACAGTGCTCTTACGTAACGGAGCTGTTTCAGAGTTGAGTCTGTGTCTGTGCAGTTCGCTGTCTGGCTTTGGCACTTTGTCTGACACAGCTCTCAAGATGTATACATGTTGTCCTCCATGATACCTGCTGCAGGAAGCTGTCTGTGGCATCTTTCTGTATGAAAAACTGTCAAATATTTCGTTTAGAAAAGATAAATTGGAGTTAAAGCATTAGCTGGTTTCGGTTCATGGTGGGTTTAGCTGTTTATCTGACACAATCGGCGGTCTGTATTGAGGAACCTCTTATAAGATAACCTGTGTTTAACAGGACATGCTGTGCAATGTACAGAATTTGACAAAAACAATTTCATGATCTGAATTGATTGAGCCGAGACTAAGTTAAACACTTGTATTATTTCAATATCTTAGACTAACTAATATTATTAAGAAAATATAAACCAGTTATTTTATTTCATTTCATTTAATTTGATTTAATTTGATTTAATTTGATTTAATTTGATTTAATTTAATTTAATTTGATTTAATTTGATTTAATTTGATTTAATTTGATTTAATTTGATTTAATTTGATTTAATTTGATTTAATTTGATTTAATTTGATTTAATTAGATTTTGTATACTAAACTATAAATACTAGACATCCTGATCCACACTCCATACCAGTTGGTGGCAGTAATGCGCCAATTTATTGTTTGCCAACCGCCAATAACCCTCAAAAAAAGAAGAAGAAGTCACTCAAATCTCGCCACCGGTTGGGCGGCGAGGCACACACACACACAAAAAGAAGAGAAGAAGAAAGAAATCACATTTTCTGTTGAGCGGCTCAGCGGGTGGGAGTTGTCCGTCATTGAACGGTGCTCGCGGGGGTCCTTTTTTCGGTTTGTCCCGGCAGCTGCTGGCTGGTGCTTATGGGAATATTTCCAGCTTGAAGAAGAGACAGTGAGCCAGTATTTTGTAACAGAATGGTATTAAGAAAAAGACTAAAATGGTGCCTTTTGTAGTTGGAGTATTGACGCTGCCGGTGCCTTGTAGCTGTAGTGAAAGTTAGCTCATGATTAGCATCACGTTAGCATACTAGCTAATGCTAGGACGTCCGTTTCCTTCTGGGTTATTGTTTTATTCTTCTCTTTTGTAAAGAAGGGCTTTTGTAGCTCTTTTGTTTGCTGATATTTTTTAATTTAATTTTTGTTTCCTGTGGTGAATAAGGCACTGAAATGAAGAGAGTGAACAGCTTTCAGAGGTTTGTGAAATCCAAGAAATCTCACTTATAAAATCATGGTTTTTTTGGGGGTTGTCAGAAAGAGATCTCTAGTGTGACGTCACTCGCTCATGTCATTGTGTCAGTTGTGATTAACTAATAAAGTTAGTTGAACTCATTCTCACGTCACGTTAAAATAACACGAGTTGCTGTGTTTAGCTATACTGGTATATTAATTATATGAACAAAAGGAATTTAGTTTTTAAGATGATTGTGCTTCAACTTTCACATAATAATGATCGATACAAATGTATTTAACTAGCCTGAAATCAAGGAGACTGATGGGAAATTAATTTTTGATAATTCACAATAATAATAGCAATAAGTATAGCAGAGGTTCTTGATTCTTTGACTTTCTCTCTTTATAATATGACTAAATGTATTATCTGTGTGTTTTGGTAAATGCAAGTTAGTATAGTTTGTCAGCACGGGAGTAGTTAACTAATGTGTAGTTATGAATATACTATTAACTTGTTATAAAATGTATTATATGGGTTAAGTCACTGCATCTCAAGCAGGTTAAAATCAAAGTAATCATATTACAAGTCACTTATTGTAATTAGTTTCTAGGTAAAGATTAGAGTCCAGTATTTGTTCTCTCTGGTATCGTACTTCTTATCTACACCTTGAGAGCTCTTATGTTGTTTGTTTTTGTCATTATTATCTACCTATCGCACTTTATATCCACTAAACATTTACCCGTGTGGGTTTATTTTCTTGTAATATAGATAACCTCCATAAATCAGTTCTCGTTGGGAGTTGCACCGGGTTGATATTTGTGTATTTGTGTGTTTCAGGTTCATGAACAGACGGGCCTCTGCTAACTGCCGCTACCAGCCCACCTGCTATGAGCACGCTGCAAACTGCTACACCCATGCAGTGAGTGGCTTAGATTCATGTTTTACTGGAGATGAATCGGTCTTATATTCAGAGTTCTAGCTCTAAAATGATTGCAGTCGGCTGGAATATCTCTTGTGATGTGTTAATGGTTTTGTTCCGCGTAGTTCCTCATCGTGCCGGCCGTCGTGGGCATGGCGCTGCTGCACCGTCTGTCGGACAACGGCTGGGAGAGGATCACGGCCTTGGTGTACGGAATGAGCCTGTGCGCCCTCTTCCTGGTGTCCACTGTGTTTCATATCATCACCTGGAAGAGGAGCCACATGAGGTGAGGAAGCAGCGCGACGATGACGAGCCACCATGGTCGCAGAAAACCAGAAACAGTCTCGTGTGCCAGGACAAGTTAAAAATACAGTGAAAGAGGACTCAGACAATAGATATAGTCGATCCTAAGAACATGAAAAGATGTTTCTGCTTTGCACATCTTTAAGTAAAGAAATCACCCGTTTGTTTGTTTCAGGTCCATGGAACAATGTTTCCACATGTGTGACAGAGTGGTCATCTATTTCTTCATCGCTGCCTCCTACACACCGTGGTGAGCGTCACACAGAGGACACTTCATACTCGGAGGGTCTGGAGTCCTCAATAAAAGCCTGATATGGACGCTCATGTTCTCTTCTTCTGGTTTCTCCTCAGGTTGAACCTGCGTGAGCTGGGCCCTCTAGCAGCTCACATGCGCTGGTTTGTGTGGCTCATGGCTGCTGCTGGAACCATTTATGTCTTCAACTATCATGAAAAGTGAGTTCCTATGTGAGGTTTGGGAATTCAGACGTCTGTTATCACTCGTATGCAACTGTAGCCTTACAACCAAGAAAACCAAACGCATGATCAACAAAAAGCCGGTGAAAGAAGAAGCTGATATTTCACATAACACGTCGTCTGTTTGTCTCTGCAGGTACAAACTTGTTGAGCTGGCCTTCTACTTGATGATGGGTTTTCTCCCCGCGTCAGTCGTGACATCAATGGTAATATTATCATTTATGAATATATTAACAGTCACATTTCATTAGCATGTTCCTGATCAACACGTGTTATGAATGCGGAGGACTAGTTTAACGCTTCTATTAATAAACGTATTGTGATTAATATCAGAAAGTGATCTACGCGTGATCTACGCGTGCAGCACATTGTGGCATTAAGTCTGCAACAAATGTTGTATTTTTAGCGTCGTGCAAAGTGGAAATATTGGTTGTATGACGCTTTGCAGGAGTTGCTCTCCTTGATGAACACAACGAGCTTCAGCATGTAGAATCTCTTGAGATTCTGCTGCCCTCTTGTGGTGGTAATGAGCATAGCAGCCTTATGGGCCCTTAAAGGAATATTAAGTCTCCTTGCAACACCTGCATCTTCACAAACAGCTGACTATCTAAAACACTTCTCCTCAGACCGCTTCTTGTCCCAAAGACTTCTCAGTCCACAGAGGGAATCAGTCCATTGTAAACAAAAGACAGCTGGGAGAGTTTTAGTGACGTCTCCTTTCCTTTTCGCTCCCTTGTCTCGTGCTTCCTTGCAGAGCAACACAGAGGGCCTTCAGGAGCTGGCCTGCGGCGGACTGATCTACTGCCTCGGCGTGTTCTTCTTCAAGAGCGACGGCGTCATCCCCTTCGCCCACGCCATCTGGCACGTGTTCGTGGCGCTGGCGGCGGCCGTGCACTACTACGCCATCTGGAAATACCTCTACAAGGCCCCCAGCGCGGAAGCCCTCCTCCAGTCGTGACCACGGGGCCTCGGGGGGGCGGGGATATGTATATGTATATATGTATATATATACATATGGCTCGATGGCCGGTCTCTCCACCTCTTAACCCCGCCTGCACACCGACTCCCTCAACTGCCCGCTGGAGCTGCAGCGACAGCCGTAAAGTTTACTCAAATAATGACCGTGAATTGTTTACTGTTTTCTAACGGGGGGGGGCAGATGAGTGATGAGTCAGCGTCTCCCTGACGAACTAAAAGCTACTTTCACAGCTGTTTTGTACAACTGGACAGTGAGGGGGGGGGGGGGGGGGGGGGATTAGACTTTCTACGATGAACCGTGGCACATTCAGTATTTGAGGGATTTGATCAAAAGTGTTTTGTATCGTTCTGAAGGAAGTCACATTCCACATTTGGATGATTCTTTTTTTGGGGGTGGGGGGGGGGGGGTTCATCCATTTGAACACTGGGGATTATTGGAGTGAGGTGCTAAGAATCCGATGTTATCAGGAGCAGGGCTGGGGGTCGTTGAGACGATTAGATTTAAATCGGGAAGTATCGGATCAAAGATGGAGTCTGAGTCTGACCAGATATTTGACACCAGCTGTTCGTGCTCTGCATCAACATGTGTTGATGCTGTTTAAACCCAGCCCTCCTCAGTAGACAGATAAGAAATGATTATTTAGTTTTTCCATTCTTTTTGTAATTTCCTTTTTACAGTGATTACGTTGTGAACCCGTCTGATCCACACAAACGTTTTGGACCAATGTTTTGTCTTCCTGTCCACATGCAGTCCTCAGGGATCAGGGATCCACAGCTCCTCCTCGGGCAGTATTTAGCGCCCCCTGCTGGTGAGGCTGGTGAGGCTGGGGTTTAGTTAAATGAGAGAAAATCCGTTTCAGGTAATACAAGGAGAGAGTAGTTCTTCTTATTAATGTGAACAGTAGAGTGAGCATGCTCGAGCGTTGTACTGTAGTCCGGTGTTTCATTTCCAGTCTCCTTCCATCGGTGCAGAAACCTCATCTCTTGTGTACGTTTGCTTCATGGCTCCAGATTCCTAACGCGTGTTACTTTCCTCTTAGCGGAGCTGAACGAGTGCATATTTCTTAATTGTGGCTCTGGTTAAATAACCACTGTGTGTTTTGTAATGTTTGTCCTGTTGATTTAATGATCCTGGCCTTTTGCAGGAGGGGGGAAAAAACAAAAAAAACTGCTGCTATTTTGTGTTTTCCATTGGTTGTTAATGGTGCTGCTGCATAATGTACATGAATGCCCCCCGCCCCCCCCCCCCCCCCACTATACTGAGTATGACCTTTCTAATGTGACAATAAAACATGATAATGCCCCACGTCTGAGCCTCCAGACTACATCCTCATTTCAACATGGACTGTGTGTTTTCAGTCTAAAGAAACCAAACCCTTCCAGAACCTTTTCTGACAGGATTTTAACAGATAATGTGTAAAATATATAGAAAGAGGCTGTTTGTCCAGATGCACTCTGGACAATTCAGTATCACTAGTAGATCTATTTAATTTGTTAATTAATAAAGTCCTCTAACCCTTGATATATTCTTCAGGTGATAGGAGGCTGATTGTGTAATAGTCTTGATATGTCTGTTCAGGTTGAGGTCTGAATCCATAACTACACCTAGAGTTCTGCCTTGGTTTGTGGTTTTTAACATCAGTGATTGAAGCTGAGCGCTGACTTTCAATCGTTCGTCCTTGGTACCAAAAACAATTACTTCTGTTTGATCTTTGTTTAATTGAACGTTCTGGCACATCCAGTTGTTGATTTGTTCAATGCATTTACCAGCCCTTATATGGGATTATAGTCCACTATGTGATATAGTGATGTAGACTTGTGTGTCGTCTGCATAGTTATGATAACACACTTTGTTGTTTTCCATAATCTGAGCCAGTGGAAGCATGTAGATGTTGAACAGAAGAGGCCCCAGTATTGAACCTTGGGGAACACCACATGTCATTTTAGTCAGCTCTGATGTGTAATTAGCTACAGACACAAAGAATTCTCGGTCCTTCAAGTAGGATTCAAACCAGTTGAGTGCTGTGCCAGAGAGTCCCACCCAGATGTTTAGTCTTTCTAGTAGTATGTCATGGTCGACCGTGTCGAATGCAGCACTGAGATCCAGTAATACTAAGACTGAAGTTCTGCCATTGTCTGTGTTTAAGTGGATGTTGTTGAAAACGTTATTTACGGCCAAGAAGTTGTTCAGCTGTTGAAAAAACACTTTTTCAATTAAATTAGCCTTCTTTAGGAGCGGTTTAATAACTGCAGTTTTTAGGGCTGGTGGGAAGACACCTGAGAGAAGTGTTTACAATTTGTAAAAGATCAGTGGTCATGCAGTTTGAAATATTGTTGAAGTGTGTTGGTAGAATATCCAAGCAGCAGGACGACTTCTTAAGGCTGGGTTTAAACACTAAAACCAGCCTTAAGCTTTGCAGTGTTTAAAACCAGCATTAACATATCCACACGGTAGTTCAAACACTAGGTTTCTACTGAATTTAGTAAAATTATCTTGAGCACAGAAACCAATATTCTGTTTGTTACACATTTCAATTTGTAACAAACCGAATTTCCAACCAATATTTGTCAATTTCTGCCTGTTTAAACTTTAATTATTTAGAGATTTACACATAACAGGAATATTTAAAAGAAAGATGAAACTAAAGTAGAGCTTTTCACAGACTCATACCTAGCTCTGGTGATAATTAGACTTTTCATCAGTTTCACGGATGAGCAGAGAAAGGAGACACGGCGGAAAAGAATTGGGATTTTTATTAGACACTACAAATTACAGAGACGAAGAGGCTGAAGACTGAGCAGCACACACAGACACACAAACACGTCATGCATCCGTTCCATGACAATCGAGACCGAAAACACACCTTTACGTCGTGTTTTTACACTCCGAAACAGTCCGCTGGTGTTGCCATGAATACAATGGTTACAAGTCTGTTGCAATGTCCAAAATAAGAAAATGAGGAGAGTCGTCTGTGTTTATAATAATATATAGTTGTGTGTTTTTGGATGCACTAAGAAGCCCTTCAGTGCAGATGTGAAACTATCCGATTGAGAACTTTACATTGCTGAGAGACTGGGGAACACTCAGTGTATTCAAGGCACTGGAATAGCCTCAGCATTATGGTTAACGTTTCCGGGTGAGGTAGTGGAATCACTGGACAGTGAGGTACTTTTGGGATACGCATGGATTAATCATTGGCTTTTTCCTGTGTATATATATATATATATATATATATATATATATAGATATCTATATATGATTTCATAAAAAGATGCTCCACAGATTCAGGGGGCATCGTTCCGGTCTTCTCTACGAATCCTGTTCACCAGAAGGGAAAACACCCTCTGAAGAGCAAAAACACTGAGACGATAGTTTGTTGGTTAGAAAAGAACGATTTATCTACGTAACACAAACCTTTGGATTGGATCGATAATGTTCAACCCAGTCTGGACTGGGATTGGACGCGTTTTATTGGGACGATATTGGATTTCGTTAGTTTTTTAATATCCTGTTTCCACCCTGAACAGAACCAAATACTGAGATATGGAAGTCCAGGGCTGACGCCATTAAAACTAAAAATATTTGCTCAAATTGAAATTTATAAAAAAAAATAAAAATAAAAAAAATATATCTTAAAAGTTCCATTCTTAAAATAAAAAACTGCCAAAATTAAAATTAAAACTAAATAAAATATATTTTATATTTATATAACCACTGAATGTGAAATCAACTTTTAAATTTGGCAAACATTTTTATTTAATAAATTAATTAGAATAAAAACTTTTAGCATATATCTGAAAAAAAAACTAAATGGACAGTCTTTGTGCTAAGCTAATCGGTTGCTAACCAACTTCATATTTAATCACAATATCAGATTTTCAAACTATTCCTTTGGATGACTTAACATTGGTATCTTTGGACTTCCATACGAACGATCAGAAACGTCAATATCATCCCTCAAAACACAGCAATCGGCCGCCAGTCTTGGACTGATTGTCAAAAAGCAGCACGCAGCTCTACACTACAACACGAGTAGCGTCCATCACTCAGGTTCAGGGACCAATCACAGAGCAGCAGCAGAGTAATCAGCTATAGGGACCAATCACAGAGCAGCAGAGTAACCAGCTATAGGGACCAATCACAGAGCAGCAGAGTAACCAGCTATAGGGACCAATCACAGAGCAGCAGAGTAACCAGCTATAGGGACCAATCACAGAGCAGCAGAGTAACCAGCTATAAGGACCAATCACAGAGCAGCAGAGTAACCAGCTATAGGGACCAATCACAGAGCAGCAGCAGAGTAACCAGCTATAGGGACCAATCACAGAGCAGCAGAGTAACCAGCTATAGGGACCAATCACAGAGCAGCAGAGTAACCAGCTATAGGGACCAATCACAGAGCAGCAGAGTAACCAGCTATAGGGACCAATCACAGAGCAGCAGAGTAACCAGCTATAAGGACCAATCACAGAGCAGCAGAGTAACCAGCTATAGGGACCAATCACAGAGCAGCAGAGTAACCAGCTATAAGGACCAATCACAGAGCAGCAGAGTAACCAGCTATAGACTTCCCTTCCTTCATAGTAACTTCAACCCATCAGATCAGAAAGAAACGACTCACAAGCTGCGTGGTTTAAAAAGAAAAGAGGGGGGGGGGGGGGGTTTGAGTTGATGGATATTTAAAAAGTGCCCGACTACATTCTCTCTTCTGGACCGCATTTGTCACCATCTGCTTCCTCAGAGTTTAATGGATTGGTATGGGAGCCTAAAGGTGACGCCAACACAAGCAGGAGTGTCGTCATCATCATAATAATAATGATGATGATAATAATAATAATGCCCAGAAGGTTCGGGTGCTGCTGAACATCCACATATCTGTGTAAAACTACCACGTCCTAGCGAATATATAGAATATCAAAATACCACTATATGTCTTTTGAGTTATATATTTGTATTCTTTAATAATATTCTGGATCTGTTGTGCCTTTTAAAATACATAGTTTAGTCATGTATAGGAAAAATACTGTACAAAAAGAACAACTTATAGAATAAGTTTCATATAAACATATCTCTTGTAACCAATATATCATCTCTGTTAGTCGTTTGGTCTGCAGTAAACACATTGATCGGGTTAACCACAGCATCGGACAACACCATCACACCTTTACATTCATACAGCCATCTTTAAAAAAAACAAAAAGCAGAGCGCAACAATGAGACTACAGACATCTGTATTGACTTCTAAAATAAAAACACTTATATTAATCATGCTAAAGTTAAACAGAAGCAAAAATAAGTATCAACAACTTTGCAAAAAAAAATAAAAAATTAGCAAATTTTCGTCCTGTGAAAGAAAATCATGCTTAAATCTGAAAACAAGGGAGGAGGCTAAACAACAAGTATTAATACTAACAATTATATCAACAGAATATATATATGTATGTGTATATATATATATATAAAAACAACAATCGTCCATCTGAGAAATAAAAGGTGGATAAATATGAGGCGAGTGGAAACATTGAGCCGGATCAGATTGTGAGACGCGCATTAGTGCAGAGGGTTCATGAAGTTAGTTCAAATACGAGGCGGGGGGGCAACATAAAGGTAGTCGTGTCAGTTTAGTTGTGGACTTATTGCTCCGTGTCCGGTTGATGAAGGAAAAATAAAAATGTAAGTAACTTTAAAATACAAAGTGAAGCTTGAGACGGAAATACGACATCGAGAGAGAAAGAGAAGATGAAACAACAACCAAACGTTTACTGGGATTAAAAAAGAAAAGATTTGAGGGTTTTATACGCTGGCGGCTCTCGGACACATCACATCAGGGAAACAACAGTTTACAGTCCTCATCGCACGTATGAAAATTGGTATGAAAGTGAACGAACACACAGCATGGCATCGATTCTCCAAAAGTGGAAGGTAGCAGGGGGGGGGTGGGGTGGGGGGGTTGGCTCATAACTCCTCACGGTACATCAAAGAATGTGTGTTAATACACATGAAGTATCTATATGTATGTAGTCGAATACAGAAAGGAACTGACCGATAGAAGTCAAACATGGCAGCTATGACACCAGAATCATACAGGTGTGTTGGTTGAAGGGGGGGGGGGGAGGTGAGACGGGAGGAAGAGGAGGAGGGGGAGGAGGGGGCAGTGCCTCCAAAAACAGACATATTGTCCTTCAAACTGGAGGGAAGGCTGAGGGTTTTGGGTGGAGTAAAAAGGGTGTGGTCGGGTTGTTTATACTTTTGGGGGGTTGGGGTGGGGGGGGGGGGGGCTCTCACAGGGGCCCGTGTCGGGCCTCGAATTTAGCCACAATGTTCTTGCAGCGGCCGAGCTCCTTCCTTATCTCCGCCACCTCCATGCGGAGGGCGCCGTTCTCCTTCTCCAGGAAGTTGGCCCGGATGGCGATCTGGTTCTCCTTCAGCCGCCGGGCGTCCCGGGACCTCTTGGCCGCCACGTTGTTCTTTCTGCGCCGGGCCCAGTACCGGTCGTCCTGAGGGGGGCAGAGCGGACGGGTCAGCACGTAGTACACAATACCAGAGTCTGATGCTCGGTGTAGAGGTCTAAGAACGATGAAGACCTCCGGCTCCAAGAAATGAGGCTCTGCTAACCAGACGCTGTCACTTTAAATTTATTTCTAGTTCTCCGACTGTGACATTTTTTTTTCTTTTCCTCACTTCCTGACTAACACATTAAATACACAAAATGCTGCCGACATGTTAACATTCCTGAGATGTTTAACCGTGCCATCAGTTAAATATGAATAATAAAGGAGGAGCGGGATCGTCACCTTCAGGCCTTCGGGGATGAAGATCTTGCGGGCCTTCTTGATCATGGGCTGCGGCTTCAGCTCCTCGGCGGAGAATTTGCGTTTCCTGGGGTCGAACAGCGCCTGTCCGGGCACGCTGGACAGAGCCAGGTCTTGCGGGTCGGGCTCGTAGGCCAGCGGCACCTGGATGGACTCCGGGTCGATGGGGCTGGGGCTGGGGGTGTCGCGGGCCGAGGGCAGTGCTGCAGGAAGGATAACAACATCACACATTAGCTGCCAGCAAACTGCAACAAATTTAAAAGATGATGAATAAATGATGAAGCTGTGATGCTGCAGGAGGAGCAGCGGGGGGGGTGTAACCTGCAGAGAGCCTCACCGCTGCCTCTCTCCTCAGAGCTCACATGTTCACAACCGGCACCAGATGTCAACGACACTTCTTTCTCTTAATGTGTGCGTCTTGCCTCATCTGTCCAGCAGGTGGTGCTAACACACAAGCTTTAGGTTTTGTTGTTATTATCCTAAACTCTGCAGCTCCAGTCTTTAAGACTCCTCGTCTATCTGTTGTGTAAAGCCTCTCTAACTGATGGGAAGCCTGCCAGCTAAAGGGTGACTGGGTTCATTATTCCCCATCACCATGACGTCTCTGCACTCTTTACATTAGCACTAATTTGTTTTGTGATTAAAAAACCTGCTCGATGATAAAAAAAGAGGAGGCCGGATGTGCAGCACAGCAGGCTTTTCTTTAGCCGGCGTAATGCCCGGCCGCTGGTACATCATGACCTACATCTCTGTGCTTTGGGACTGAGCCACGACAGCCAAGTCGATGCCGCCGACCTTCAGTCGCACTGAACCGCGGTCAAACTGCGGCGGAGAGATTCTGAATGAAGAGGCCATCGGACTGCTCAGAAGCAAAAACAGGAAGTGGACGAGGAGACGCTGTCCGACCCAGAGGAAGTGATGAGCTTCTTCATCGCAACGGAAACCTCAACAGAGAGCAACACGGATGTCTACGTTCACAACATGGAAACGAGTTGAACTATGCAGGACTATTAAAACGCATTATGGCCTCATAAACAACAGCTCACTATCAAATATATTGAACTTAAACCTCACGTGTGAGAAGCTGGAACCAGAGACTGTCATTATCTAAAGGATCGTGGCTTCGGCATGTTGTATTAAAACATAACCGTGTTATAACTTGACCTCCCTCTCCCTCCGTAGGCTGAGCCCAGCGAGCTGCTTACGAACTGAAACAATCCTCCAGGCCCTCGAATAGCGTCGGCCTAATCACCTCTACGACTCATTTTGATCTCCTAATTAGCGGAGTTAAAAAACACGGCGCGCTAAAAGTAGACGCCCGTCCATTAACCTGTAATGTCCTCCGCTCATGTTCCACACATTCCAGGGGAGAGGAAGCAGACGAATGTGGATTCACAAAACAGACCCCCCCCCCCCCCCCCCCCCTACTCCTGGACAGGAACATCTAAAATTAACAAGGTAGACATGAGCTGACCTACAAAGAGCCGTGTGAAGAGAAGAAACTAACCGACATTAAATATCAGAGGAACTTGTTTGAACCAGTATTCATCTTTTCACACACACACACACACACACACACACACACACACACACACACACACACACACACACACACACACACACACACACACACACACACACACACACACACACACAATCTCGTAGCTGTGTGGGTGGTTCACACTACAGTTCGTGATAAGCTGTTTTGCTGTGCAGTGACGGAGCTGATGACCTCTGACCTGGGTGTGACACGGCGGCAACAACAACAACAACAACCACCAGGTCTTCATCTCAAAGACTTATGGCCTTTAGACCATAACGGTCACATGACCACGTGAGCGATGTTCTGTGTTTTTCTTATTGTCAACAAATCCCATAAAAAGACCAACAGTGAACGTATCTACTCACAAGTATTATCTGTGTATCAAGGCCTGGTATGTTCCTCCTCTGAGCCATAGAGCTCCATTAAAACACTTCACTGAGCCTCACTGTTGTTCCTTCATCACCACACACACACACACACACACACACACACACACACAATGAAAGTTACAGTGACCAGCTGTTTTAGTAATTTACTGAGCCGTGAAACTAAATATAGAATATTAGACGGGCTTTTATTGTGAAAGGTAAGAACGGAGGGATCTGGTCTGAGCTGCCTTTGTCAAAGTAATCATGACTACAAAATATTAATCTGCAGGATATTAAACTGTCCTAAAATGAATTCATCAACCAAACCCTGCAGCATTTGATTGTGTTCCCATGACATACATTGCCTGTAATAATAATAATAATTCCTGCAGGTCACTCATGCAGGACTTGCTGATGCTGTGACGAGACTGTCTTTCAGAGAGACACACGTTTAGAAACGAGTATCGACCGATAGCACCACCAGACGCCCTTTGACTCCTCCCACATCCGACGACCTGCAGGCCGCTCAGACTGATACAAACACTCAACACGCCCGTTGGGGTGTGTGTGTGTGTGTGTGTGTGTGTGTGGTTGTCATAACAATGTTATCAGCCGCCTGCTGTGTTGCTTTCAGTGTAGCACATTGGGATTGTGGTTGTGGTGGTTGTGGTGGTTGTGGTGGTGGTGGTGGTGGTGGTGGTGGTTGTGGGTGGCGGCGGTCGGTTAGACGAGACGAGGCTCGGCCGAGCTGGAACAATATTGCGCCCACGTGACGAAAGCACACCAGAGCCCATGTGATCCCTCTGCAGGGTACAGCCTGTGCTCTGGCTCCGAGTCCTCCTGGGCAGGACTCGGAGCCAGAGCACCGGGGCGAGAAGGGAGGGAGAGGAAGACTGGACGGGAAGTGGAGAGTGTTAGGAGGGGAGGAGAGGGTGAAAGTGGGAGGGGAGGGTGAAAGTGGGAGGGGAGGTTCATGCCGTGACAAAGCTCCCGTCTGCAGCTCAGCGCTGCTGCACACGGCGCCTCCATGTGTCCGTCACATGGCCCGGCACGCTGCAGGAAACCCCATCCGTGTTCACGTGAGAGGGAAATGTGAACAGACACACACACACACACACACACACACACACACACACTGACAGACACACACACACACACACACACACACACAGACACACACACAGTTTGAAGTACGCACATTTGCACTCTGGAATAAAGTGCACCGTACAGATGCATCCATTAACCTCTGAAACTATCTCGGCTCACACTGAAACATCACGTACATTTGTGAAAACACATAACGCGACAGTTGTGTGAGGGGGTTTAGCAGAAAAAGACATGAAATAATGATTAATGTTCAGCAAATATATAGAACTAAATATTGCAGCACTTCTGGTGGATTTCCTTCTTATAATCTCGGTCTAGACGCTCAAACATTTAGCGTATGAATCAATTTGTCAAACACTTTGGATAGAAAATAGTTTGAGTATGTTTAATATTTTTACTTAATACAAAACAACGTAATAAAAACAGTGCTCAGCTTCTTCTGCTTTATACTTAATAACTTATTCAAACAAAAAACAAGCAATTTAAGGAAACGGTTTTGGGCATTTCCCCCTTTTTATTTTAATTGGACATTTTATAGACAAAATAATGAATCATTTTATTAAATATGAACAGACATTGCAGCTGTAGTTTACACTGTTCCTTATTGCAGGAAAGGCTCAAACTACAGCATCTTGGCTCAGTGTGCATCCAGTATACAATAACACTGAGTTTAATAAGGTGATTAATAATACTACCTTTCCCTATTAGAAGACTTGATGTGATATGATGCATTACTTACGGTAAACACCTTGTTTATAAGACACAACACACTGAGCACATCTGGCACAACTGGTCCCACCATGGCTGCTATAATGGGATCACTGAGCACACGTGTCCTGTATTTAAGAAGCTGTTGCTCAGGTCCAAATCGCTCCTTTCAAAGTGGACGAGACGGCGATCAGTCGCTCGTGAGTCTTTAATCGTCAGCCGGATCGATACACAACCGTACGGACGGTTTAATCTGCATCGAGCCGACTCGTCGCTTGCGTGACTCATCGGTCCGTTAACGAGCGATTAGTCACTCAGTGACTCCTCAGTGGAGCGAAACGTGTTGCTTTTCACCAGGACTCCGCCTCGTCAGCGTTTACAGGTAACACACACACACACACACACACACACACACTTACAGTATCACACACACCATCGCCCTCCAAACACACGGCCTGTTTATCCGTCACTTCTTCTTCCAGGAGCCGTGTTCTGTGTTGCGTTTGGATTTGAATGCCCTGAGTTGATGTTCACAGCGAGAGACGGTCGGCCTTTAAATGACTCCGATTGTTCTGGCAGCAGATTCACAAACTCACTTTTAAACGCTTCAGTCTAAATACCAACTGCCTACTTAAAGGTCAGCTCATCTACAACCACGAGACTTTCCGTTACCAACAAGCTCCATTTGATCAGCACTGAAACGCTGGAACTCATCTGTAATGAAATGAATATCAGGACTGCAGGACGAATGCTAAATGAAGTTAAAAAAAATGCAATAATTTCTGAATCACATTTCTGACAAACCCAAGCATCAGTTATTATCATCAAGCCCTGCAGCGAACTCTTGGGAATGTAAATGAATATCGAAACCACCTCTTAAAAAACGTTACTACACGCCTTTAAAAACCACAGCGCACACACACATGAAGTGTGACTCATGGCAGCAGAGACTTCTCTGCCAATCACAGCTTGATTTAGGACCGCGCTGCATTCTTGGACTTGAGCCCCGTTTAGGCGCCACTCTGGGACTCCAAAGTCCAGTTCAGGGGCCGTAAAACAGAGCCGGTGTTTATCTAACCTGTGGTCACAAGCTCTGACTAGGGGAGAAGCTGAAACAGCAGAGGCGATGCCTTCAGGGACACAAAACCACAAGAACCTGTTCTGTCTTTGCATCTCTGGTTTTCTAGAACAGTGGAGGGTGTGTGTGTGTGTGCGGGTGTGTGTGTGCGTGTGTGCGTGCAAAGAGCATCGCAGCCCTCTTGGAGCTTCCCGTGAACCAGCACGTGAAGCCGCTGGTTCCTGGCCGTGGTTCCTACCTGCTGTGCCGGGGCTGCGGATGCAGGTCTGAGGCGCCATGCCCGTGTGACCCAAGGTGGTGGCGCGGCTGCTGAGGTCCACCACCGTGGGCGAGGTGGGCGTGGCGGGCGGCGTGGCCCTCGGCCCTTGCGGGGCCTGCTCGCCCTGGGCCGTGTTGGCGGGGATGCCGTTCTCCGACAGGAACTCCTCCAGGTCCATGTACTCCAGCTGGAAGTTGTCCCCGTCGTAGGGCAGCATTTTGTCCCACAGGGTCGGCCCGAGGAAGGCCGACTGCGGGTAGCATCTCTCATCGTCCAGCTTCTTCTCTTTCTCCTGGTCTTTGCCAAATCCTGCAAAATGTTTGAGCACAAAGTCAGTTCATTGTCTCACAGCAGACGAGGATCACAAGGCAGTGCACTGGTATGAATAGTATTTACTGGGTTAGTTTGTCAATGCATCTTGTTTGTCTAAACTACTTTAAAACACATGCAACCCAAAACTACCTGCATGACTAATTGAGAAAATGTGTTTTCTTTTATTCTAGTAATGTAATGTCACTATATTCAACAACACAAACAGTGGGTGGAAGGAACAGAAGCTACGCCCTCTGGCGACAGCTTGTGGTACCACTAATATAAATCCCACTTTAGACGAGAGGCGGTTTAAAGGTTACAGACGCACCTGCAAGCTTACAAAAATAAAAAGAAGCGTAGTCACAATAAAAACACGCGCACATCAGTATTTATTGTGTGTATATAGATAATAAGTAAAAGCTAAAACAAGCGTGTTAGTCTGAAGTGAAGTTTATGTCAACTAAAAATATTCAGCCGAGACGATCATCTTTCTGTTTTACATATCTTTGCTGCTTAATAAACTAATAAAGAATACATGGTTTCTTTTTCGACAAAGACCGAACGTCACTCGACGTCATTTAGTTGATCTGTGTCCTTTAAACTGCAACAACTGTCTGTCTGCAGAATTCAAATAAACCCACAGAGTGAAGTTTATCCGGTTTAAATGAAGATAAACGAACCTTCATCGTGATGGAAAGGCAGCTTCAGAGGGTTCTCCAGCAGGGACTTCAGCACGCCGTGCGTCGGCGGCACCAAACTTGGGTTTATCGCAAGAGGTCTGGCCATTTTCTCCATTTCGTCTTTGAAGGGCAAGTTGGAGAACGCAGAATTAATATTTGTCTCCCCCCCCCGAAAAACTAAAAAAGAGACGCGACCGTACTCGCTATCCTCGGAACTCCAGAGGACACTCCAGGTCGGGGATGAAGAAAACCGCACGAGCTTCGGAGGTGAGAAGAGACGGCAGTCCGCGCGACAGCAGGACGGAGAGCGGCTGGCTGCCTGCAGACGGAGCTGGCTGACAAATAGCTGGAGGAGAGAAAAGGGGGCGGAGCTACACTTCTCCATCCACGTGCGGAGACTGACGCAGGTGACGTCAGAGCAGCGGGAGGGCGCGTTCATATCACGTGGGGGAGAAAAATAAAGTCTATTACATTTGTATGATGTGTTTTGTAGTTGTAGTTGTGTTGTTTCTGTTTTGCTGTTGTTGTCATGTCTCTCTGGTAAAAGAGATCCTAATATTTATGAGACTGCCTGATTAAATAAAGATCAATAAAAGAATAAGAATAATAGATATCTTTTTTATTTATACAACACAGATACACCTTTTTGTACAGTTGTCTTTCATTGTCTATAATTAACATAATTTGTGTTCAATAAAGTGACTACAAACTATAGACTATATGGCTCGTTATCTTTGGTCTGCATGAGAGCAGTCTGTTCTTTCTGTTTGTATTTGGCGTCGTGCACCTGGAACGCTCACAGGGTCTGAAGTTGGACATTTAAACTGGGAACTTCCGACCTGTATAGACTGTTTAAAAGAAGTGGACGTAGTCGTCGTGACGTCACCCGTTGGTTTGAAGACATGCTGTTTTGACTCCCTCGAGTTCTGCGTTTTGGCCGTCGCCATCTTGACTTTTTACAACCAGTGAACAAAAGTGACGATATTTGGGCTGCAGAGGAACGACGTAGAGACGCTGTATACGTCTCTGGTAGAGACCTGTCAATCACCGTGTAGCCCCGCCCTAAAGCATCCCCTGCTTTATGGTCTGTTTGACTCTAAATGGACCATAACTTACTAAATGAACATCATGCTGTATTGAAGAAGACTTGAAACTAGAGATTGAGACCATAAACTCATGTTTACAATGTTTACTGAGGTAATAAATCAAGAGAGAAGTAGAGTCATTTTCTCATAGACTTCTATAGAACCAGAGGAGTCGCCCCCTGGTGGACACTAGAGAGAATGCAGGTTTATCTCATTAGCTTCACGTTTCAGACCCGGAGGTTACCTTCTGCTACGGACTAAATGCAACACAACAGACCAGGAGATGGGGTCGGATAGTCACAAAGTACCCACAGTCATTTGTTTTCCCTCTTAAATCCTGGATATTCCCTTAATGTACACGTTTGCATTAATTCAACCGTTTTTACTAAGAAATGTTACTTTTGACATTAGCTGCTAACTTGAATACATACATGGGTAAATATCTTGTTTTAAACTTCCAGATTTGTGTTTCATTTGTGACAGATTTTGTGGTTTTATGGCCCGTTTCAAACCTCCAGACTGAGAGTAGTTTACAAACACTTCCACTTAACCAAAGGGTTCAGGGAGTTTGTTTTGTTTTCGATGATGCTTACAAGGAAAACTGCCTCACCCAACAGGTATGAAGGTGTGGATGATACAGCATGTCAATAACACCTGTCAGAGGTGTCAGCCTTTCATTCAAAACAACGTGTTGCCTTTCAAGAACGTTACCAGAAGATTATAATTATAAAATGATCTCTCTCGTAAAAGTGTCTCTGAGATGTGTGAAGTTGCGTGGTAAGTTCTTCACAGAGAAGAAACAACACGGGTTTGTCCTAAAGGTGTGATTGTGTAACTTGGTGTCGCCTCCTGATTAATGTCAATTAGCATCTCAAGGTCGGGTTAGGGCGACGATATCTTCAAACGCCAAACCCTTTTAATAGTACCGCACTCACATGTACCGTCATGCACGCAACCAAAGGCGTTTTCATCAGGATGGAAGACTATTATCTCAGCCCTTCACACACTCAACACACCTTTCAATTCAACGGACATCAGACAACATTTTTTATTTTGTCTCACCAAAATCTACCAAAACATAGTTTATTTTAAACTGAATAATACCACAAGTACACCAAACACAGGGAATGCGTCACTGTCAAATGATTGTCAGATACTTCTTAAAACGAAACACAAGGTCTTTGTCAGTGACCGACAAAGACACATTCTCTGCTCACTGTTTTATTGCTATCGGGCTGTTTTAATGTGATCTTTTTATATTGGCATTTCCACCTTGCAGTGTCGGGCAGAACGCAGCATTTTCATTTCCACGAAGGAAGGAGGAAGCTTCCTGGATCTGTTTTGTAGAAAAGTGTCTCTTCGGCATGACGGCTCAGCGTTTGTCTACATACAGGTTCTGTCAGAAAGACCTGTCGCGCCGACTACATCCACTTCTTATTTAAAGTCATTGAGTAGGATGTATTTTTAACATCTGGCTCAAATACAACTGCATTCAAAGGTAGCAATTGCACTCTCCGTTTTTGCTGTCAGATCGACCAAAATGCATAAAGTGACAAAGTAGCCAGTGTGGCCACGAGTGACGCTACGAAATATTGGGGAAAAGATGTAACAGTAGCAAAAATATCCATCTAACATTCGCCACATTGAGCTATTGATTGTACCAAAACCAAAACATGTATCTGTAAATACCGCTGAGTGAAGTGAACAAATGTTCATTTTATTTCTAATGAATTCACTTTGTTACAATTTGTATAAGGACGATTTATTTGTTCAAAAAGTTCCTCATCCGAAAGATATGGAAGCCCATTCCTGCCAGCAAAAAAAAAAAAAAGATCACTAAAAAAAAAAGAAAAAAAAAAATAAGATCACAAAAAAAAAATAGTAACAAAAAAAATAAAATAAAATGTAATTCACAAAAAAAAAAAAAAATCCACCCACAAAATAAATAATAATAATTCTAATAATTTTTTTTTTTTTTTATTTTACTTTTTTTCCACCAGCAAAAAAAAACAAAAACTTTTGGTGCATCCATCTGTAACCATAACACTGACCAGATTTTTCCAGTTGCTATAGAAAGTCGAAATGATGAGATACTTTAAAACAACAGTCATAGAAGCAGCTATGACATATGAATGGATTGTGAGTACATTGAAGACTTCTTTAAAACGTGGCTTTACAACACATGAAATACAGATGATGTTTCACATGGATTGTACTGAGCAAACGCACCCTTGAAGCTCTGGAGTATAAAGAATGAAACCAATGTGGCTGAGGTGGCGACCAATAAACTATGGAAGCCCATTCACGGCAGCAAAAAAAATAAAATAAGATCACCAAAAAAAAAAAAAAATAATTAATTCACAAAAAAGAAAAATATGAATTCACAAAAAAAAAAAAATAATAATAATTAATTCACAAAAAAAAAAATATATATATATATTTTTTTTCTTTTTCTCTGTCAGCAAAAAAGAAAAAAGATGTTTCCAGTTGCTGTTTATTGGTCGCCACCTCAGCCACATTGACATTCTATTCAAGGGTGCGTTTGCTCAGTACAATCCATGTGAAACATCACATGGATTGAAGTTTTTTTGAAGTAAAAAAAAAAAAAATTATTAGAATTATTATTATTTATTTTGTGGGTGGATTTTTATTTTTTCATTTTTTTTTTTGTGAATTACATATTTTTTTTTTTTGTGATCTTATTTTTTTTTATTTCTTTTTTTAGTGATCTTTTTTTTGTTCTTTTTTTTTTTAGTGATCTTTTTTTTGTTCTTTTTTTTTTTAGTGATCTTTTTTTTTTTTTTTGCTGGCAGGAATGGGCAGTTGTGATAAAATAATGTCCGTCCTCTCTCAGAAGCAGCTAATGAATCTGCCACAAGCTCCCACTGTCTATTACTCACCTCCTGAACATCAAACTGTGCCTAAAATATCAGCAGGATTTTTGATCTTCAAAGAATTGTACGTCGGTAGGAAAAGGTTAATGTATGCACGATTCTCTGAACTCAATCATTTCATAACTGAAACGGATGAAACAGAAATATGATGTTGGTATAATTGGTCTCCACAGCCTTGTGCTCATTTTTACAACATTGCATTAAATTCCTCCTGCATTTAAGCATTTCATTCTTTCCAGGACGCAACAAGGAAAGTGTACCATGTTAGCATGGTTTCAGTGGGAACATGTGGCCCACACAGCTGCCTGCTCGTCAGTGTGTCTTTTGTTTCCCGGTGGTGGGTTTATAGCCGGTACTGTTCTCTGCCTCGTCCTCCACGGGGAAAAGCATCCGCCGTGTGCTGAAAAAGATGGAGATGGAGGATGCTGTCAGTTTTAAATAAGCTGAATACGAAGGTTAAAAAATAACCAAATTATTCGGCTTTTAGCAACAACAGACGTTTGATATCCACAAGATAAACTCCAAGAAATCAAAACTCAAAGATTCTATTTTTTCACTATTGTCAGATTATTCACTTGTTCCCAGGTAGCCTCGCCAGGGAACCAGACAAATCTGCAAGCGCATGTTTTATTTAACGTCTGGTCCCCCCCCCCCCCTCAATCACAGTAAGCCCCGCCCTAAAGCATCCCCTGCTTTATGGTCTGTTTGACTCTAAATGGACCATCATGTACTAAATGAACATCATGCTGTATTGAAGAAGACTTGAAACTAGAGATTGAGACCATAAACTCATGTTTACAATGTTTACTGAGGTAATAAATCAAGAGAGAAGTAGAGTCATTTTCTCATAGACTTCTATACAACCAGAGGAGTCGCCCCCTGGTGGACACTAGAGAGAATGCAGCTTTATCTCATTAGCTTCACGTTTCAGACCCGGAGGTTACCTTCTGCTACGGACTAAATGCAACACAACAGACCAGGAGATGGGGTCGGATAGTCACAAAGTACCCACAGTCATTTGTTTTCCCTCTTAAATCCTGGATATTCCCTTAATGTACACGTTTGCATTAATTCAACCGTTTTTACTAAGAAAAGTTACTTTTGACATTAGCTGCTAACTTGAATACATACATGGGTAAATATCTTGTTTTAAACTTCCAGATTTTGTGGTTTTATGTCCCGCTTCAAACCTCCAGACTGAGAGTAGTTTACAAACACTTCCACTTAACCAATCAGTCATAGATACTGGCCTGCCATGAACGGCTGTTGTAGTCTATTAATAAGTCTTTCATGTTTAAATTGCTCTCATGTCATTTTCTTTTAATCGCTGCACCACAAGGTATTTAGAGCAACAAGCCAAACATTTAAATTGGTGATGGACAGGTTAATTAACAGACTGCAGACTGTTTGGTTATTTTTTTTAAACCAACCAAAAAGTTTTTCACATTTTTGGACGATGGGCAATTTTCTCTGAAAAAAATATGAAACCGCCCAGACACCCGAGTAAAAACATTGTTTTGAGATTTTCAACATGTCACCTTTCAAACTGGTGGAATGAAAACATCCAAAATACACATTTAGCCGTATATTTTATAACTTTGTCTATTTGTGTCTGTAAATTTCTCCTAAATTCACCAAAAGTCAACATTAGATAATGCCTCATTTGCATATTTAAACATAACATTTCAGAAAACTTGTAATACAAATAATAACTGTCTTAAAGTGAGTAATGAACTGGGGAAGTTTCATGGTGATATCTATGAGTTACATTTGTCACCCTATTCACCTGACAGGAAATGTTATGAACAAAACATAAAACCAAATATAAACACAAAAAACAACACAAAACATATTCATATTCAAAGTCATTCCCGTTTCCTTTAATAAAGATGCTTCATGTTGCTCCAGTGACACAGACTAGATCCCTGACTGGTACAGTTTCTCCTCCCAGATGTGACGTTTTCTTACGCTCATATCCCCAATTTCATAGTGAGTGTTTGTGCACTGCACGTTGTATTTAGGTCTTTTATTTATAATGTATATTTTTTTACAATCATGACAAAATGAGCTTGTCATCGCTGCTGCATTCGTCTGTGAATCGGAGCAACGAGGTCACGATCCTCTGCAGCGCCGCAGCAAAGAGTGACGTGAATCTAAACTTGACCTACTTTCAGCCAATGAGTGTTTGCAGACCGCAATTCTATCTGTGTGGCTCGTTGCGCACGGAAACTCATGCTTTCTAGTGTAGTAGTTGCTGAGTCACAGTTGCAAAAAAAGAAGCCTGGCTGCGCTCTGCTCGGTCTGTATCATCAGCACCACAAAAACACAAATAACAGGAATGACAAGCTGAAGGAAAGCTAATTGCATTAAGAAGTACAAGACAAAAGCTTTATGAAAGGAGGCGATTGTGCAGACGAGAGCGGGACCAATCCTTTTATCTGAACAACTGCAAGCCTCACGTCCACAAAGATGTCACGCCGTATCAAATTAAGACCACCACATCAAAGCAAGTCTGTACGGATGAAAATGTCCTTTTTGTCCTCTGAAATCCAACCAGGTCAGAGAGTGACTACATTCTGAATCTGCCCTTTTGAAATGTGCATCTCAAAGTGACTCTCTCTGATCATAGCTGCTTCTAATTTCAAGCCACAATTAAGTTTTAAGACTACAGTGTCCGTGACGCCGTGAGTATAACGTTGCCTCGGATTCAGTATTTATTCATTAGCAGCACCAATAGATGTACAGACAACTATCAGTGGATTACGTTGACACAGAAGAAAACTTAAAAACATGAAGAATCTCCAGCAGGTTCTGCCGTCGAGACGAAAGGCTCTAGCAAATCTAACGACGTTTGGTATGAACACTGAGCAGATGTATACTTTTAAAAGCACAACGCAGTGTTTTTATCTGCAACAACAGACGCTGAAATCCTTAAAGACAGATAAATGATTTAGTGCTGTAAGGAGGCCAAAGGTTAAAGGTCGAGGTATCGGTGGTCAGCTGCTGTCAGCTGCAGGTAAATAGCTGAGTTCTTTGTTAAAGCGCTCCCCTGTCTCACTGTGAGGTCATGTGTTTGTTTTTTTGTATGTGCAAGAATCACAAATATTTTCCAACTGTGAGAAACATCTGCAGACGAGCATTTGTGACGCGTAAGCCGAACAAAACGTGTGTTTGTATGAAAGCGGTCAGCTGAACGGAGCAGCGTGGCCCCGAATCACTGCATAAAAGTTAATCAAGGGCACATAAAGAGAACAAATTCAGAGCTCCTCCGCCCTATGAAAATGTGATTTATAAAACTGATACAGCGGACTACAAAGACTCGTGTGTGGAAGCAGAGGGGAGTACACAACGGAGGCCGGCTGCTGCTCAGTGTCAGGGATCGACGGTAACATTTAAGTGTCCTCCTCAGTTGCTTTCCATGACGTTTCTTACATTTCTTCCCCATTAAAGGGTATTAATTAATACAATGCAAATGTCTAAGGACAGAGGGTGTGGTGTTGCTGTACAGAGTGTGAAGCCCCCCCGAGGCAAATCAACCTGAAATGATGTTTGCAGTGCAGATGAAGTCCTTTCAAGTCGAGATAAAAAAGCAGTTATAAGAATGTCCTTGCATGATGAATTAAGTTGTTTATGTTCATATTCATGTTCAGTGAATAAGGTGGACGGTTATGAGGAAGTTACTTTGAAACTTGATTTGCAGGAAGGAAACATTCTGTCAACTTCGTGTCTCAAGTGTTTTAAGAAAGATAGACTTCAAGGCTGAGCATCGACCCCTTAAAGTGATGCCGATACTTCATCTGACCCTTTTTCTCTACTTCATCTGATATCAATCATGTGAATGGAAGCATTCAGCTGAGTAAAATGCCCTCAGCACCACTTATCTGTAGCTGAAGCCACAGGCGTGTGGTAGAGCCATACTTTTTCATAACTACTACTATTAATGAAACGAGTCGGTCTCTCTGCTCTGTCTCTGCTCTGTCCCGTGGGTGAGGTGTTTTGGTTTCATATGATCATGTATGGTGTGGATAATGAGAGTTCGGTCTCATGGGAGGGGGTGTTACGTGTTGTGTTGTTGTCCCTGTGCTCTCTCTCTCTCTACCCACCACAGTCTCCATGCAGGTGCCACCTTTGTTCCTGCCTAGCAGCTGCAGCCGGTGAGTGACCGCGGCTGGGCTCAATCCCCGATTAGTGCACGGACGAGTAGCAGCATTGAAGCTGTGTGTGTGTGTGTGTGTGTGTGTGTGTGTGTGTGTGTGTGTGTGTGTGTGTGTGTGTGTGTGTGGATCACCTCTAGATAAGGATAAGGATAAGGATGTTTATTGTCATTGTAAAAACATACAACGAAATTAAGTTGGCGACTCATCAGTCGGTACAGCAGCGACAGGTAAACAATGTATAAGAACATGAAGATAAGACATCTCTGACTTAAAACATTAAATAAATATACAAGATAAAACACAGGCATCAATGGCTATGAAGTGAAAAAGGTGCTTTGTTAAAGTGTCGTGTTATTGGGGGGGGGGGGGGGGGGGGTGATGGAGGAAACCGCTCTGGGAAGAAGCTGTTCCTCAGCCTGTTAGTCCGGGTTTTGATAGTCCTGCATCTCCTTCCTGATGGCAGTGGAACAAACAGGGTGAGTGATGTCTGTACAGATGTTTCTGGCCTTCTTCTGGAGGCGGCCAGCACACACAGTGTCCAGGTCTGGGAGGGTAACTCCCACAATCCTCTGTGCTGGTCTAACCACCCGGACCAGGTCCCTCCGGGTCTCTGCTGTGCAGCTGGCGTACCACACAGTAAAGCACTGACAGAGGATGTTTACAATCACACTTCTGTAGAAGTTTACCAGAAGTTCAGGGGGCAGGCCAGCTTGTTTTAGCTTCCTCAGGAAGAAGAGCCTCTCCTGGGCTTTCTTCACCAGGTGTGATGTGTTCAGGGACCAAGTGAGGTCCTTAGTAATGTGGAGCCCCAGGAATTTGATGCTGTCCACCCTCTCCACCTCCTCCCCACTTATGTAGAGTGGAGAGGGTGTGGTCTTCCTGGATCTCCTGAAGTCCACTATGACTTCTTTGGTCTTGGTGGTGTTCAGGACCAGGTTGTTGTCCGAGCACCACTCAGCCAGATGTTGACCTCCTGTCTGTAGTGCGTCTCGTCGTTGTTGGAGACGAGTCCCACCACAGTGGTGTCGTCAGCAAACTTCACCATTGGGTTTGAGGAATAGGAGGGGGAGCAAATTCGTGTGTATACTACTGTGGTCTTTTGAGTTTGATCATCACTGCTGTTAACTAGTGTCGCTTTCTTGTTTTAAGAAAGTAGTTTTCAGTTGCCTTGTGAGCATCTGAGCATCCCTAGCTCAAAAATGACCTTTGTCTCTCTTTGACTTTATAAAAGACAAGGTTCTACCCTCGGTTGCTCTTTACCAATATGAAAATCAAATAAACAATTACGACTGAGTGTGAGAAGTAAAAACAAGCAACGCAGAACCCTGACCCGATGACATAAATGGGTCGAACAATATCAGACGTAAGAAACAGAAGGTGGGGGGGGGGGGGATACAAATAATCTTGATGAAATAAACTGAAATAATCCAAAAGCACTGAGGCTTTAAGCTGCTGCTGCTGCTGAAATGATCCTGAATCTACAACAAAACTTCCTGTTACGTAACACTTAACCTGACTCCATGTAATTGCTTTGCTGTTGTCCCAGCAGAGGCTGTTCAGTCGGGCTTTTTTCATGCTTCCATTAGAGGTTGTTAGCAGCATATTTCACTTAAAAGAATACTCCATATCATTTCATATAATCACCTCATATGCTTTGAAGCTGCACATTATGTTTGTTTCAGGACTAAAAGCGAGAAACTCCACTTCCATCTACACAGGAAACTCAGTTAGGTTTATGTAACAAAACTACTTAAGTTAGGATAAGGTAAGAAAACAACTCAGTTAGGTTTATGTAACAAAACTACTTAAGTTAGGATAAGGTAAGAAAACAACTTAGTTAGGTTTATGTAACAAAACTACTTAAGTTGGGATAAGGTAAGAAAACAACTTAGGTTTATGTAACAAAACTACTTAAGTTAGGATAAGGTAAGAAAACAACTTAGGTTTATGTAACAAAACTACTTAAGTTAGGATAAGGTAAGAAAACAACTTAGGTTTATGTAACAAAACTACTTAAGTTGGGATAAGGTAAGAAAACAACTTAGGTTTATGTAACAAAACTACTTAAGTTAGGATAAGGTAAGAAAACAACTTAGGTTTATGTAACAAAACTACTTAAGTTAGGATAAGGTAAGAAAACAACTTAGGTTTATGTAACAAAACTACTTAAGTTAGGATAAGGTAAGAAAACAACTCAGGTTTATGTAACAAAACTACTTAAGTTAGGATAAGGTAAGAAAACAACTTAGTTAGGTTTATGTAACAAAACTACTTAAGTTAGGATAAGGTAAGAAAACAACAGGTTTATGTAACAAAACTACTTAAGTTAAGATAAGGTAAGAAAACAACTTAGTTAGGTTTATGTAACAAAACTACTTAAGTTAGGATAAGGTAACAAAACTACTTAAGTTAGGATAAGGTAAGAAAACAACTTAGTTAGGTTTATGTAACAAAACTACTTAAGTTAGGATAAGGTAAGAAAACAACTTAGTTAGGTTTATGTAACAAAACTACTTAAGTTAGGATAAGGTAAGAAAACAACTCAGTTAGGTTTATGTAACAAAACTACTTAAGTTAGGATAAGATAAGAAAACAACTTAGTTAGGTTTATGTAACAAAACTACTTAAGTTAGGATAAGGTAAGAAAACAACTTAGTTAGGTTTATGTAACAAAACTACTTAAGTTAGGATAAGGTAAGAAAACAACTTAGTTAGGGTTAGCAAAAGATTGTCGTTTGGGTTAAGATAACTACTGAAGTGCCGTTACTGATGTACACAAGCTACGTCACAAAAAAAACAAATCAACATTGACTTGTCGTTTCACATGAGGAATGAACGGCGGTCTCCTGGCTAAAAGATCACTGTTTGCTGGAACCAATCACCTCCCTGTTAGCGGTCGTGTAGTCTGTTTGTAGCCTAATTCTGCCGATTGCATTCGTGCTTCAAACATCATAAAAGTGGTCATTTGTGAAGATTATCTTGCAGAAAAAAAACGTCTAAGTATCAAAAACTCTGTTTGCCACAGAGCTTACTTTCTGCAATAATCCAAATTCTAATGGAATAATCAGATATTCATTTTGTTGAGGGACTATTGAGATGCCAACTTCCTGTTGAGGGGAATGTGAGGTTCTCCAAACTCACTGCAGGCTTGTTCTATCGAGACATGTGTCTGTTATATGCTGTTGCTGTTTTTGTCAAAATTAACCCCATGTTGACGACCCCGATGCCAGCTTTCTTGTTCTGGAAAAAACCCATTTCATTTCATTTGCAGTTGTTCAAAAACATTTCCCAGAATGGTTGTGTTTCAAAATCTTGCTTTATTGGTCACAGATGTGCAGCACACAGTCCGTTCTGGGAAACTTAACAATAGTACAATAATAGGATCTTATTTCATTGGAAAGTCAAAACTGTTGCTGAAGTTCTTTGTGAAACATGATAATGAATAATTAAGGTGCAATACTTGCACGGATGATTCTATTTGTTCCCTACTAAACCTCACAGTAATACATGTTTACGCTACGGTAGCATAATTGCATCAAACCGCAGTGAGAAATGGAAACAATCCTCTGCTTTTGGGCTTTTCTGCAGAAGCAGAAGCTGCAATTTCCTGCCGACTCTCCACCTACCTGCTCATCATCTCCTCTTGCCAGCCGGAGAGAGACGTTGAGGTGCAGGGTTGCTCGTCTCCACATCCCACACACTGCATTAAAACACTCACATCCCTCCGCTCGCCAGCCACACACTCAGGTGCCCACACACATGGAGAGGGCTGCAGGTGAAACCAGTGGCTGACGGATAGAATACTCAAATATATATATATATATCTGGAGCCGAATGTGCTGCGAGTCCATTTATAGCGGTAGGAGGGGAAAGTGATGCGTGGATAAGATGCTCTGCTCGGTTTCTTCGTTGTTAGGACTTCACTGTTCAACATGCAGAGTGACGAATTAATCCAAAAGTAGACCCATAATAAGGAGACATATGGTCTTATTTATTGAAGGAATATTTGGTTTTCGGTGCATTTCTCTAAAAAGCGCGTTGAACACAAACAACTAATTCAGAATGTCTGAACCAAATGGATAACAATGATGTGAGCAGAATACTTGTTTCTTAAATGATGCTGTAATTCCTGTGTGAGCAGAGTGACACGTAGAATGAGTGATTTGGCAGCTCTGGAGGGAACAAGTCACTTACAGTGTTTTTTTAAATTCAATTTCGTGGAGTGCCGTGGAAATGGGACTTCTTTCTGCTCTCAGCTTTAATTAGCCGGAGGGAAAACAACTTCAATGGCAGCTGCGACCGTTTGTCTGGTTCTCCATTAGCGTCTGCTGTGGCGGATGCTAATCTTGCAGTAAATGTTGGATTTCACTAATTCAGAATCAGAAAGTGTTCTGTTCGAGGAAAAATCAGATGAAAAAGATTTGATTTGATAGAGCAGTTTGATCGCAGTTTGATCTCAGTTTGATCGCAGTTTGATCTGGCCTGTGGTTTAGATCATTCTGGTTGAACCTGTGCAGGATTCTCAGCATGTCCTGCACGTTGAATCTAAACTGTATATATTTATACAGACAGGCGACACACAAGGAGATGTAGAAATGTATCCATGTATACAGAAATATACTTGTGTTTGTTCAGCACTGTGGTTGGTCGGTTATGGGAGCCCAAACGAGACATGGGAAATAAACTTGAGCGGATTATGAGACAAAGGGCCTCTGGACATGGACATGTAAAAGGACCCACCGCCTCTTATATGAGCAACACACACACACACACACACACACACACTTTAATGTTTAGAATCTTTTCGATCGTGTTTGTTCTATAACATCCTCTGATATGAGGCTACGGAGTGTAAAGTCCATTCGCCTTCCACACATGCAAAGAGACAAAGACACACATCCAAAATCAAACACACACACACACACACACACACACACACACACACACACACAGTGCCCTGCTGCGCTCTCAGACTGGAGTCACACGCTGTCAGCATGGACAAGCACGTTTCCAAGCACATGCCCTCTGTCTCCCTCTCTTCTCTTTGTGTCCTCTCTCTTCTTCCTCTTTCTTCATCTCTCTGCATAAACAAAAAAAAGCAGCCTTTTGTGAGGATGTTATGAACATGTGTGTCAGTATATTTCCATGCTCATGCCTCTTGCAGGAGACAGAAAGCAGAACAACAGGTAGACAATGTCCACACGGCACAGCAGGCCATTTTAATTCAGCCCTCTCGTTCTTCCACGACGCAGAGCGTAAAGGATTTGGACTCAGCAGAGCGCCTCATTAAACGACTGCTGTCTGCTCCCATTCCAATGTCCGGCTGACTGAAGTTCTTGGTGTTGAGCCGAGGCATCCCTCAGCGAGGGACTGACTGCTGCCGCCGGCGACTACGTGATCATCCACCACTATTAACTTGAGCTGGCTTTGATTTACTCGAGATTTATCGACGCCACAATCGACGGTCAGGCTTTCGTAGGTAACTTATTTCAGGATAAAGTAAGGCGGGTGGGAGGACGGATGGGTAAAAGAAACCGGAAGGACTTTCACAAAGAAGACTGCTGTTCGAGTCCCGTGTGAAACAAAATCTCAACGTTGACTTATCAGCCACATGAATCAGTAATCAGCCACGACCTTTTCCTGACCCCAAGTGCCTAAACCTGACTTCCTGTGAAGAAGGAAGTTTATTCTTAAAAGACACTCGGCGAGTGGAAACTGACACGTCTTAAACCGACGCTACAGAATCCTTCTCTGATCCAGCTTTGGAATGTTGGCCGCGGCATCTCTATTGTTTAACAAACAGGCCTGTTCACACACATTTAGAGGAGTCTTACAGAGAACGATCAGTGGGTTTCCATGCATGCGTTAATCCGGCTATTGGCAGGACTCCAGTTGACGTCCTACGTGGGCTGAACCTCAGGTAATAGAAGTTTCCCTGCTGCAGGAACAGGTTTAATATGGGAATGAACCAAGTATCCTATAACCGGGTTTCTCCTGATTCTGATAATGTTCATGCTTGTTGAACCAGGTTTGTTTAGTTGAATGGGTTGGAAAGCGGCACATGGGACTTATAGACAATTTGCGTCTCTTTGTAGTCGTTTTATGATACATTGGGCTCATTTTGACTCTCCTCCTGGTTTGGTATGTGTCCCTTTTGAGTGACACTAAGTAGCTGAAGGCTAGGGGGCCCCATGACACTTTATTGAACGTGTCTACACGTTCAGTAATCCGTCCATACCCGGCGGTATCGTCCTCCTGCATTCAGACACCACAGCAGAGCCGGCGTCTGCAGAGCCAGCCAAGGTTTTAGTTTGTAAAGTCCTCCGGCTAACGACTCGCTAACCACTAACACACATTTAGTTGCTATGGAGCTGGATCTGCTCAGTGACGGACAGAAAGTCCTTGAGAACTTGGCTCAACTAGGTTTTATGAATCACATATTAAAGCTAATAGTTTGACACTGAAGCTTCTCGATGGAGATTCGATCTCTTCAAATGTTTCATTTAAAAACATTCTAATCTCCCTCCTGGAACCTTGTGGAGATTGTAAACCTGACTGTCAGTCTGGAAAGCGACCACTTGGGATTCTCGTTAGTCTCCCTCCACGTTGACCCGCACATTACAGCCTGTGTTCCTGCAGAGGTGCGATTAAAAAGTGCTACAGAGATAGTACAGCGTCGTGTCACCGGGGGCAAAAATAGTCGACTGCTAGCTTTGACCAGCTGATGGGAGGATTACCACGTAAATCCTCTGGTGTCCTGGAAATCTTAACAAGCCACCTGAACGAGTCGGGGGACGGACACATGTGGATCATTACAGTCACATAAAAGTGAGAAACGATCAAATATATGACGTGTTATTGAGCATAAAAGCGGTGGGAAGTTATGTTCTTGCTGCCCGACGTGAATGCTTGTCTGACATGTGCTTCACATTCAGGCCAAACGCTCCGACTGGACTAAACCTGCATGGAGAATAAAGGATTAGTCCTCGTAACCCACACTTATGTCACCTGAAGAAAATCATGGCCGATACATGTGAGCCACACGGGACAAGTGCTTGACTGTAGTGTTACACACTAACGTCACATTGTGTCTGTAGTTCAGCCTTCAACTCTGCAGGAGTCGGAGCTGCGATGATGCCTTTGCAACAATAGCGGCTTGAAACCTTGGAGAACTGAAGAATAAGCATTTTCTCTGTTTCTAGGCAACGTTGTCTCCCTTGACTGCGATTCAGAGGATCAGAGGAGAGTTCACTCTTACGTGTTCTGGTTAACGCGACCTAGTTTCCCTCTGCACACTGGTCGCCTCTGAGCCAGTCACCTCTTCATTAGACGGTGGCTTACTTGCGGGCTTTCTTCAACTTTTGCTCTGACCATCTTTTGCATCCTCTGTTTTGCAGCAAAGATTTAACCTCCGGTGCTCGTTCCACCTCCACCTACAATAATACTGCTATTTCTGTCATCCTGTCCGACCAATACAATACTCACAGCACAGTGTGGGAGGATGCTCCTCAACCGCTACTGGAGGAGTATCAGTCTGGAATAAAAACATGCCTCACCACCAGCTGTTGATGTGTTTTCTTCTTACATAAAACATGGCTCTCATCGGAGCTCGTTAGTGTCTCAAGATGTGCTAAAAGCTCTTACAAAAGGCGATCAGAAGAAAAAACGGGACAAGGAGTTTGTTTTGCTGCTCTGCTACAGGTCATGTAGCATTCAACAAACAAACTAACGATGTGGAGGAAAAGACAGCGCTGAATAAACAGTACGTGTTGATTCGTGAGAACCACCCATGTTGGCTGAACAGACAAAGAAAACACGGAAACGCCTTTAACAGACATTTGAGGGGGGACACCCCAGATAGGGT
Organism: Leptoclinus maculatus; assembly: GCA_032191485.1. Lineage (NCBI taxonomy): Eukaryota > Metazoa > Chordata > Actinopteri > Perciformes > Stichaeidae > Leptoclinus > Leptoclinus maculatus. The sequence continues at coordinate 1,073,734 of JAVDOI010000044.1, read as the reverse complement.
AAATATCTTATGTATCACCAGGAAACCCTTTTTTGTTTCGCAAGTTAATATAAAAAATATTTAGCAAAAGATGCTGCTTTTGATTTTGTTCTTCAAAAACTGCTCAAACTAGCCTCTTCACACTCATCTTTATTGCTCAGATCATTAAAAAGCAGAGACGACATCTACGAGACACTCTGAATGAAAGTAATGAAAAGGGAGTCTGATGTAATCCTGTGAATTGGTGACGCTGCGGTACAAAGTGAACTCCTCGTGTTTATCCGTCTGACTCCCGAGGCAGAAGCCGGTTTAGTGAGCATGTCAGCGAGCATAACAGCAGCACTCAGGGGTTGTGGGGGGTCAGACTCTGTTCTGGTTTGTGTCTTTTCAAGGCACACGGCCGGTGTTTTAACAGCCCGATGACTCGACTGTGTCGGCATCATCTTAATGCAGCAAACAGGATTTCAATAGTGAAAAAATAGAATCTTTGAGTTTTGATTTGTTGGAGTTTATCTTGTGGATATCAAACGTCTGTTGTTGCTAAAAGCCGAATAATTTGGTTCTTTTTTAACCTTCGTATTCAGCTTATTTAAAACTGACAGCATCCTCCATCTCCATCTTTTTCAGCACACGGCGGATGCTTTTCCCCGTGGAGGACGAGGCAGAGAACAGTACCGGCTATAAACCCACCACCGGGAAACAAAAGACACACTGACGAGCAGGCAGCTGTGTGGGCCGCATGTTCCCACTGAAACCATGCTAACATGGTACACTTTCCTTGTTGCGTCCTGGAAAGAATGAAATGCTTAAATGCAGGAGGAATTTAATGCAATGTTGTAAAAATGAGCACAAGGCTGTGGAGACCAATTATACCAACATCATATTTCTGTTTCATCCGTTTCAGTTATGAAATGATTGAGTTCAGAGAATCGTGCATACATTAACCTTTTCCTACCGACGTTGCAATTCTTTGAAGATCAAAAAACCTGCTGATATTTTAGGCACAGTTTGATGTTCAGGAGGTGAGTAATAGACAGTGGGAGCTTGTGGCAGATTCATTAGCTGCTTCTGAGAGAGGACGGACATTATTTTATCACAACTGCGAGAGGTCATTCTATGGAAGCCCATTCCCGCTAGCAAAAAAAAAAAAAAAGATCACTAAAAAATGTTTTTAAAAAAATGAGATCACTAAAAATAAAAAAATAAAAAAAATAGTAACTTAAAAAAAAAAAAAAAATGTAATTCACAAAAAAAAAATGAAAAAATAAAAATCCACTCACAAAATAAATAATAATAATTCTAATAATTCTTTTTTTTTTTACTTCAAAAAAGCTTCAATCCATGTGATGTTTCACATGGATTGTACTGAGCAAACGCACCCTTGAATAGAATGTTAAGCAAGAAGCAGCTCTGGAGTATAAAGAATGAAACCAATGTGGCTGAGGTGGCGACCAATAAACAGCAACTGGAAACATCTTTTTTTTTTTGACAGAGAAAAAGTAAAAAAAAATATATTTTTTTTTTACTTTTTCTCTGTCAGCAAAAAAGATGTATATATATATATATATATATATTTTTTTTTTTTGTGAATTAATTATTATTCTTTTTTTTTTTTGTGAATTCATTTTTTTTTTTTTTTTGCTGGTGGAAAAAAAGTTAAATAAAAAAAAAATTATTATTTATTTTGTGGGTGGATTTCTTTTTTTTTTTTATCTTATTTTTTCTTTTTTTTTTTTTTTAGTGATCTTTCTGATGAGGAACTTTTTGAACAAATAAATCGTCCTCATACAAATTGTAACAAAGTGAATTCATTAGAAATTAAATGAACATTTGTTCACTTCACTCAGCGGTATTTACAGATACATGTTTTGGTTTTGGTACAATCAATAGCTTAATGTGGCGAATGTTAGATGGATATTTTTGCTATTGTTACATCTTTTCCCCAATATTTCGTAGCGTCACTCGTGGCCACACTGGCTACTTTGTCACTTTATGCATTTTGGTCGATCTGACAGCAAAAACGGAGAGTGCAATTGCTACCTTTGAATGCAGTTGTATTTGAGCCAGATGTTAAAAATACATCCTACTCAATGACTTTAAATAAGAAGTGGATGTAGTCGGTGCGACAGGTCTTTCTGACAGAACCTGTATGTAGACAAACTCTGAGCCGTCATCCCGAAGAGACACTTTTCTAAAAACAGATCCAGGAAGCTTCCTCCTTCCTTCGTGGAAATGAAAATGCTGCGTTCTGCCCGACACTGCAAGGTGGAAATGCCGATATAAAAAGATCACATTAAAACAGCCCGATAGCAATAAAACAGTGAGCAGAGAATGTGTCTTTGTCGGTCACTGACAAAGACCTTGTGTTTCGTTTTAAGAAGTATCTGACAATCATTTGACAGTGACGCATTCCCTGTGTTTGGTGTACTTGTGGTATTATTCAGTTTAAAATAAACTATGTTTTGGTAGATTTTGGTGAGACAAAATAAAAAATGTTGTCTGATGTCCGTTGAATTGAAAGGTGTGTTGAGTGTGTGAAGGGCTGAGATAATAGTCTTCCATCCTGATGAAAACGCCTTTGGTTGCGTGCATGACGGTACATGTGAGTGCGGTACTATTAAAAGGGTTTGGCATTTGAAGATATCGTCGCCCTAACCCGACCTTGAGATGCTAATTGACATTAATCAGGAGGCGACACCAAGTTACACAATCACACCTTTAGGACAAACCCGTGTTGTTTCTTCTCTGTGAAGAACTTACCACGCAACTTCACACATCTCAGAGACACTTTTACGAGAGAGATCATTTTATAATTATAATCTTCTGGTAACGTTCTTGAAAGGCAACACGTTGTTTTGAATGAAAGGCTGACACCTCTGACAGGTGTTGTTGACATGCTGTATCATCCACACCTTCATACCTGTTGGGTGAGGCAGTTTTCCTTGTAAGCATCATCGAAAACAAAACAAACTCCCTGAACCCTTGATGTGAATAAGGTTGCAACCCTCCCGTTTGTTTGCAGGAGATGAATATGAGCTGCTACACCTCTTTTCCACGAGACCACAATCTCAGACTGCTTTTCTTACTAAAGATGAGAAGATGACTGTGGGAGCTGGAAACTGCGAGGCAGGTCAATCAGACAGTTTGATGGGTTTTTAATCACGCCGAGATGAAACCATGACAGACTTCTAAAAAAGGGGAACGTCTGTAATCTCCATCTGTTAATGAGAAAGGAAAAGGTTATCAGAACCGCAGCAGGAAACCAAGAGATGATTTTATTCCTGCTCATTCGCCGTCTTTATTCAGGCTGGTGTATCAGTTTGAAACCTGAAGGCTTTGTATTCGGAGGCATTTCGTCAATGGCATTAGCGCGATGACAGCTTACCTCACCTGTGGTTGTGATGAAGGTTATTTATTCAGCCTGAGGAAAAAAAGAGAATAAATTGAATCGGGAGAGAAAGAAACGAAGGGACGTAATGTAACTAGTGGGGCGTGGAGGACAGCAGATACAGGGACAAGAATTGTCAGTTTTTTACGTGTCGATCGGACATTACGGCAAAAACAAAATTGGGTTAAGACAACAAAACCACAACGCCGTGTCAAACACCGGTCATCTGGGGGACAGTGTTTGTTGGACCTATCCTCCTCCCCTCCCGTCACTTGCTGTGACTGTCATGTTGATTAATTTAATGTCTCCACCCCAAATACAGCTCCTTTTGACTTTCCATTGGCATTATTTTATTCATTATTCCTACGCTGCTGTAGATGTAAAAAAACAAACCCTTTTCCATGCTGGGTCAGGGCTGCTAGCTGTGGGGTTGGCCGACCCTTTCTTACAATGTCCAGCAGCTGCTTCAGCGTCACAACAGTCACGCTAGCCCACTGACCAATCACGGCGCACGTTAATGATGACGTACTTGTAGGCCGCCTAGAATGCTCTGGCACGCCAAAGAATACGCCCAACATCTCAAACTAAAAATCTGATCAACAATATCGTCCCCATTCACTTAAACTGCAAAGACAGTAGCTGTGCAATGAGAAAATAAGCTAATGGGAAAAATAATTATAATACATGTAGTGAATTTATGAAAAATTATTAAATTAAATAGCTATAACTTTGTCATTCTGTTTAGGCCAGCAGAGAAGGCCTTGCTGGCCCTGACGGCCCACCACTGGCGTACAGTACATACAGTATATCTGTTATTCAACAGCTTTTTTATGTATGTGTGTGTGTGTGCGAGTTTGCTCCTGTTGTATTTTCAGATGCAGCCGGTCCAAAAACAAAAAATATGCCACAAAGTGCATCAATCGCAGATCATCCAAAGTCCTCTGAATTGCGTATCTGCATTCGAGGGTCCCGGACTAATGGACTGAATTCAGGTTCATTTAGCACAAAAAAAACAAAAAAACATTTCATACAAAGTGGGCACTTATTTGCAGAATAACATGGACAGAATCACATATCCTGCCAGATATCATCAGTGTGCTGCAGGCTGTGGCAAGACGAGATGAACCCTGATGTCAGGTCATCGGGTCTACATGAGTGCGTGCGATTCAATCAATGCTCTTGCGTGTTATTTCGTGTCGCTGTTACCTCCCTTCACTTCACCTCACAGCTTCAGCTACTGTTTATTCGTTAACTTCCTCATGTGTGCTCATTGAGGGTTTTCCTCTGCGACATTTTACAGGCCGATGTGGGCAGACAGGTCACTCACTGAGGCTGCAGTTCAAGCGTTTGAGAGTGCAACAAACTGATGGAAGTTTCACTTAGCTGAGACATTATCTTAATGGAACGGACGGGGGTGTGTTGTTGCCAGGCGGGTTTCTCTCTCTCTTACGCTCTTGCACACCACTGGCTGGCTGCATGTCACCCAGATCACAGTCAAGAACCCTCACCACACAATCATTCCAGTTGCTGAATAATACAAAGCAAACACTGACCTACTTTCAGGAGCAGGGAACAAGCGAGAGAGAAGACCCGGAGTGGAATCCGGCGAGGAGGCGGATTGAGGGAGGAGCGGAGGCCGAGCAGGAGGCGGGTGCAGCATTGACGGACGGGTTTGGGTATTGGTTTGTGTTATGATTGAGGAGGGAAAGAGGGCGTGACTACACCGGTCCAGACGGGAGCAGCAAGCATGGTGTGCCATGTGAGCTCCAGAGTCCGGTCCAGACTTCCCGGCGGCCGACGCTTGTAGCCTCCTTTAAATGTGATTAAACAGGCAGGCACAAGAATACTGCAGCGAGCCCCCTTATCCTGGAGGCCTCCCTGCACGAGGAATGCAGTACATAGAAACCGGCACCTCACACATGTGTCACACCATCAATCTGTGCAATGTACACTTTCTGACCCTTTACCCACCCTTCTGCATTCCTGCTATGTTCTACCTTTACGCATCGCGCTCATCTCTCCGGGAGAGCTGCAGGTACGACAGAGTGTTGCTGCACTTGTTGCTCGGGCATGTTGTTGCTGCTCCGTCAGCGCGTAGGCAGAAAAAACTGACTCACAGGAAACCAAAACAAAATCAATCACAGTCATTTACAAAGAAGAGTTTTTCCCCGCGGCTGTCCAAAACTCATTCATGATTTTAATTTACTGCTTTAATTTACTGCTTAGGCCAATTAAAATGCCTCATAGTAATAGTAATTACATAGTAATTAGAGGTTAATTACAGGTTGATGAGGGCTGGTTATGTTTTGTAGTGAAAGTTGTTAATGAGTAAACCAACATCTGATGAATTAATCATCTATGTCCGTCTATTAGGGAGAAAACGTACATTTTGTCAGACATTTGGAGTCCAAACGGGCTGCAAAGAGTTGCCCAACTGCAAACAGATGTAGCATGGATTTCATCTCAACTTGCAACTTTGTCCTTGAGGGAAATTCTTCTTGCACTCAGGTGAAACACACCTTTGATGACACATGCTACAACCCAACGCATGAACTACAACCGACACAAATACATCACCTTTCATCTTTATCAGTGCAGCAAAAACAAGTTTACATCATTATCTTTTAAGTTCTTGAACTTGTTTGCAAGGCTTTATTTAAACATCCAGCAGTTACAGAGCACCATTCTTCTTCTTTTGGAGTCTTTGTGTTTGTGTGTCACCTGACCAATATTCTCCCTCTCTTTTAGCTCTGCTTTTGGTCTCCACCACCAATCTCCACCTTCTGTCTCTTTAGCTGCTAAATGCTAAACGCTAAAAGTGAACTCAGTAAAATAGCTTGTAGTAGCTTAGGCTTTACAGCAACTTAGCTCAGACAGACGCTGCTCTGGGTCAGTAGTTGGTTGCCAAACCTTTTATTGAAAAAGTGTTGCAACTGTTGCAAATTTGCATTGTTGCCTGTAGAAAAAGTTTTGAAGCGAAATATTGAAAATATAGTATAAGGCCTTAAGTTATATACTATATACTATAACCGCTATACCGGAGACGGTGGGAGCGGTTTCATTCACGTTGATTGAAGAAATGTCAATTTAAAAGTCATTGTTGCGATCCAGATATTCATGCTTATCGCTGATGTCAGCCATTTTTCCGTCGCCATCTTTTAGCTCTGGCGTGGGAAGATAAGGTTAAAACCCCGGTTTTGTCGTATGTTGTTTGGTTAAATGTTGTGTTGTGTGTTTCTGTACGTCTTGGGTCATAACACATTTTAGAAAATGAAGTGAAATCAGCTGACGTGGGCCAGCGAATCAAAAAGGATCACAAACCAATGAAGCAGAACCAGAGATATGATCTTTTTAGTCTACTCTGTACATTCTCCCGAGAACAAGTCTGTCTCGCTGAGCAGCTCTCAGAGTTAGACCTGAATATCAGAGACATGTGGGACACGCCGTCAGCCCTCCAGCAGCAGTGTGTCAGTGTTAAAATAGATCAGTGTACACGTGAACTGGGCCGAAGTTCACGGTGCCGGGAGGATGACCGGGCGATACGTTGAAATATATGATCTCGATTTGTTGGTACATATTTCAACTGAACACTTTTTTTATTGTCTGTCTACCTGATGTACAAAAACACACAATAACAGCAACCCGGTGTGATCCAAAATAATAATAAATAAATCTTTTCTAATTTTCTAATACAACATTATTGACACAATTTATTAGATTTTTGGATACGACCACAGTTTGCAGAGGTGTCAGAGGTGATTAATTGTCCAGTCTGGTGTCAATATTCTGCCCCTTAGTGGCAGTGAAAAGAAACGACCTCTTCAATCACGAGCTGATGTTTTTAATAATGTGCTCTTCTATTAATCATAATCTTGATTTATGCTCTTGTTCATGCTGGTTAATTGACCCTAAATGTACTAATACAATATTTTTGCCTGTTCCTTTTTCAACGGTCACATTTGCACATATCATATAAATTATATTCAATGCATGTGTTCATTTTAATAGTCGTTAAATATTCTATATACTGGTTTTTCTTGTCTCCAGATTCTTCTAAACTGAAGCTTTTTTAATTAGATATCTTCAGGTTCAAATGCCATTTCAGAAAAAGACACGACAGATGGAGTTCATTGACCGCTCAGAGTGCTCCCTTCATGGATTATCTGAAACACTACTCTCCTATCTTCTACTGAATGAGGGATTATTGAGAAGGTGTTGACCTCTGACCTCAGACACAAGTACAGAAGCTGGTTGGCCCCGTGCAGCTGTCCTCAGACTCACGGAGCTCAACAGATGCATGAGCTCAGCCTTAGCGGAGCATTGTGTGGCGCAGCCATTAAACCTAATCAGCTGCTGGACTGATTATAAGAATGTAAACCTTTTAGTTCAAATAATCTAATTAGAGTATTTCTACAATTTCCTTACTGATTGATTGAACTGCCATGACCCAGTCGATGATTTGGAAATGCTCTTCAGGTTTTTGCCACCGAACCAACTCATCAACAGCTGGACCTCCGAGATACAGGTGATCAACTGAACCCCCCCCCCCTCGACCGCACTCAGGTGATCTCCATCTGACTAATCATGTGACACTGTGGCAGCGATGATTCAGGTGTGTCCACTTCATAAACGAGGGTAATACTCCCGCAAACATGCATCTAGTGTTTTATATTTGACTTTAACGGGTCAATGTCCAAAAAGCCACATTAAATCTAAATCTAAGACTTTTTCGGTCTTTAGAAAACACACATTTCATGCATATTTTATATAACAATGTCAATTTAATGTGGAACTCATTATAGATCATACAGCTCGGAGGTCATTTTGTTGCAGTTTGAGAGGTTTGAAATGTTTTTGACATTGTTCCCTTTAGACAGACAAAGCCACCTTAAAGCCACCTTTAAATATGAACGGGGACAATCATGTGTTAAGAGTAAAGACCGTGGGGACAGGGAAACATAAACAGCAAGTGTTCTCATCTTGTAACATTTCATTTGTGAAAGATGAAATGATTGAGGCTCAGGTGATAGACGGACACTGAGGGAAGGAGGGACTCTGCTTCTAATCAACATTATTCAGTCGTTACAACAGAAGCTGAAGTGTTTGGTTAATCAGAGCAGATCTGAGGAGTCCTCTTGTCATTACGAGTGTTCAACATGTGGACTCGTCGGCACATCGGCGTTACGTGACGGCTCCTCGTGGTCGTGTAAGTCACCTTCAAAGGGTCGTTTTCACAGAAGACATTTTGAAATCAAAACTAAATAATCTCAACGCAGAATGACCACTTAATACTTTTCATTTAATTATTGTTCTGTTCTTTGGAAGGGTTATATTATTTAAGCCCTCTTTTGACATAATGTGGTCTATAGTAATAGAAAATATGATGAAGTCGTAGTCTGAAACACGTTTAAAACACGTAAAAATCTAACAAATGTATTTGGTTGTGTTTAGGCAACAAAAGCACTTTGTCTAGATGGGAACACACATCGGTCTCCTGGGTGACAGTCCACCATCCCGACCTCCTCGCTACGCTTTTCAATGTGTCACATTTGTGTGACCATGATGACTAATTTGCATCTTGCATCTTACGCTCGGCTGATTGCAGTACCTCATTAAATGTAACGAATATGAGGTGAAACATCAACTTAGGTGTTTTTTCTTGGAAAACACTGAAACGAGGTTCAATTTGCAGCACGCAGTGTAACTCTCTGCTCGACCTGGAGACATGATGCAACAAGTTCAACATGTTGTGAAGTAAGTGTTACAAAGTGGAAACGCAAGATCTCTGCAACAACCGCAAGTCCTGCGTGTCGGACGATGAAGCCGCGGTGCATTCGGCTCGGTAGCAAAAAAAAAAGGCTCAAAAAACAAATGGATGAGTGAAACACATTCTGTCCGTGTGGAAGCCCACGAACTCAACGCTGCCAGGAGCTGAAGGGAAACAGAACTGCTGCAGTGTGACAGTGGCTTCGTTTCCTTGGGAACTGAGAGGAGTGCTGGGAGAGAGCGACGAGGGGGCCGGCGCTCCTCTCACACGGCCTCGGTAAATTATCCTCGAGAGCCGTTTCAGTCACCTCGCTGAAGAATCCAATTAAAGGAAACAAATTATCAAAGATCTTTGCTTCGCTTCATTTAAAGTGCACCCAACTTGATTACATTTCCTTTCCCCCTCTCTCTCTATTCTCTTAATTGACAATCGTGGCATGTTTTTGGGATGCCATGTTTTTTTCTCTCACTGTGTTAATGGGGTGGCACTCAAAAGTCTATTTCTCGCCTGTGGCGAAGTGGTTAGCAGGTTCGATCCCCGGCTCAGGCTCCACTAGTCGCATGTCGATGTGTCCTTGAGCAAGACACTTAACCCCAAACTGCTCCCGTAGCTGAGCCTGCGGTGTAGAAATGTGATAAAAGCGTCTGCTAAATGACTGTAATGTAATTAGAGTTTTTATGACGCATTTGGGTAAAAGGGAAACAGATTATCAAGATAATAAAGTCTGATTTTGTTGCATGCTAATACATTTTTGGATAGTTTAAGATCAAAACATTTGAATTAACAAATAAATGTCACATTGCAATAGTTAGTTGTCTTGTTTGTCCCATGATGTTGGTGTTTTTCAAGTTTCCAGCAACTGGTGTAGCTCCCTGTTCCCCATTTAAATGATGAAAATTGTGCTTTTGTCAACGCAAGAAAAAGTGTCAAAAGCTCTGCTAGTGGCTGAGAAATCATGCACAGAACAAACGTACAAACACTAAAAAACACGAGGATTCATCATCTGAGGACCATGAATATCCAGAGTAAAGTATATTTTGTGATATCTTTATAAGTGTGTGTAAGAGGAGAGGTTTGGCACGAGAGAAACCATCATGATCCCCAGAATCCTTACGAATCATCCTCCGGGGACCATGATTATGTAATTGTAATCTAATTTCTTCATAAACTAAAATTTGTTCGGGTTCTAAGAATTCGACTTACCAAAGTCAAACATAGAAATCAGTAAAAAATGTTTGGATTCCTGATAAACAAGCTGAAGTTATACATAACTGATATCACACTACGTCACTCCCTCATGTTGACGCTTGATGCTACAGAGATACAGTGTTCTGGTGTCATGGTTTCTTGTGGACATCTTGTGATCTGTTGAATGTTATGAAAGAAACGCCTGCTTACCTTAATCACTCTTCGCCAGCAGCTGTTCCTTTTGGATTCATTTCATCGTTGATGGTAATTACTATAATCTCCATAATCACCATAATCATATAATATATATATATATATATACGATATTATCTCTCAGGGAAACTAAGAACTTTGAGTAATGTATGGATCCCTCTCCGAGGATGGACAGAATAGATGTCGTGTACAGAATGAATAATAGAGTTACACATTCAATGCATATGACATAATTGATTCATATAATGAGAGTAGTAAGCAGAATATCGAAGGAAAAATGACTACTACTAATAGTAACAGCAGCAGTGGATATAATAGAATAATAATGATGATTATTATTATAATTACAATCCATGAAACCTACGAGGCGAGAAAGCACAAAGACTCCGGGGAAGAACTAATGTGCATTAATGGGACATGAATTTGTACAGACGGAGAGAAAAGGAGAGAGGAGCTTAGTGTATCATAGGAAGTGCATATAGCAGCATATCTAGGGGATGGACCGAGGCAAACCTGAGCCAGCCCTAACTATAAACCTGAGCCAGCCCTAACTATAAACCTGAGCCAGCCCTAACTATAAACCTGAGCCAGCCCCAACTATAAACCTGAGCCAGCCCCAACTATAAACCTGAGCCAGCCCCAACTATAAACCTGAGCCAACCCTAACTATAAACCTGAGCCAGCCCTAACTATAAACCTGAGCCAGCCCTAACTATAAACCTGAGCCAGCCCTAACTATAAACCTGAGCCAGCCCCAACTATAAACCTGAGCCAGCCCCAACTATAAACCTGAGCCAACCCTAACTATAAACCTGAGCCAGCCCTAACTATACACCTGAGCCAGCCCCAACTATAAATCTGAGCCAGCCCTAACTATAAACCTGAGCCAGCCCTAACTATAAACCTGAGCCAGCCCTAACTATAAACCTGAGCCAGCCCTAACTATAAACCTGAGCCAGCCCCAACTATAAACCTGAGCCAGCCCTAACTATAAACCTGAGCCAGCCCTAACTATACACCTGAGCCAGCCCCAACTATAAACCTGAGTCATCCTATAAACCTGAGCCAGCCCTAACTACAAACCTGAGCCAGCCCTAACTATACACCTGAGCCAGCCCCAGCTTTAAACCTGAGTCATCCTATAAACCTGAGCCAGCCCTAACTACAAACCTGAGCCAGCCCTAACTATACACCTGAGCCAGCCCCAGCTTTAAACCTGAGTCATCCTATAAACCTGAGCCAGCCCTAACTATAAACCTGAGCCAGCCCTAACTATACACCTGAGCCAGCCCCAGCTTTAAACCTGAGTCATCCCTAACTACAAACCTAAGCTAAATGCTGAAATATGAAGATACGATATCACAGTTTGGTGTCAGCCAAGGTTCAGAATATCATGAGGCCTCCTGCCTCCTCATACTCTCACTTCCGCTCTGCATCAAACTGTTTTCCACAGTGGCTTTAAAATGAGCCCCTCGCACTCCCTGAAGTCCGTCCGAGAGGATCTCATGTCATGTATTCAGACCGCTTGACAGAGCCGGAGGCACCGCTTTGAGGGATTACAGCGAGACGGACGCTGGACGGAGAGCGAGCAGCGGCCGGCCACATGTCCAAACCTCCTTCTGCCAGAGACGGAGAGAGAGACCAAACACGTGATGGAGAGCAACGAGGTCACAGAGAAGAACCTGAATTCTCTTCATGAGGCTGACGCAAAGCAGAAGCAACCTCACACTCTGGGATGTCAAGTGTTTTTATTGGGTTTTGTATACCATTAACCCCAGCAGACCTGTGTGCTCTTAGCATCCAATTGCTGCTGTGAGAGAGGTTTTTTTAAAGCACTCAGATCAGTGGGGGGTCCTGCATGTTTCAGGGCCAGTTGTGGAGCAGCTGTTACCCGAGGTTACGGATACACAGCCTCCCGGAGTAGAGCATCTTATTTCTTCTCTGCTCACAGCCTCCCACATCTCTCTCTCTCTCTCTCTCTCTCTCTCTCTCTCTCTCTCTCTCTCTCTCTCTCTCTCTCTCTCTCTCTGTGTCTCCATCACACACTCTCGTCCCTCTGTCCTCTTTCACGTCTCTGCTGCTTATGGAAATGGCTGCCATGAAGTGTCAGGGCCATTGAGAGGCTGAGAGAGTGAAAAAAACAGAAGAATAAAACATTAGAGCCAACAAAGGTTGTGTGACTGTCCTCCTGTGCAGCACTTTGTTGTGGGTACGTCTGCATGCTTTGCTCTGCACTGCCATCATGGGGTCAGTGAGCGTACTGCACTCATATTGTTCGTTGCGATGGCGTGCAAGATATTTTCTTCTGTCACAGAAGAGTAATTTATTCTGTGGACAGAGGTTTTCTATTAGCTGCTCAGGGATAGGAAAGCTTTTATTGTGGAAAAAAAAAAATCACCCGGAACACACAAAGTGATGTGTTTACACATTCACAAGAACCCTTTCATGCAACACAACAATGACTGCTTCAGTTTATCCACTTAAATTGTAAATCTGAAGGACAAACTGCGTGACGAAACCAATTTAAATACAAACAATTTTAACGAGGCAATGAATACAACTTCATCATCCATCAGGGGGACAATGTATTGGACAAATACGATTGCAACATCCAACTGTTGATTTGGAACATGAGGTCATCTTCTCTTGTGTTAAGTGATGACATGTTTCACTAATCAAATTATTGATTATCATTCCATTAGTCAGAAAATACTGTCAACCCCTCTGTGTTAACCTTCAGAACACAGAGAGGAATGAACGTGTAACGTTTGGTGTATGTAAGAGCTGCTGAAGTGGAGATTTATGGATCAGAGTCTGAGAACAAACTCATTTAGAGAAAACGTCCTTTAAAGAGACGTTTAGATACATTACAGACGTTTAGAAGACTCTACAGGTGAAGAGGGTCCAAACATGAACTCATAGATATCACCATGAAACTTCACCACTTCATCACTCACTTTAAGAGGAGGATTTTATGTATTACAAGTTTTCTGAAATGCTATGTTTAAATATGCTAATTAAGCATTATCTAATGGTAACTTTTGGTGAATTTAGAAGAAATCTACAGACGTAAACAGACAAAGTAATAAAATAAACACCTGAATGTGTATTTTGAATGTTTTATCTCCACTAGTACACATGTTATGGAAGCAAAATAGCCCAAATTAGCTCAAATATGCCGGTGCATGTCTCTCGTGTGAGCACACAAAAGCCTCGTAGGACTCACACATTTTTCAATTTGTGACAATTATTTCTGAAATTGGAAGCAAAAAAAACCATAACCCACAAAGAAAGAGCATCAGTAAATACAAAATCAGTGAAGTTGCAGCAGCTGCAGCTCTGATTGGACGTAATCTTAGTCATGTGATGCCGAAAGACTGAAAAGTCTGTTATGTCAAAACAGGGATTGCGATAATTACCAAATAACCGGATTAATCTCCTGAAACAGAAGCATCACAAGAGAAGAATCCAGAGCAGGTTTTTCTCGTTGTCCATATTTAGGAAGTGGCTCCTCTACGCTAAACTGTTTATCCACCACGTGTGGAAACAGCAGCTTGAAGGCGCTGCTGCAGGTCAACAGGCAGGGACCAGATATCATCAGAGGATTAGATTCCTGGAATAGTCGTCCCCCCCCCCCCCTCCCCCCCCCCCCCCCCCCCGTCCCCTCTCTCTGGCAATACAAACAACAAGCGGCCTCATGACTCTGAGAGACGAGCTTATAAAAGACCTCAGGTCTCTGGTTGTTGGCTCTTTCCTTTCTTGAAAACAGAAGAGGACAGATAGTTCTGAGAACAATTAGAACGAGACCAAACGGAGTTTTGTTTTGGGCAGCAGACTCTTCATCATCTTCTAAACCACAGTATCAACACTCAGGCTCCGGGTTTCCATGGAGACTCCACCTACACAGCCAGCAGTGTGGGCAACATAAGCGTGTGTGTGTGTGTGTGTGTGTGTGTGTGTGTGTGTGTGTGTGTGTGTGCTTTAAATGCTGCTGCTGCTTCCCTTCCAATGGTGTCTATCAGCAGTATTCAACCAGAGACTCAAGGACAGTGTGTTTACATACAGAGGAGCCGGAGGTGAGAGGTCGATACCTAACTTGCTAATGAAAAAGCAAAAGAAGAAATGAAAGAAGCATGTTTTCCTCACTAAGTAACAGAGGTGGTGACATGAATCACATGACTTTACACCAATGACTCGTGACCACCTGGACGTGAGTCTTTTTTTAATTTGAAAATACTTGATACTGTCCCCCAAATATTATAAAGTATGTTACTTAAAAAGTGATCCACGAGTCTTGACTTGGGACTTGACTAAAGACTTAAAGTCTTGACTTGGGACTTGACTCATGACTTTAAGTCTTGACTCGGAACTTAACTCATGATTTTAAGTCTTGACTTGGAACTTGACTCATGACTTTAAGTCTTGACTTGGAACTTGACTCATGACTTTAAGTCTTGACTTGGAACTTGACTCATGACTTTAAGTCTTGACTTGGAACTTGACTCATGATTTTAAGTCTTGACTTGGAACTTGACTCATGACTTTAAGTCTTGACTTGGAACTTGACTCATGACTTTAAGTCTTGACTTGGAACTTGACTCAAGACTTAAAGTCTTGACTTGGGACTTGACTCAATACTTAACGTCTTGACTTGGAACTTGACTCATGATTTTAAGTCGGGACTCGGGACTTGACTCAAGAATTTAAGTTTTGACTCAGGACTTGACTCATGACTTTAAGTCTTGACTTGGAACTTGACTCAAGACTTAAAGTCTTGACTTGGGACTTGACTCAAGACTTTAAGTCTTGACTTGGAACTTGACTAAAGACTTAAAGTCTTGACTTGGGACTTGACTCATGACTTTAAGTCTTGACTCGGAACTTGACTCATGATTTTAAGTCTTGACTTGGAACTTGACTCATGACTTTAAGTCTTGACTTGGAACTTGACTCAAGACTTAAAGTCTTGACTTGGGACTTGACTCAAGACTTAAAGTCTTGACTTGGGACTTGACTCAATACTTAACGTCTTGACTTGGAACTTGACTCATGATTTTAAGTCGGGACTCGGGACTTGACTCAAGAATTTAAGTTTTGACTCAGGACTTGACTCATGACTTTAAGTCTTGACTTGGAACTTGACTCAAGACTTAAAGTCTTGACTTGGGACTTGACTCAAGACTTTAAGTCTTGACTTGGAACTTGACTCATGATTTTAAGTCTTGAATCGGGACTTGACTCATGACTTTAAGTCTTGACTTGGAACTTGACTCAAGACTTAAAGTCTTGACGTGGGACTTGACTCATGACTTTAAGTCTTGACTCGGAACTTGACTCATGATTTTAAGTCTTGACTTGGAACTTGACTCATGACTTTAAGTCTTGACTTGGAACTTGACTCAAGACTTAAAGTCTTGACTTGGGACTTGACTCAAGACTTTAAGTCTTGACTTGGAACTTGACTCATGATTTTAAGTCTTGACTCGGGACTTGACTCATGACTTTAAGTCTTGACTTGGAACTTGACTCAAGACTTAAAGTCTTGACGTGGGACTTGACTAAAGACTTAAAGTCTTGACTTGGGACTTGACTCATGACTTTAAGTCTTGACTCGGAACTTGACTCATGATTTTAAGTCTTGACTTGGAACTTGACTCAAGACTTAAAGTCTTGACTTGGGACTTGACTCAAGACTTAAAGTCTTGACTTGGGACTTGACTCAAGACTTAAAGTCTTGACTTGGGACTTGACTCAATACTTAACGTCTTGACTTGGAACTTGACTCATGACTAAGTCTTGACTTGGAACTTGACTCGTGACTTTAAACCTTGACTCAGAACTTGTCTGTTTGATACATACTGAACATAATCACTGAAAGCATGATAACCTGAGCACGATACCTCATAATGTAAATAAATGATGCTCAACACACACTCGCTCCCATCTGTGTACCTGAGTGTAAACAGGAAGGTGCGTTCCAGCCCGTTCACCCGTCAGCAGAAGACGCTTTATGTTTATTTATATGTCGAGTTATTCCCAGCAGACCACAACGTGTGTTTTCATCCGTGACGAGGTGTTGTAGACGTCTCGCTTCTGCTCAGCTGTCCCACTGGGATCTTTAATTAACTAACAAACCTGCAGCTGATTAACATCCGAGGCCGGTTTCTCCATCAGTGCTGCTGTGGAATGTATTCATATTAATGAGCTACTGTTTGTGCACATCTTTATAGTTTGTATGCTGATTGTAAAATGATTCTAAACGCTGCTTCATGCGATTCTCGTGTTGTTTCAGAGGTGAACATTAAGGCACACACAGATATTAAAGAATAAGTCCTAATGATGAACGTAGTTCAGCAGCTGATGAAGTTTGTTGCTGCTTTAAGTGAATCTTCTGAGGAAACAGCACAGACGCTGCAGCTTTATTTAGCTCCTCCGACACAAAGGAGGAATGTTGGACCTCTGCGGGGGTGAAAGCTGGATAATTGTTTCACTGTTGTGGGCGTCGGTTTATCCCCAAACACACGAGGTGAATTCTGAGAAAAGCTTGAACAGGCTGCACTGACTCATTGGAGTCTTTGTACTTACTGTTTGCTTTTCCTACACATGATTTTGATCCTCAAAGTCTCAAATAACTCAATTACTGCACATCTTTCAAACGCTTCTTAAAACCAACTTGTTACTTTCATCTTGATTTTATGACTTGAGACTTTGTTGTTTGTACTCGTTATCCTCCTTGTGATATTATCTTGTTTCATATTTCACTTTTCCTCCGAGAACACAATGAACTTTAGCTTGTTTGTTCTCTGCTCCTCTCCCGTCTGATTTAGCGTCGGTAGCTTCAGCTCCTTACTTTGATCTGATGAACCTTTCCCACGTCACACCCTACTGACCCTTCACCTCCGATCACCACACCTCCTCCTCACATTACTGAAGTTAATCATTTGTTGCATTGAATATCTTTTGTCCACTTGAGCCAGGTCGTAAAAACAACTTACTGTACTTCTACAAGGAGACGCTCAATTCACTCGTCTTTCATCTGCAAAGATAAATATTTAGAAATGTATGTGAGTAAAACTACTTCAGAGTATTAAAGCAGAGCTTTACTGTTCACGTGTGTTAGGATGCAGACATCTTGTGTTAAAGGAGTTAATCTGCTGCTTCTCTGACCATCCGACAGCCTGATAACCCGTCCTACACTGCCACCCTGTGGAGACGAGAGGAACTACAACCAGCGTCACAAACTACAACACACTGAAGCAAAAGATACAGGAGAAGAAGAAAGGGGGCTTTAAATTAATTTATTTAAAAAAAAGCATTTCTCCACTGAAGCAGAACAAACATCAAATTTTTTTTCCTTTACTATTGTTTGGAACGTGTACAATCAGAAAACAGACTCGTCAGGTCGCCGGAACAGAGTAAAATAATCAAGCAAACGGTGGTGGTGAAGGGGGGGGGGGGGGGGGTCTGCCAACACCACAACGTCAACACAGCCGGGAGGGACGAAGAGGAGGAGGAGGAAGAGGAGGAGAGGTGGGGAAGGAAAACAAAAATAATAATAATGAAAACACAAACATTTAATCAAGTGCAGGTCTGGTTTGGACAAAGCAGGTCTTTTTTTTTCTTTTTTTCCTCTGTTCAATTTACAGTTAACGACTCCTCTGTTGTCGGACACATGCAAGGTCAACATCTGGAACTACACATGGAGATTTCATATGCTTATATCGGTTATCTGTGCAAGTATTAAAATATGAAGGTATAACTAAGCAAATTTCATACGGATATGTCAGAACGAGGGAGAGGGGGGGGGGGGGGGGGGGGAGACAAATATTACGAAACTATCACACTGTTTCACCGAACAGAAAAAAAAGGAAGTCCACATAAAAAAAAGAAGAAGAAATAAAGTGAGATTTCTCTAACTTAGTTACCGAAATGTCACCGACCTCATTATTTTGTACGCTTCCTTTTAATTAAATTATTACTCATCTAAGTGAAAATACATGTGAACAAAAAAAACTCCTATGCTCCACATCTGAACATCAAAATACTGCATATCTACGTACAGCTGCGATCAGAGGAAGGTCAGTATTGTGAGAGGCTAGCTGCCAGAGTTCCAGGAATATTGGCTCCGAGTTGATCCCTTTCTCGATGCGTTGACCGGTTTTTTCTTTCTTCTTGATATTGTTTCTATTTTTTTTTTTTAAACCATTGAATGCTCGTCCTGCCGGAGAGGACGCTGGCTGCTGGAGTCTCCTGTCTGCTCTGAGGTAGATGTGACAGAAAGGTGGCGTCCAGCCCGAGCTGGAGTCAGGGCCTCTCCCCGCCGGACCACGTGAGGTCAAAAGGGTCAGCTCTTAAGGGTTAGTCGTTGTTAAGGCTTCCTGTGGTCTTGGTTTTAGTCACTCTCCTGTTTCAGTGGCTCATGGGGGATGGGGGGGGTGGGGGGGGAGACACCTTTTTGAGTTTCTTTGTCCCATTTCTTTATTTTGTTCTCAACCCACATTCCAGTCTTTAAGGGGGGGGGGTGGATGTTATTCATGTATTTTCTTGTGATGCTCTAGAACAGAAACTGAAAATGAAAAAAGAGAGTCCTCTCCGTTTGGCACCTCGGGAGTCAGTGGTGGAAGAAACGGAACAAAACGACGGGGACGAGAGAGAGAGAAACTGTGGAGGAAGAGAAGGTGGTGGGGAGGGGGGGGGGGTTGTGTGGTGCGTAGTGGTACAGACTAGTTGAGGCCCGGGCCGTTAGCTGCCGACGAGTCCGAGTCCGCCGCGCTGACGGGGCCGCGGGCCGCCTCGTCCTCCGATTTGACGCGCTTGGCGTCGGGCTGTTCGCCGGCCAGCTGGTCCCCGTTCTGTCGCTTGGTGGGGAGGGAGGCCGAGGCCGAGGCGTGCGCCGCCAGCAGGTGGAGGGGGCTCGCCACAGCTGCAAGAGCAGGGAGACAAAGACGGGTTAACGCTTTAAGGTTCAGTCTGTGGTGAAGCAACACCTGTAAGAGGCCTGAGGTCGGCTCGGCTGCTGTACCGAATAACACAGAATCTTCTTCTCCATCATGCAAACAGTCTTTACTGACAACATGAAACACGAGTTGAAACCAGCACGAGACATGTTGGACGCTCCAGTGATCAAACCTGGACAAATGCTGCAAACCAACATGCTCGGAAATAATCAACGCCAGACTCGTAAAAAGTGCTTTTACTTCAGTGTTTGTGTTGTGAAACGTGCTGTAAACAGCGATGAAGCTGCCGTTTCCACTTCGTTGATCTGTGCGTGATAGAGATCTGTGCTTGACGCCGTACAGTCGCCTTCTCCTCCCATCTCCTTTAACAGGCTTCACACGGAATCCTTTAAATGTCTTAAAAAGTCTCATTTATAATTATGGTAGAGCATGAACAACATCTCCTCACATGTCATAACTTGTTAAATTAAAGACGGTTTACTCGTCTGTCGGCGTCCATGTTTTCCCGAGTCGATGCACCGGGACCACCGACTGTATAAGTGGACGTGTTCGTCGTGACGTCACTCGGTGGTTTGTGGACTGAAGTTTTGAAGCCTCGAGTTCCGCGTTTTGATGTCACCATCGTGGCTTTTTGCAACCAATTAACGGAAGTGACCATATCTGGACTGAGGAGTGACGTAGAGACGCCGTATACGTCTCTGGTAGAGACCTGTCAATCACTGTGTAGCCCCGCCCCTAAATCATACCCTGCTTTATGGTCTGTTTGACTCTAAATGGACCATAAGTTACTAAATGAACATCATGCTGTATTGAAGAAGACTTGAAACTAGAGATTGAGACCATAAACTCATGTTTACAATGTTTACTGAGGTAATAAATCAAGAGAGAAGTAGAGTCATTTTCTCATAGACTTCTATACAACCAGAGGAGTCGCCCCCTGGTGGACACTAGAGAGAAAGCAGCTTTAATGAAGCCTCCATGAAGCAGACGTCTGATCAGGCTTCACTTAATACACGACATCCTCCCTACGTTTAAAGAAACCACATCTAATGAAGTCTCACCTGAGCTGGCAGGTCCGTGGATGGCAGTGGTGATGCTGTGGGTGCCGTTCTGTGTGATGGCCTTTACGGGCAGCTGGTGCTGACCGATGGGGGCCTGCTGCACGATGGTAACAGTCTGCAGGGGCCCGCCGGGCTGGGAGCTCTGGATGATGCGACTGGAGCCGCCTATAGAGGTGATGGTGGGGACCGCCTCCACTTTGACTGAGAGGACGACAGACAACGGGATGAGGAACCGAGACCAGCGGCGCTGAGATCACGATAGACTGATAGTACTGCCTCACCTTTGAGCCCCGTGTGCTCTCCGTTCTCCAGCGGCTCGCTCTTGATGATGGCGGCTGGCTGGGCGATGACGGCGGAGCCGAGGGACCCGGCCGGGATCTGCTGCAGGACGTGGACCGTCTGGATAGTCGGCTGGGAGGTGCTGGTGCTCACTGGGGAGGCCATGGTGTAGGTCACTGGCTTAATGGTTTGAGGTAACTGACGCTGGACTGCTATGAGTACCGGCTGGTTGTTCACAGGCGAGCCTGGAACACAAACAGAGAGGTTTGTTTATCATTATTATTTAAAATATGACATGTGAACTATATGGAGACTATCTCTGCATGCAGGGCGAGCAAAACAAAGAAGCAGGCGTAACAAAAACAACAGATCTGTATTTACATCCATGGCAGGTAATTAAATGTTCGAGGCCATGTAGCTCTGGTTGAGACCTGTCAATCACAGTAAGCCCCGCCCTAAAGCATCCCCTGCTTTATGGTCTGTTTGACTCTAAATGGACCATAATGTACTAAATGAACATCATGCTGTATTGAAGAAGACTTGAAACTAGAGATTGAGACCATAAACTCATGTTTACAATGTTTACTGAGGTAATAAATCAAGAGAGAAGTAGAGTCATTTTCTCATAGACTTCTATACAACCAGAGGAGTCGCCCCCTGGTGGACACTAGAGAGAATGCAGCTTTAACACATGAAGCTTCACTTTTCAGAGATTGCCGTCTGTCTGGAACACTGCTGTTAAAAAATTGGCTACGAAACAAATAATGTGAGTAGTAATAAAATGTAACGATATTCTAACATCTTACAGTGAAATCTACTGATGAGAATTGTTTTATAAGACGGATGACTTTTAACGTCTGAACAGAGCTGATAACCATGAATGTGTGTGAGCACCTTCATGGTGGAGAGACAGAGGGAGGAGACAGAGAGAGGAGACAGAGGGAGGGAGAGAGGGAGGAGACAGAGAGACAGACAGACAGACAGACAGAGGGAGGGAGGAGACAGACAGACAGACAGAGGGAGAGACAGAGGGAGGAGACAGAGAGAGCGAGAGAATAGAGACCAAAGCCAGAATCAACATCAGCTTTAAACCGCCGTGAGTGAGGGAGGAGACAGAGAGGGAGGGAGGGAGGGAGGGAGGGAGAGAGAGAGGAGACAGACAGACAGACGGAGGGAGGAGACAGAGAGAGCGAGAGAATAGAGACCAAAGCCAGAATCAACATCAGCTTTAAACCGCCGTGAGTGAGGGAGGAGACAGAGAGGGAGAGAGGGAGAGAGGGAGAGAGAGAGAGAGAGAGAGAGAGAGAGAGAGAGAGAGAGAGAGAGAGAGGAGGAGACAGCGACAGAGAGAGAGAGAGACACAGACAGAGAGGGAGGGAGAGAGAGAGAGGAGACAGCGACAGAGAGACAGACAGACGGAGACAGAGAGAGGGAGGGAGGAGACAGACAGACAGACAGAGAGGAGACAGAGAGCGAGAGAGAGGGAGGAGACAGACAGACACAGAGAGAGACTCATACCTGTGTTTTGTGCAAAGCGTGCTTCCTGGATGACTGGATGAGGGAGGGAGAGAGGGAGGAGACAGAGAGGAGACAGAGAGAGACAGAGGGAGACAGAGAGGGAGGGAGAGAGAGGGAGGAGACAGAGAGGAGACAGAGAGAGACAGAGGGAGACAGAGAGGGAGGGAGAGAGAGGGAGGAGACAGAGAGAGAATAGAGACCGAAGCCAGAATCAACATCAGCTTTAAACCGCCATGAGGGAGTGACGGAGAGAGGGAGGAGACAGAGAGAGGGAGAGAGAGGAGACAGAGAGGGAGGGAGAGAGAGAGGGAGGAGACAGACAGACAGACAGACAGACAGACAGACAGACAGACAGAGGGAGGGAGGAGACAGAGAGAGACAGAGGGAGGAAGAGAAAGAGGGAGGAGACAGCAACAGAGAGAGAGACAGACAGACAGAGAGGGAGGGAGGAGACAGAGAGAGAGAGAGAGAGACAGACAGACAGACAGAGGGAGGAGACAGAGACAGAGAGAGACACAGACAGACAGAGAGACTCATACCTGTGTTTTGTGCAAAGCGTGCTTCCTGGATGACCGCCAGTTTGGGCTGGACCACCATGGTGGTCGGCGGGGCGAGAGCCGAGGAGGTCTCCAGCTCCAGGGGGACCGGGGAGCCCTCTCGTGATAGGCTGTCGGGGGTCTGGACGCCGCTGGAGTGAGCGGAGAGAACCCCCGAGTGACTGGGAGACGCCGGGGCACTCCTGAGGGTCGACAGAGACGAAGGGTTAACTTACTTTTCTAAATTAGGTGAGGTGAACTGTGTGTGTGGGGGGGGCAGGACCCAGACCTGGAGGAGAGGGGTCCGTGTGGGGTCCTGAAGCAGGGGACGCCCCGCGGCCTTCGTTTCCTGAAGGCCTGCTCGATGAGCTTGCCCTCCGAGGACGGGTCTATCCTCCAGAAGGAGCCTTTGCCCGGCTCCTCCTGCGACCGCGCCACTTTGATGAAGTAGCGGTTCAACGACAGGTTGTGACGGATCGAGTTCTGCGACGGAGGAGAGACGAGAGGTGAGGACGTTACAGCGGTAAATAAAACATGTTGACATGAGTTTTATCTCATGAGGGTCTGGTGCAGAGAGAAGTGATCCAACAGACTCACCTGCCAGCCCTTGTCTGCGGTCCTGTAGTAGGGGTAGTTCTTTGTGATGTGATTGTAGATTCCGTTTAGTGTGAGCTGCTTGTCCTGGGCCAGCGTTATGGCCTGGACTATCAGCTGTGCATAGGAGTACGGAGGTTTGGAGTCGTCCTGCGGAGCAGAGGAGGAACGCAGAGTTAGGAATCGGGGTCGACTACGCCCAGAAAACAAACCGTCTTCAAGCCGTCACACGTTATCTCACAAATGTAGTTCATCACTTATATCGGCCAGAACTATTTATAGGCAATATGGACTGAATCAGGTCTGCAAATGAGTATTTCATTCCAGAGACGACGTCTTCAAATGTCTTGTTTTGTCCAAAACATTCAGCTTAAAAGGATCGAAAAGCAGCAAATGCTCAGATAGGAGACGATGCACACGGCAAATATTTGACAATTCTGATGGTGGTGATAGTGACATCATGTTTAGAGCTCAAATAATACTAATTAACAGAAATGCTAATATTCTGAAACATTTGACTATTCAATCGTCTTTAATGTGAAACTGAAGATGTGGTGGAGCAATACGAAGAGGGATTACTCCCAACTCTCTCTTCCCGTTTAAAAGCCTGACGAGAGAGACCAGACTCGACCCCGCCCCCCCCCCTCACCTTGGGACTGTCCCCTCCGGAGGCGTCTTTGTCGTTCTCGGGCTGCGAGTTGTCGTTCATAAGCTGCAGCTCTGCAGAGCTGACCATGCGTCCGCCCATCCTGTAGCCCGACGAGCCGCCCCCCCGCGGGCTGGAGGGGCACGAGTTAGCAGCACTGCAGGGAAAAAACACACAATAACGACAATAAGACGGTCGAAAACAAACTTACTGTGACGGTTATCTCACAGATCAAATATCACCCCCCAGAAGGGGCACCTTTAGGTTTATCCGCAGTGCTGCAGTGACTCTTCTGGCCGACGTCAATGCAAATCTCCCTCCCAGATTGTGTGGAAACACTGCAGTCACTCTAGGAGCCACTATGAGGCCTAAAGCAACAAAGCATCCAAGTCAGGATCCAGTCTAATTATCCGTTTAATGGACTTTAATAACCAGGGGACGTGGAGGAGGATCTCCATCGTTAATGGGACTCTGGGGAGACGTTGGTCAACCAAACAAACAACACGTTCTACACCTGCTGCACGTTCATTTACCAACACATTCTGATCATATAACCTTCACGGGACCCGTGTGGGACAGGAGAAACCATCTGGCTGGAGATCAGGAGTTGAGAGGATCTAAGAGTCTGAGATGGAGGCGCCTCCCTCTCTGAGCCCTGCAGCCTCTGAACTAAGCCTAAGCTGATCACCACAGAGGGCCTCAGGGTCACCGAGGGGCACCGTGGGAGAGATCTGACCCGGGAACAGTTACAGAACTCAGGGAAACAAGTTAGTGTTTCCTGTGAACGGTAAAGGAATACAGAACGACTTTGATTTTTGGTTATATATTCATAAAAATTGACTTATTTCGTTATTTTTTCTTGAATGAACTAAAACGACCTCAAACCCGATTAGTTTTGGGCATCCATCCATACATTTAGAGGTATATTTATGCTAAATGCTACTAAATCTTTGCACAAATACACGTTTGCTAAATGATCAACCATCGTCGGCGAAGAAGAGACAAAGAAAAGGTCACTTCCTGCCCTCTTCAAGGCCGCGGATGCGTGATGTACCTGATGGTGCCGGTGGGCGACGGCAGCGGGCTCATGAGGTGAGCGATGTTGTCTGGAATGTTGATGGTCAGTGGGGAGATCTGGGGCTGTACTGGTTTCACTGGGGACTCTGGAGCTTCAC
This sequence comes from Leptoclinus maculatus, assembly GCA_032191485.1. Lineage (NCBI taxonomy): Eukaryota > Metazoa > Chordata > Actinopteri > Perciformes > Stichaeidae > Leptoclinus > Leptoclinus maculatus. The sequence continues at coordinate 1,048,433 of JAVDOI010000044.1, read as the reverse complement.
GCTTCACTTTCTTCCCACTGGACAGGGCCGTGAACGTGATCTTGATGTTTGTGCTGGGGAACCTGAAAGTGCACCTGCAACAGAAAACAACACGCGTTATTCAAATGAAGCTTCTTTCTTTTAAAAATGGAAACAACACAATCATGGCTAGAAGCAGAGTGTCTTTAGTGCACAATAACAGTTACAGTCTCCTCTCTGCTCTCAGCAGCAGTTCAGTCGAAGCTTCACAGATTATTTCTCACGTGACTGTTGGTCTCAGATGAGTCAATCATGGCTTCACAGTTGCGCTGACGAGCTCAGAATGTAATGTTCTTTACAGGATGTGGTTAAAGCTAAAGCTTTTTGGAGGGCGAGATATTAAATGAGACATGTAGAATAAAACGTTTTAATAAAATATCTCAATTTGTTTTGGTTGCTTTTTCTGACGGAAGTGTTCGTCACACATGATGCTTTCAAGGACCGGAGGAAAGATGAAAATCTGGCGATAGCGATGATTTTTACAGCTTCTGGCTGCGATCAAAGGCGTAGTTTTGGCGATTCAGTAAAGAAAACATGCTTTTCCAATCCCGCCGGCGGGTTTCAGAGAGTTAAAAACATCCGTGGATGAAAACCAATCAAATCAGCGAGCACTTGATTAACGCCACATAAACCTCCGCTGTGGTAGCTTCTCTGGATGACTTTAATTAGCAGAGAGAGAGACATGCAAGTTAATTAAATTTGAATACTGAATGCAGTGGCTTGATGAGAACCCGTCTTTGTCAGAAGCTGCAGAAAGCATCAGATTAGCACCGATAGCTCGCGGTGGTTACACTGCAGAGGACCGGAGCGGCTCTGGTGCTCCCGGTGGAGGACGGGCCTACATTAGAGCGGATGGGTGAAGATGAAGATGTGCTTTAAGGGCACACGCCTCAGCACCACGTCAACAATTAGGAAAACATGCATCCAATGGTAACGTGCACGTCTCTTTAGGGATTATTAGTGCTTTTTAAATGAGTCGATGGATTCACCTGTCCAGACAATCATTTCACGTGGATTTATCGAGTGTAAAATGGTTAATATTCATTACTTCCAGCTCTTTAATGTCGGGCTGCCCCCCTCTTAGTTGATCAGCCATTTTTAATGCTTTTTTATCCTTATTTGTAAGAAGCTTGTGAGCACATATCTGATAAAAACTACATTTAAAGTGGTCTTGTTGTTTGATTCTTTGTGGAGAAACTCAGTTTTACATCCGTGTCGATTTAAATCAACTCATCGATTAGGTCTTCTGTTCACATATCGCCTTTCTCTGGCAGAGAAGCGGCCGCAGGGCGCCGAGGAGCGCTTCATCCCAACGTTTTAACATCACATCAACACTCCAACCATCGTTGTTCAAGCCACACTCCATCAAGTACATTATATATACACATCGCCTAGCCTCAGCTCAAACCAGGCGGCAACCTCCGGTCCTGCCGAGTGAAGCCAAAGCTTCATGTGTTAAACCTGCATTCTCTCTAATGTCCACCAGGGGGCGACTCCTCTGGTTGTATAGAAGTCTATGAGAAAATGACTCTACTTCTCTCTTGATTTATTACCTCAGTAAACATTGTAAACATGAGTTTATGGTCTCAATCTCTAGTTTCAAGTCTTCTTCAATACAGCATGATGTTCATTTAGTACATTATGGTCCATTTAGAGTCACATAGACCATAAAGCAGGGTATGCTTTAGGGCGGGGCTTACTGTGATTGACAGGTCTCTACCAGAGACGTATACAGCGTCTCCACGTCACTCAGTCCTAATATGGTCACTTCTTATAGAACTACACGTTACTTAAACACTGAGACGTTTCTCTCTTTGCTTCTCCATTAGATGTGCAGGAATAAAGAGAAACTACAACAACCAACAAAATGGACTCAGGAATGCGATGCCGCTGCCAACAGAAACCGAGCACGTTGTAGGGAGGATTCCTGTTATCACAATATGTGTTGGACTTGATAAAAACAGACCCGTCGTTGTTGTACTGTAGACTTCTATACATGACGGATAAAAAGGGAAAACCGTCACGATGAATCAACACTCACAGATACCAGTGAACAGAAGGAAACTCCTCTAAATCACTGCTGGGAGACGGAGCAGACACACTTTGGTTTCCATCTCGTTAAGAGCGCCAGGCACAGCAGTTTTTGTTGGTGTTTTTTCTCTCCGGGCCCTCACAGAGCTGGCATCTGCTGAGAGAAGCGTATCCCCGACACCTACATCGCAAATTAGCCCGAAACACTTCCCGGAGCCAGACTGGTGAGGGCAGACACTCTCTCAGCAGCCTTCTCAGGACGGCCACAGACGAGACCAAGTTACGGAAGGATTCCTTAAATAACATCAGAGCACTTCTCAATATCTAGCGGCTGTGGGGAGCTGACAGCGCGGGGACAGTGACGGCTAAATATATCAATAAAGAATAAAAGATCACACAAACAATCCTGCTCGCGGGCGATGAACACCGAATGTTCAAATATAAATATTGGATCATAACTAAGCTCCATTTTATAAGAGAATATAGAACAACAAGGACACGTAGTGTACATTACACGGGCAGCATGCGTTGGGTTAGGCTAGATAGTTAGATGGTTGATCTGCCCTCTGACCTCCAGATGGTCGTGGCGGCCTGTGGCTCAGCTCTGATGGAGATCTGACATCTTTAAGATGTTTTGCAAGCAGCAGCAGTTTTAGGTTACATGAATAAATGTTTATAAAAAGGAGTGTTAACATTATATTCATCACAGGCTGTAATCTTATCTGTAATATCACAATCCAAATCATACACGACCATGAATAGAGCCGAACCAAATAGTTTAAAGCTTCATTTACAACGATGACGTCACAGTTATTATTAATAACTTAAAGCAACTCTATTCCACTCTCTCAAATAAACACACCAGGCGTGATGTGGCTCCTCGTCTCGGTCCAAAAGATGCAATCACTTCCAAAACTCACGTTTTTATCTAACAGAAATCAACTTGTTGCCGTTAAGCCTGTCACCAAAAACCCGTCTCCTGCTCTCTGCAGCGAGGCGCCGCTCTGTAATCAAATATGACGACATTCAAAGCTTCGTTGGAAAACCTCATTAGAAGCTTTTTAAAAGGTAAAAACAAAAAGACACGCAATACAACCCCGTGCACAGCGTGGACTAATCGTATGGAGAGCAGAGCAACGTCTGGTGAGCAGGCTCATGGAGGACAGGCTGTCAAACTGGTTTGTGTTGAAGGATTTAAACATTCACTCGGGCGGACATGTCGCTCCACTGACAACATCTCTACGTGCACACAGTTTATACTCTAACATCTTAGTTTGATAGCAAAAATACTTTCTCAATAACTCGGTTGGATGATGTTCTTCCTGTACTACTACTACTACCTTTCTTCCTGTGACAAAAGAAGAATGTGTTCACTTGGTTAACATTGTAGTAACACAAGGAGACAAAATAAAAAGGGAAAAGATTGTTGACTGTGAATCAGACACCAGCTTTGATACTTGAAGTCTTTGTTGCTTCGTGCTATCGACACATTGTGGATGGTTTGGCCAAGACGAAGAGAGAAGAGAGAAGCATGTTAACGTTCTCAAATAGTGACCTTTGTCACAGGTTTTAAGTGGTGATAAATGCAAACTACTCATCCATATAAATGCAACTGGGACTTCCATTGACCATCAATTCATCATTAGGCTCCACGTTTAGTCGATAAATGTCAAACCAACAGCGCCAAAAAAGAAATTAATTCAACAACGACATAAAACGTCACATTGGAGAAGCTTAGAGAAGCAACGTTCGATCGAAGAATACAAAAAAAGATGCATTTTTTCAATATCTTCTAGTTGTCCAGATATTTACAGGTTTAGGGAATGAAGTCTAGTCAGAAGCTTCATTTAGGAAACATCTATAATTCCATTGATAATGAGACATTGTTAGTTATCTGAGGCTCAGTGGTATGGGGGGGGGGCTGTGTCCATGTTGTTGAGTATGCACCTCAAAGCATGCATTCACTGAAGCCTCTTTATTGACCCTATTTTCTCTCCGTGTGAACAATGAGGCCCGAACTCCCCAAAAAAAAGAAACACACAAACGCACAGTTGCTATGCTGCTAAGCTGCGAGGACGGCAACAAACAAAGCTCGATGGACTGAAAAGGAAAAACTTTCCCTTGATTTTCACCCCCCACCCACAACGCAACAGAAAAAAAAGAATGTAAACAAAAGAAGACGGCAAGACAGGAAGAGCACACACACCAACTTGGGAGAGGATTTGCGGGTGTGGGAGAGGGGAGGGAGTGAGCGGGGGAGTGAGGGCCGTTCCTTTCGGTTTACATCACCGAAGAGGAATCCCTGGAATACCAGCGACCTGTCCCCGCGGCCCACCGCCCTGCCAGCCGTCTTAGCGCTGGACGCCGAGGGTCGTCTTGAGTGTCGCCTCCAGCTCGAGGATTACACTAAAGCATGTGAGCCAGTGCTGGGAGTCTTACTTATGGAGGGCCGTGTTGCTGCTGATTAAAAGCTCTTTATTGGTCGGATCAATACGAGAACCTGAAACCAAACGCTGCTCCGACCTAGTTCCTCGTGGCGCTCGCTAATGTGATGGTGTGTGTGTTGTGATGTAGCGAACACAACACAAACACGTTGGGCTGCAGACGGTGTTGTTCTGCAACGTTAGCGGAACACAAATTCAAAACCAAGTCAAAACAAGTTTTCTTTCTTTGTGCAGAACAAATAAGTGGTTGCACATTGAGAGATTGCACAATAGCTGAGAGCAGTGTTTGCAGGTTTATATACAGTAAAAGTCACTTTAGTGAATAAACTGCAACCACTTTTAAAGCTAAAAGCTTAAATAAACCACAAAGAAAAAGTAAACAAGCTGGGTTGTTGTCCCAGTCTCCACACGCCACGTTCACGTCCTTAAACTTTGTTTTGTACGACCAACGGACCAAAACACAAAGATACACAACATACTATGACGTAAGAGGAGCAGACGGTTGACTTTTTGTTTTATAAATGACAATTAAAAATAGTTTGGGATTAACCTCCTGTCCATCAACATAGTAATTAACAGAATAACTGTCTCAGTTCTACTTACAATTGCTTATTTTCTTCTTCTATTTTCTGGTGGAACCTGACTTATTGTTACTTTGTGTCAGTTTTACAACCTATTACTTGAGTTTAGTACAGATCGGGGTTATAGATTCATCTGCGTGATAAATGTTTGTTTATTTCACAACAACCTTTAAAGTTGAACAATAGCACCGTGCAGACTACAACCTGCAGCTCTCCTTCAAGAGATGCACCAATCTCCACGTCAACGTGTTATTTAATTGTTAAATAAACGTGTAGGGTCAGTTCCTTGCTTCAATGGTGAACGTCGCATGACTTCGGCTGCTTGTAACGAGGCTAAAGGTGCAGCAGGCTCCGTGTTGTGAGCCGGCAGGGCGGTGACGGGCTGGTTTGTTTACGTTTAGGGGTCGAGAGGAGAACTCCATTCACAACTACTAGAGAAGCTGCAGCTAACATGCTAAGCTAACGTGTTTGCATGACGACACGGGACGAATGTTTACAGTCTCACGAGGTACACATATTTTTTTTGGACTTAAGAGTGTCCACGTGTCACGTTAACACCGTTTGCTAACAAAAATGTCAACAAAGAAAATGGCATATGGAACAGGATGCGGAGTTCTTGCTAACATGCTAATAAAACACGTGGTCCTCTCGAGCCTTGCTAGGCAATATAAACCCAATGTTGTTGACTGTGTACTTTAGCATGCGTGGCTACACTAGAGCTAGCATCCACATGGGAGGGGGGGGGGACTTACATTCGTGGAAGCTGCAGAGGGGGGGCGCCTCGTCGGAGGAACACTCCGTCCACAAACACCCCGTTTTTACCGAGACACCTCAGGTAGAAATCCCCGCTGCTGCCGGTGCCGCCGCCGTCGTCGCTGGCGGTGAATATCTCCAGGTGCCTCCGGGAGATGAAGCTCGAGTGGCCCATGCTCACGTCCACGGAGCCCTGAGACGAGTTCCGGCCGATGGTCACCGAGCGCTTCTTCATCATGTATTCGAATTCACGGCCCTCGAGCCGGGCGACCGGCCCAGACGACGATCCGCTCACCACCACGGCCATGTTCTGGAGGAGGTTTGAGGTAATATTTGGGACAAATAAAAAACAAAAAAACACCGGTTTGTGTGTGTGTGGACGCCCGACTGTGTGGCCTAAAACAGAGGCGTGTAAAAATGAAATCTACAAGAGAAGGGGCTTCAAATTCAAAACAGGAATTTAGAGGGGAAACATGCGAGGAGGCCGAGGGACAGCGGCTCCGACCCACCGCCGAGAGAAAGGGTAGCGGAGAGATCCAACCAAACAGAGCTTAGAGGGCGGATGCGGCTTGAGTGACAGCGCGCTCCGCCAATGGGAATCGAGGAAAGCCGATGCAGCTCCGGCGCCTGTGACCAATCACGTGAGAGAACTAATCTGAGGACACATTCAAGGTCGGTTGGTGGGTAGCAATACGCGCATATGCTTGAGTTTTTTTTTTTACACACACACACACACACACACACACAGGAAAGGAGTGGAGCAACCGGTCTACACGTGCAATCAGTCACAATAAACCCTACAGCGAAATATAATCTATAATCTGTGATAATGCATCTATATTACCAACTATTCATGCATTAAAAAACAAGAAACTACCACATGTATGGGATTATTTATTTTTTTGCAAGATCCATCTCCCCTTTCAGTCTCTCCACGTCGAAGCAGTGTAAAAAGCCTCGGTGCGTGATGGTCTTCCTGCTCCACTACGGAATCCATGCCTGGTTTTGCACGATGCACCCGTTGCAGCATCTCGTTACTGTGTAGTGATGAGGTTAGCTATCTTTTTAAATGAGCAAGCCTGTAATCAGTACAAACACATCATAACAGACGGACTGGGTTCACGTTGCAGGTCTGTAATCCTGTGCTGTCCCGTATGCAGACCGTGTCATGAGAGTGAGTGACCCTGCCATCTGTAGGCCGCTTGTTTGTAAACACTGAGGGGGGGGGGGGGGGGGGGGGGGGCTGCCTGTGCGGAAGTGGGGCGGTGTGTGTTGAAGGCCTTCTATCAGATGATAACACCTCTGACAAGGTGTGAAGTGACGATCAGGCGTTAACGGATGTTTGACATTGAATGCAGCATGGAGGTAAAAAACAAGACTAGTTAACAGAAGAATAATAAGCTTAGTACTGGAACTAGTTTTAAGTTTGTGGGACATAAAACTCAAAGGAATGACAAACAACATGATCTGAATCATTATTACGGTGACATTTGATTTAATAAAAAATGCATTTGTGTGTCTGATTTCTTGCATTATTTAATATAACAATACACAAGATCGTCTTTGTCACTTATAACTAAATATTAGTTATTGTGGCTTTAAGGTAATAAAATCATCAATTATAGAGCTGTAACTATCAGCTATTAGTAAAAACATAACTAGGGAATCATTGTTGAATCATGAAAACATATACAACTTCTAAAATTCTTAGCTGTTGCCTGTTTTTAATGTCTTTTGCTCAGACAAGACGTCTGAAGACATCATCTTGGGCTCTAGAAACTTCTAATAGTCAATTTTCACAATTTTCTCTTATTTGAAATACAAAGCCCTTAATCGAGAAATCATGATATCAATAAAAATGTACATTTTCAATGATCCTTACTGATCATTTCAATACTATACCAGAAACAAAGATACATTGAATGGATGAATGTTTGATGCAAGATTAAATGTGTCAAGTATCTAAGATTATAGTTGATGAAAAATTTGTTTAATACGAAGTATGCAGGTCATATACATTATTGTAATATCCAGAATAATGTACAGAAATGCTCATGTTTTCTTCCCCTTTTCTGTATTTTATTCATATTCCAAATCTTTTTTTCTTATGTATCTTATTCAATTCTGGTAACTGCTATTACCCGAATTTTTTAACAAGACTGGTAAATTAAAAATAAAAATAATTATACTGTAAATGTGCATCAATAATCTTTGAAAACGCAGCATCTCACCTCTTCAATAATAACAGTGGTGGAAGACGTACTCGGATCTTTTACTAATATGAATAAGACATTTTTAGGCGACCAAAATGTTTCATTAATGTGAAAACATGTGAAAGGGTTAAAGTTGTAAGACTAAAACACGGACAACTCCCAGCCCAGTAAATGCTGTGGTAGCGACCTGTCAATCACAGTAAGCCCCGCCCTAAAGCATCCCCTGCTTTATGGTCTGTTTGACTCTAAATGGACCATCATTTACTAAATGAACATCATGCTGTATTGAAGAAGACTTGAAACTAGAGATTGAGACCATAAACTCATGTTTACAATGTTTACTGAGGTAATAAATCAAGAGAGAAGTAGAGTCATTTTCTCATAGACTTCTATAGAACCAGAGGAGTCGCCCCCTGGTGGTCATTAGAGAGAATGCAGCTTTAAGACACTTAACAGAACCGGAGGTCACCAACTGGTTTGTCCTCATTCCAACATGAGAGGAAGAAGAAGTAAAGCTGCCCAGAGGGCTTATCAGTCACGTTGAAGGTACAGGTGTACGTTGGGATAGTTTGTTTATTGGATGAAATCCAAAATGGCAGAAACAAGAAAACTTTGCTGGGAGGGCTGGGAGATTTAGCTGAGAGTTTTTTGGTTAAATTGTGACTGTATATTTAGATATGGACCCAGTAGTTGAGGTAAAATAATGCCTCTTTATTTATTTAGATCACGTGGCTTCATCTTACATATTTCACCTTTAACTGCTGTTAAAAGGAGATTACTTTAAAAACACATTGGATGGCCGTGCTTCTGAATGGACAACAATATGAATCTTAATATTTGCAGATTGAGTTGAAACAGACCTGGTTGTATTTCAAATTCACTGACAATCACATTCAACTCATGCACACTCAAAAAATGTAGAAGTTATCTTTAATTTAAATTACTATGTCAACAGGTCCGACAAAATTGTATTAGGTTAGTTAAAAGCAAAAATATTAAGTTAACCTGAGTTAATGAACTTGTATTGTAGTAACACAATGCTTGTGAATTGAGCCAACTAAAAAAACAACTTCTGATCAACAAGAGATATTTAAGCTTACCCAAATTAAGTAAATTAAGTTATATGGACTTAAGGAATATATTTACATTCTAGGTCTTTTTATCCTATATCTTATTGGTAGAAGTCAAATGATTGATTTAAGTTATATTCATTAAAACATTAGGTTCTCATCCAATTCATTTTTTACTTTAACATAATTCTACGTTTTCCTTTATTCACCAATAAGATTGAAGCAAATGCTGTCCACAATCAAAATAAAGCAGACATGTATTTAATTCAAGTAGGGACTAGTTGAAGGGCCCATAAGAACCCATAAGTCGCATTAACCTTTGACTTGGACTCGACCAACCACTGGAGGGAGACATGCACCACCGCTCTCCAAGAGATGACATCATGGATCACCAGCCATTTTAAGCTTTTAGGGGGAAGTCATGTTCACAAACAGAGCAGAATAATAACCACAATGCCATCACCTGAAGTCTACCAGCACTCACCTGTTTATTAATAACAGGAGCACTTTATATACCATAGTGTGAAGAGAATGTATTTCTACTTATATTACATATATTATATATATACACACACCTTTCTTTTTTTTCTTACCGAGGCCTCTTGTTGTTGCTCTATCCTCTTTGCTGCCTCACCACTGCTGTGGGACTAATAAAGGAGTATCCTATCTCTTATCTTATTTCAATATGAGCTGCCTAATGGGACCCATCTGTATCTGAGAGTACATTCACATCTGATTGATTGCTTCATTTAAATAATCGATTTAGTAGTACAAATCTCAGATAACATTTAAGATTATATAATGAAGCTGCATCTGAAATATTAACTATAATTTTACCTGTCTCAGATAGATAAAGGGATTTTTAGCGCTTATATATGACTCCTTGTAGTATTTTAACGTTTATATATATATATATATATATATATATATACACACACACTCTGTGCTTCTTGTAGTACTTTAACGTTTACATATACACTATCAGTGTTTCTGTGTATTTGTGGTAATTTCCACTAGAGCAGTGAGCGCTGTGGCACAGCTAATGGAAGTTATAAGCTCTCTCAAACCACACGATGGGGATTCATGCTCAGCATTACCAACACGAAGAGGATGTGCTTCACCATGCTGTGCTATTTGATTTAAGCCGGAATCAACCATGATGGGGCAAAAATCGACTGTCCGGAGTTACAAATATGGTTCATAGAATTATTGGGAAAGAGCAAAAACAACTGGGAATTATGAAACGCAGGTGAAACAAAAAGCCTGACAAAGTTCGTCTGATTCTGTTCATTCAAAACAATTTGTTTTACTTATTACAAGCAAAAACATCTCGGTTGATTTTTAATTTAAAAATTTCTGAAGTGGCCTTTTTTCCTGTGTATTATTATTATTACTATTATTATTGTAGTTTGTTATTGTTATAATTGTTATTATTTAATACTTTTTGTCGTTTTTATTATCATATTCATTATTATTATGTGTATCTGAGCCTCATCGCTCTCAAAGTAGACCCTCTTGTCTCGAGAGACGCCGCTAGCATTTGTGGAGCACAGCTGTGATTAAGATTATAATGACATGTACCGTCAAGACAACTTGGGGGATTTGAGCACAACAGAGAAGGCGGTGTCCTGTGGGGGGGGGGGGGGAGAGGTGCTGAGCAGCAGGGTTTCCACCTCTTTGCAGAGTAAGAGAGACCCATTACGCCTCTCCTCCATTTCCTCTCTCAGGGGCCGGACCCAAATGGACACATTAATAACTCTCCATGTCTGGGGGAGCTAATGGTGCCTTGAGTGCTGATTAAGGCGGGGAAGAATCGGGCGTGGAGGACGAGTATTAGTTTCACTCTCCTCGCCGGCTGCTGTGAACAAACTGAAGATCGCACTGCGTTTCTTTTTTCCTTCTTTGGAGCTAATTGGCTCAAACCTGTAGCACATGTGTTTATAGCCACTGGAGCAGGTTTCCTGTCTCTCTACATACCTCGATAGTTTAGTTTGTTGTTCCTGTTGAACTCCACTCTGGGTGGATCTGTACTAAATAACCCACAGTACGTGTTTGGCCAGTTGTGATTAAGGAGCAGCCTCACAAAGAACACAGCAACGTGTCATTTTAAAGCATGTTTAAAGGTCACATATCTCAAAAGCTTTTCCCTCTCATGATAAAATACATATATTTCAGCTCACAACATATACATTCTGTGATAACAATGACATAAATAAGGCATACGGTGTCATGATGGCACTCCAACAAAGTCCAGTAATCCCTGCTGTCCATATTAAACATGACATGTTGTTTTCTCCCTGAAGTCAAAGGGTGGAATAGTTGTTTTCTTCTTATTGTATACATCTGCTGGGATTAGTCAAATGTCTTCTTTCCCGGATTTGTTTTTTATCTCACATCCTTCACGGAGGCAAAACCTCTTCTTTAAGGGAAGCTTCTGCTCCCTCCTCATCCTCATGCTGCTGGGTCGAAGGAGTCCATCAGCTGGAAGCCAGCGCTGACTCAGTCCTGCTTCACTCACAGTATGTCCGGCTTGACCAGGTTGAGCTCCTCCTCGGTCACAGTGAGGTTCCCCATGTACCAGAATATCCAGAAGATCAGGCTGCTGAAGATCAGCAAAGGCCCGGACAGCACGAAGAAGTCCCAGAAACTCAAGGGAGCGAAGATCCCCACGAAGAAGAGGATGAGGCCAACGACGTCCAAAAACACGGCCACCGACAGGAAGAAGATGGCGTACTTCCTCTGCTCCATGACCGCGCTGGGTGAGACGGTGGACGAGGTGGATGTCGTCTCAGCTAGTCTCTCTGAGAAAGTGCTGTCCTGTCCTCTGAATCACTCACTCTCAGCACGCCTCGCATTTCTTTTAAATGCACAAGACTCCTGGTATGCAACCACAACGGGTTTTGCTGTCCATCCTCATTCCTTTGCAGGGCTGACTTGTTTTGAACCTTTTCATGTCATTAAAACGTGACAGACGCATCATCGACCCATGGTCTGCAACCCCGCACGACAGATTTATGCACATATATTTCATAATCAGATGCCACTGAGCTTGTGTTTACACAGAGATAAGCCTGATAATTAATGAGCCCCCCCCCCCCACACATCTTTTTGTTCAGCTAATGACACCGACGTGCAGAGCTGCATCAGTGTGTTGCATCTTTTATCAGCTGGCTCTTGACTTTCCCACTTGAGATTTAACCCAGGAAAGAAATGCACCCCTTCATGTTTAACTAGGGAGCAGCTCTGCAGGACGGATACACTGCTTTCAAGCCTTCCCCGTCAATATTTGCTCGTTCACGGTTCATGCATCTCCATAATGACACCTATTGTGAAGTGACTGTCACAAAGAGGAAACACACGCAATGGAAACTTCCCTGCGAGCGGCTTGTTTGACCAGTCAAGCTGCCACTATTTGTGTCCGCTCTGTGGCTTTCACTCCCCGTACCTCCCACCAGAGCTGCTGGATTATGTGTTATTTACTGTAACGTTGTCATGTGTTTGATTTAAAGACGCGTGAGGCTGTCCGTCATGTTAACTCTGTGTGCGTTAGAGGTTGTTTCACTCGCAATAAACAAAACCCTGGCAGGGACCGGGACATTTGCATAAGGTGTGCCATTATTTGGAATCCTTTTGTGCGTCAGTCTATATTCTCAAAATGAAATAAGTAGCAACACATTCATCTTCGTGGATATACAGTCTGTCATACTGGGTGTCACATGATCCTCTGTTGAGGATTTTCAGGTTTGTTTACCCGACACCCAAACCATTGAGGCAAACCAGTCGGACCAGTGATTGTGTTGCTTTCACCGCCGGCCGAAAAGCAAACATGACTTCAGTTCACCCGGTGTGGCAGCAGCTACGACATGAATAACAGATGTTCAATGTGTTTGGCACAATAAATGATAAATTAAGATGAAATATTGGAGGACGGTCGACAAAGGAACATTTCTCCTTGTTGAATGGACACAACAGACGTTCTGAGAACGCTATAAACTATTGTGTTGATTCAATATACTTTCAGCAAAACAATAAATAAATTATAGAGTTATATTCCAGCAGAAGGCCGGATTAACCGGCAGGGGGCTGAAAAAGAGCCGTTCGCCCCTACTGACCCCCATCCCCCCAGTCTCTGATCGGAATGGTAACTCGATACCTTTAAGGTGTCGCCTGAAACAACCCAGTGCCAAGTATTATCCAATCAAACGATACCTTCAAGAGATCATTGTTATGCTTAGATCTATAAATAAATTGACTATTTGATTGGTTTTAGTTGCAGTCAATCATCGCAAGCGTTTATCAATTTAATGCAGCCTGTGATTGGCCCACTGCGGCAACCTTTTCTCTGCCTATCCGCATAGTTAGAACATTTTGGATGTGTGAAGGGCCGTGTCCGATGGTGTGACATCACATTGGCCTCACAGATTAACCTGGGACCCTTATGAAGTAAGACCTGCATGAAACGGTTGCCATCAGGTCTGGATCACATACATTCATATTGTGCTTCAGCGGTAAATAAATATATGAACGAACACATTTGAAATGAATAGTTGCCAATCCAGCTTTGCACGGCAGTGAAGAAAGCTTTGAAATGTCATTTCGACCTCGATAGGAATTGAATAACTCCGAGTGAACCATCTAAACACACTCTTTGTTCTTCATCAGAAGTACCAAAGTCTTTCCAGGAAACGTATAGACCTGTAAGATAAAGTGTTACTGACAATGAAAACTCTTTAGTGTCAGGTCTAAATATATTGAAGGGTGTCTCAGTATTTCTAAAACCCCCGTCGATGAACCTCCATTTAGTTTAGTCTGAGAATGATATAATAATATATAACAGTCTTTACAGAAGAAGCAGCATTGATATGTATGGAAGCAGACATGGCACATGTAAAGCATATATGAAGCTACCCATCAGTCGCACCAGCTGGAGGTTCAGATCTCAGTTTTTTCTTCTTGTTCTGTCTCCACTTTCTTCTCCACAGAAAGGGAGTCCAGAGAGTCCTCGTAGCCCTCGTTGTGGTACGCTGTGGATCTGCCCCACGTCACCCGGCTGGCCTCGCGTGCAGGTGTGCTCACCTGGCTGCCCTCCTTCTCATCCTCCTCCACGTATTTCAAGCGGGCCTCCGGCTTCAGCTTCTGGCTCAGCCTCTCCGTGAGTTTCCTCGCCAGCCGCGCGACGCCGCCGCTCCTCTTCCTCATCCAGCCGTCGTCCTCAGACACCCGCACGTTGCCCACGTACCACATGATCCAGAAGGCCAGGCTGCTGAAGATCACCAGAGAGCCGGTGTAGATCAAAAAGTCGCCGTAAAAGCGGCCGCTGATGCGCACGTCTGCGAAGATGCCGATGAAGAGCAGGCTCACGCCGAGAACGTCGAGTAGGACGGCGGCGAGGAACAGAGACAGGCATCCCCCGATGCACTTTATCTGATCCATGGCGGGGACATTACCGCTGCCTCGAGCTCGTATAACGGGGAGGATGGCGAGCCGAGTGCCGCGCGCTGTACCTGCAGAGAAACGCCCCACCTTAAAGGTGAGGGTAAACAAGGTGTTTCCCTCAGGCTGTCAGTGTACACACACACACACACACACACACACACACACACACACACACACACACACACACACACACACACACACACACACACACACACACACACACACACACACACACACACACACACAGACACACAGACACACACACACACACACTGTTGTTTCTTTATCCTGTTGTTCTTCATTAAAAACTTATCTAAATGTCGTCTGGTTTGCCATGAATGCAAAAGGACCTGCAGGACTTTTTAACATATGATTTGACATTCAAATTGATATTCAGGGTTTGAATGCATCATGACGCAGCCTTTCTCTGAATGTGATGCATATACTTTGTTTGAGCAGGATTATAAACCACTTTCGAATTGTTAAAGGGCCAGTGTGCAGCATTTATGTGGCTCTATTTGCAGATATTATAATATTCATATCATATTTTCATTAGTGCGTAATTGTTTTTCTTTGCCTTTTATAAGGAGCGGTTGTCCTTTGTGTTTTCTACAGTCGCCCTTTTTTTTACGTTACTTTAGGGCCACCTAGTTCTCTGACACGCTTGTGAAAATTTGGGTTTGTGAGCTGCAAAAACAGTGGTGCCGTTGCGGCTAAAATGTTTGCACTCGGCGGCTCACGTTACCGACATTGAGGAGTGAGCGGAGGGATGTTCCGTTTATTGCAATCTGCAACTTCGCCACTAGATGGCACTAAATCCCACGCACCGTCACTTTAATATTTGGGCCATGAAATATTATAACTTGACCCATTTGTTTTCTAGTTTCTTTCTTCTATCGTAAACAAATGAGGCGAAAACTAATTTTCTATTCAAACTTGCGTCTTTATTACATTTTTTATTTATTTGCATGTCCACTGTTATGGAAGGTTTGACTGAGAACATTTCTTCAAAAGGAAAATGGATTTTACCATTAAAGGTGGTTTTAGCCAAAGTCTTGTCAGCTGATTTCTCTTGTATTTTATTGAATAATTGTTGAATAATATTTCAATAACTGTAAACTCAATATTATTGTCATTATTGATTTATTTGTTGTTTATTTAAACGAGTTAGGGGTTTGCTTTCAGGTCCAACGTTACAATAAAGGCATTGGAACCGTTTAAGAGAGTTTCCTGTTTTTGATGGCTACTTTTAGTTAACTCAACCCAAACGTTGACTTATTTGTTACGTAACTTCCGTAACAATGCAAAGCAAAATCCTGCTGTTATTTCAAACCAAATACCTATTTGTTACATAACCTTCGCACTTAAGTAACGCACCGTCTGTAGTTATTTCAACCCAAACCACGACCTTTTCCTAAACCCGGCCAAGTAGTCTTGTTGCTTAAATCCAGTGTTGTTGGACGTTAGTAGTTAAACACACAAAAAAATACTTATCGTAAGTTATCATAAGAACCACTTGCATATTGTCATATTATCCCCTTATAAGTTGACGACAGTTGCCTAATTAAACATCTAGTAACTAGTTCCACTCACAGTTTCGGGCTCTTTAGCTGCTAAATGCTCCACTATGTTCAACAGCTAGTTGCTAACTTTTGTGTGTGTGTTGTTTGGTGCTGGGTAAGTCATGTAAATAGTTTTTTTGTGTTGATGTTGAGAGCAGTGAGAGAGAACCAAAACTGTAAAACAATGAGCTGAAAGATACTAAAACTCTGTCTCTCTGTCACTGTACAGAATACGGTGGCTTGTAATGATCTACTTTGTTTTCTTGTTTTCATAATAAATCAACAATATGTCATTTAGCAATAACGTTCATGCCTATAAAGCTTATTTGTAGTCATGTGATCCACATATCGACCATAGCTTAGTTACTCGGCCAAAGACTATTTCATTGAATATGAATATTTCATGCTTATAATGGACGCTGGGTCAGAACGGGTTAAATAAAACTTCATATTTAAATCTCATGAAAATGTGCTTTCTGGTCACAGCAGTCAAATGTTCATCCTTTACATATATTTCAGGATGAATGCACGCAGACTGAGGACGCCGGTGGATGCAACGAGACTCAGTAAACCGGGAAGTGACAATTATAAGCTCTCACAACCTTTAATTATTCATGAATCG
Organism: Leptoclinus maculatus; assembly: GCA_032191485.1. Classification (NCBI taxonomy): domain Eukaryota; kingdom Metazoa; phylum Chordata; class Actinopteri; order Perciformes; family Stichaeidae; genus Leptoclinus; species Leptoclinus maculatus. Next base: position 1,031,703 of record JAVDOI010000044.1, on the reverse strand, counting down.
GCATATACTGTACCACACAGCATTAGGAAATCCCCCTTGTCCACTTTTACCTCATGAATATTCATGAGGACAGTTTGCTTTCTAGTATCCTCCCCGCTTAAGTTGCGCGTGAACAATTGCATTTTGTTCTCGCACGTTGTCGTCCTTGTGCTCTCACCTTCTCCTTTTGTTCCACAGCCATGGTTATTAATGCAAAACGTTTTCATGCACACTTGAGATAAGCGCTTAGCGTTGTCAATCCCAGAGAAATAAACATAAATGTCACCACGCGGAGTCCTTTAATTATGAGTTTCCACGGAGGCTCCCATGCTGGAAATGAAGGTGTATTTGGATCCAGCGTGCTCTTAAAGTTTCTCCCTTTGAACGGCGCCCAAACATGAAGCTTTGTGACCGTCACAGGTTGAACACTGGAGGCCTGTAGTAGCTGAAGGGCTTCTTCGTGATCGGCCGCTTCCTGTTCTGCTTGGTGATGGGGATCAGGACCACGCCCACCACAAACACCATCAGCCCGATGGACAGCAGGGCCGGTCCCATGATGTTGGTCACCTTCTTGCAGTGGCCAGCGAACCACAGGCCGCTGATGATGATTCCGCATGCCAGGAAGCTGCCCCCGGTGGACATGAGGTGGATGGCGAACCAGAACTCCTCACACTTCCTGGGGGCGGTCTCCGCGGTCCAGACGGACTCGCTGCGCGACAGGCTGAACACGGTGCTCTCTGTGCGGCTCGGGGGCGTCAGCTGGTCCCTGGACTGGGAGAGGGTGCACACTCCCAGGGGGATGTTCTCTGGGCTGCCTTGCATGGCCTCCTGGGTGACTCTGTAGAGTAAACGCGGAGCAAGAAACCACATCTGAGGTCTCTGATTCCAATACAGAGAGTTATGACTAATGAATAGTAAAGTAAAATCTTTCCTGTAAACAACATTACTTATTTTAAGAGTGATATACGTCATAAAAACTGCAGATGAATGTGATCAGAAAGACTCTTTTGAGGACTTTAAATCACACATCTGGGGCGTGACGAAAGACACGAAAATGTAAAATACTCGGCTTTGAATATATATAAAAAATTTGCGACAGTTGCAACCCTTTTTCATTAAACGCTTCAAGCAGAGCAGCGTTGGTCAAACTGTTTTGCCTAAAGTTACCGTAAGATATTTCATTGAGTTTCCTTTTAGAGAAACACTCTTAAGAGAATTTGAGTTCCCACAGTGTAAATGATTTTATTGTGAAAGGTTTTGCACTCCGTCTTAATTGGGACGACAGTCGCCGTGATGTTGCACACGATAGTTTAGAGGCAATGTGATTGGTTGATGCATTTATTCAAAAAAAAAAAAGATAATTCTGAAAAAAATGGCGCTTTTTTGCTGCGTAATATTCAAATTCTGTGTAAAAAGTACTCTTGACAAAAACAGCAGTTTTATATATATATATATATATTGATGTATAATCTAATTGCACAAAGAAAAAAAATGCTCCCATTCTTAAAAAGGCCTTTAATTGTTAAAATGTTGACTTTTCCCCCAAATCAGCTTCATGGAATAACACATAACATTCTACCTAATAAAGTCACTTGCCATCTGGAAAAACAGTTGAAAAGCAGACGGATAGAAGTAACAACAAACACCCACCTTTAAATCTGGATCAAGTTTTCTTTGTCAGTATTTTTTGGAGAATCAACAATAATATTAAATCTCTTCACCATCAGAAATATCCAGAAATGAGAAGGAGACGCTGACAAACAAAAAAAAATGTCCGCCCACCAGAGAAACCAGTAACAAATGCAGTGCTACAGATTCCCACCAAACAACCATCCACCCTTCCTACGCCCATCTCCACCTCCTCCAGAGAAAGCCTGTAAACCACCAACATCCCCTTACCATCATCTACCATCGCAGGCGGTCAGTCCATGATGTTGCATCCAGGGCGAAGAGCTTTTTCCGGTCCCCAGAGGATATCCACAGACCCCGAAAACCACTCAGGCCGACGCCCTCGTTGGTCTGTTAAAACGATTTCACAAACTTCTACCAAACAGCTCGGGCGTTTCTTTTTTTGTTTTGTTTTTTTGTTTAAGAAGCCTGAAAAGGACAATGAGGGGAAATATCTGCCTCAATTGGCTGGTATACTCTTTCCACACAAAGAGGAGCAGGGCAGGGCAGCGACTAGAGGAAATGGCTCTCTGTTGTAGCCGGATTGATGTAGCAAGCAATCACCAGACACTTTCCAATACAGCCTGATATGTTGGCACAGTATTGATCCCAAAGTACCCTGAAGCAATTATCTGCAAGTTGTAGTTTTGTTCCGCCGAACGTGAGATCAATGACGTCAGTGTAGCATAAACAACCCCCGAGAAAACGCAGGAAGTCTTTGAGAATTTTGGTGGAATTATTGTTATTATTTTTGACCATCTTGTTATTCACCATCTAAAATGTCCTGCTTCAGATTCACAGGCCGGGGAAACACAACAGGGATGTTTCTGCAACTTGACACTCCTGCTTCCATTAGGCAGCCCTTATATTACATTTGTGTCTTTGTTGCTTTGCGTGCTCTTTGGGGAAGACAAGTGTCAGTGTGTCGCCATTGATCCGAACATGATCTCTCTCTCTCTCTTTAACACAATTACACTCCACAGAGAGCTCTAAACCGGCTCTTCAGGATCTGCCACTTGTGCTTACTTAATAAACACTGACCCTCCTGCATGAACTCCTTAAATTACTGCTGTGATTGGTTTAAAATGCACCACTGTACCATCATGCGGTGCGACGCTGACACATGATGAATCCAGTCAATACGTGCAATGAGCCGCTCAACCCAGCAGAGGGCAGTACCAGCATGCGTGTTGAATTTAGATTGAACGTGTCATTAACTTTTACTGAAATATTTCTGTGCAGGATTAGTTAATCGGTTAATTCAGAGGAGACGACACGGATGACACATTTAACTTATAGATATCACCATGAAACTATGAGTTATTTATTATTATCTTATTGAATAAATGAGTCTCTGAATGATGTGTGAACAAACCCCTCTGTGTAAACCTTCAGAACATAGAGAGGAATGAAAAAACTCATTGAGAGAAAACGTCCTTTAAAGAGATGTTTAGTTAAATTACAGACATTTAGAAGACGCTACAGGTGAATAGGGTCAAAACATGAACTCATAGATATCACCATGAAACTTCACCAGTTGGTCACTAACACCAAGACAATTATCTTGTTACATTACAAGTTTTATGAAATGTTATGTTTAAATATGCAAATGAGGTGTTATCTAATGGTAACATTTGGTGAATTGAGAAATCTACGGACGTAAATAGACAAAGTAGTAAATTAAACACCTTAATGTGTATTTTGGATGTCTGAGAGAAAAAGTGTTATGGAAGCAAAATAGCCCAAAATCTCAAAATTGACCGGTGCATGAAAACCAATGTTTTTCTTTGTAGTTTCTTGCCTTAATTCAGTATTTTTGTAGTTACCTGATGGCCTCAATTTCATTCTGACGTGACTTCTGGATCCAATTCCTTTTTACTTTGCAGCCACTTATGAGAAATTAATTAACCATTCCATGTGATGTGCCACAGTATCTTGCGATTATGATGTGGCTAATTCTCTTTAATGGTAATTTAAGTGGGTTGAATCCCATTCACTTGATAACAGTCGTCCGAGGGTGTTTAACGCTGCTGGGTAAACCTGCTACAGGACGGGATGGAGACCTCCACATGACCGCGTGGTTAGATGAAGATTAGATAAGATATATACGTGGTTGACACATCAGGACAAAGACTTGTTCACCCATTTATGCATTTTACTGCTCCGTCGTAAGGATTTGATGTGTTTGTCTCTTTAATTTGATAATAAATAGAATGTTTTGGACAGTTTGTCTGACAAAGACAAACTGTGATGACGAAATGACGACGTATGTTACAGGCCTCAGTCTGAAAGAGCCTGATAACAGATGTGTGCCTGAGAAAAACAGGAAATGATTGAGGCAGGCAAACGTGTGGCTTCCCTCATGTAACGTCTTCTCAAGCTTTATGTATTTCACACTTTTCCAAGTGAAAACAATCAAAGTCTCTTCATTTTTACATGACAAAGTACAGGAAAAATATTGTCTTAAACTAAATAATCAAAGTTTACACTACTATCATTACATTACCAAGTTACATTACTATGTTTAATCAACATATTTGTTGTAGCTTCGGATAAAACCGAACAGTTACTGTGGCGTACGTGAGGAAGACACCATTCCAAATGGCGGCGCTGCTCTGACAGCATAGCGAACCGCTAACACATGCTAACCAACATTCACAACACTTATAAACATATTTCAGTCACATTAATTAACATATTTGTTGTAGCTTCGGATAAAACCCTTCCTAACTTTTGCAGTGTGCTCACAGTTACTGTGGCGTACGTGAGGAAGACACCATTCCAAATGGCGGCATGTGTTAGCGAACCGCTAACACATGCTAACCAACATTCACAACACTTATAAACATATTTCAGTCACATTAATTAACATATTTAGTATGAAACAACCTACTAGAACATAAAGAGCCGATTCGCTTCATTATAAACAAAAAGTATAGAATGTGTAGGAGCCTGAAAACAACCAGGGAATGTAATGCAAAGCTACTATCAGTTTAGCTAGCAGTCGACAGTCTGTCTTAACTCACGTGGCTACCAAACAGCTACATGAAACAGAAGTCAGGGTATGCTAGTACAGGTGGGTTGGTAAGCGTGTTAATAACTACTAAATGGTCAGGAATCATTTTAAATAAATAAAGGACGTGAAGAAAACTGTATTTTAAAATAACTTAAAAAAAGTAAAAACGATGTTCAATTAAAACATAGTGGTGTGTTTCTCAGATGTACGTTCCTATAGTCAAAGAGAACCCATCGTACTGCGGGATTATTTGACTTGTTGGTGTTACTAAGTTAAAAGTTGAGCCAATATATTGGTAAACCCACATACAGGTATCCGTCTAATCCTATTGGATAATACAAACACAGAGGGGTTGCCGGGGATTAGAGCTAATAAGCCTCGTCTTGAGTCAGCACGCCGAGTTCGTCGGGTTTAGGACTGGATTCAAATGAGCTGTGGACTTTAAGGTGCAGCGCGCTCACCCTCCGGTTAAAGCCACCAGAACTAAGATGCTCTAACAACTCCAACCCTTGCGGTTTTTTCGAGGCTGCGGATTAAACAGAAATACTTTTTGGCCAAATGGAGCCTCACACAGAGCCTCGTTAACTCCTGAGCAAATATCAATGAAATCCGTGCAGCAGCTCATCTGCAGGTATATCCACTCGTCTGCAGACGAAATCTCATATTAACGCATGGAGCCCTCTTCTGTACAGGTGACCTTGGGAAACTAATTAATCTGCTTTGCATATTTACAGCTTTTTGTTGAGTAAACCCAGGGGAGGAGGCGGGCAAACAACCGCAGCATAAAGGTTCTTCCACCCATGGAAACACAGAGAGACGTGTGAAGCCATCAAACTCTAAAAAGGAAAACATCGATACTTTTACTCTTGATATCGTTGCTTTTTTTAAACAATTGACTGTTTTTATCTGATTTGCTGATCATTTAATAAAATGCATCATCTCCTATTCAAAAGTGCAAATATACAGTCAAACAATCATCAACAAAGTGGGACAGTTTTCAGCTGCCTTCAAAGAATAAACAGGAAATCAAAGAAATAGTTATTTCCTGTTAGATCTGATCTGTTGATAAGTGTTGTATAAATAAGCTTTATTATTATTATCAACCACACAAAGTATGTTTTTAGATTAAACCTTCACTGCACAACATGAGACTAATAGCCACCAAATAGCGTTAAATATTACAATTACACATAAAGTTAGGATTTTCTACAAAACGTGGTGTTTGTTGTCAAATCGAAGAGCCAACTAGCTCTTTGATCTGGAGACAGCCAGGCGTTTCCCATCATGCCCTGGGGTCATGCAGTCGGTGGAGAGCAACTCTGGCGTCTGGCTCTAAAAACTGTGTCCGCCTCGACCTCGTGAGGTCACCGTTGACCACGTGTGCATGACGTCAGAGCAAGTCGGACACAAATCTAACCGGCATGCATGGTGGGGTGAGTGACGCAGGACTGGCTCATCTCAAACGACCCTATAGTGTCTTGCCACTGTCTGTCTGGCAGGATATCAATTCATTTCAATGGAAAACCCCCCCAAAAAACTGCTGAACGTCATCTAGCAATTCACACGCCAACACATTTCTGATGTGACCTTCCAGACTGCCAACGACATCCAATTATTTTTCCTGTAGCGGCCCAGACTTTAACCCTCTTGGACTTGTATCAACAGCAAAGTTAAAAGAAGCTCCTAAGGCCCTGTTCAGTTTTGGTGATCTGATCACAAGTGGGCAGCTTTAAGTACAGGTGTGAATGCACACAAGACACATTGAGATCTGATCACTCAGGCCAGTGAATTAGGTGCGTTTCCATCAACTGGTTTAGAGCGAATAAACTACAGTGAAGGTTTGTCAGAATTTGTAGGCTATGCATGGCTGTTATCCGCTAGTCAACAAAGTAGAAGAAGAAGAAGAGGTTCTGAACCGGAAACACAACAAGTCGGCTTGGCCATCTCACCATCTACGAGAGAAAAAAGCTTTTTTTCTTTGATGTCAGCGAGTATCGGCCATGTTTCATGTTGTCTGGAGAGGACGACCTTATAAATATATATATATATCTGAGAAAACGCAGACAGCAGAAACAGCGGATCAGTCATGTGACTTAAATGTTAGCTAGCGTGAAACCTTTTCTCGTAATAAAGTTTGCCAAGTTTTCAGTTTCCAGACAGCTTTTCAAATGTGATACGTTCCCATCTGCCATTTTTCTTTCACCAAGTGAGGAAATAATATTCACCGTTCACATAATATAGTTAAAATTCATTGACATTTCTGAAACACTTGAAGATCCAATAATCTCAAAAGTGTATATCTTGCAAGAGAGCCAATAAATAAATGTCATATTGACATTTGAGGTGTGGGATTTGAGTAACATGGAAGAAAACATTCCACCTTAAACGTTACCGGTAGCATTTGAGCAAAGGACAGAAGTGAGAGTCACTCGAGAAATGTGGAGACACATTAGTTTATATGGACATGATATTTAATATACATTCATGCACAAGGACCAGATGCACTGTGTTTAGTGTTTGTAATGAATCTATGAGCTGTGAACTGACGTACTTAAAGTTCGGACCAGCCGGTGTTTGATGCGTTGGCAGTGAGAACGGGTTGACCAGGTGAGAACCACAGTTTCAAACCTCAGAGCTTTAGTGAGTCAGAGCTACTGAGCCTCACTCCCTGCTGATGTTGACTGTTTGCTGGTGCACACAGAGGAGATTTGGCCTTTCAAAATAATCCCAAGATCCGCTTGTTTTTCTGATTCATTCTAATTGCGTAGCAGAATATTGCATTTCACCAAACCCCCTCAGCATTTGTAATCATTTAAGGTGACTTTAAAAAGGGACACTTTGTTAACATTAAGTTATGGTAAATTGTGTTTGTGTTTCTTGTCTCTCAGCTATGCAACAATCATAACAAACATAAAGGGCATCCTTGTCTCACACAGCAGTATGCTGGAGCACAAAGGATTACTGGTTATTACTATTGCAGACAGCAGCCACTGGGAACTAATAAAGTACAGCCATGACTGCGTATAAGAAGTGGACGTATCGTGACATCACCCATTGGTTTGTGGACTGCCGTTATGAAGCCTCGAGTTCTTCATTTTGATCGTCACCATCTTGGCTTTTGACGATCGACATTTAGTTTTTTTGCAATCAAAGTGCCACGAGCGGGTGGATCTAACTACAACCAAATGCTGATTAAGACATTATCAGGCAACTAAATCGTTAGAATTAACTTTTTATGAACTGAAAACACTGTGAAAGGGTTAACATTGTAAGACGAAAAGACAGACAACTCCCAGATGGAAAACACTGTGGTACAGACCTGTCAATCACCGTGTAGCCCCGCCCTAAAGCATCCCCTGCTTTATGGTCTATTTGACTCTAAATGGACCATAATGTACTAAATGAACATCATGCTGTATTGAAGAAGACTTGAAACTAGAGATTGAGACCATAAACTCATGTTTACAATGTTTACTGAGGTAATAAATCAAGAGAGAAGTAGAGTCATTTTCTCATAGACTTCTATACAACCAGAGGAGTCGCCCCCTGGTGGACACTAGAGAGAATGCAGCTTTAAGACATGAACCATCGGCTTCACATTTCAGACCCAAAAGTTGAAAGTTAAAAGACAAAATTACGTAATTTTCTTGTTGCTGAAACGTATACATTTTAGCACCCTGTCTGTTAATTCTATAGTATTAAACAGTGTGACAGAGGAAGATTATACATTTAAGACTTAAGGCATCTTCTACTGCTTCTACATTTAAGTAAACATTGCCCAATGTAACTACAAAGTACGGAGGCAGAGTAATAACACCGTGCACACTACACATCTTTGTAATAAATAGTGTTGCGTGATAATGAGCCCATGAAATAGAAATGTTGGTTTTAACGTATATAGGTCATTGATTTGACCGAGTGAGGGAATGTTTTTCTCCACATGAATCAAATATGTGTTCAAGCTGTAAATAGTTTTTTTTCAGGGAGCAAAACTGACGGTTCATGCATTTCCCTGCTTTGAAGATCATATATTAGCATACATGGCCACACTGGAATGAAAATAGAGCATATAATACATGCTGCATTAGGGTAAATGCTGATGATGGTCCATGCTTTCGTGACGTCAACGGCCTGCTCTGCTCCACCCCTGCTCCGGCGTGTCAGACGGAGAAAGGCAGTGCTAATAAATGCTGCTGCAGAGGAAAAGATGTGGGTTGTATAAACAGATCAATAGCTCAGCCACGTCTCACTCCTGACAGATTTGCTTCCCCCGGTCTGATAATTGGGCAAATAACAAAGTGTGCCACACTCCTGTTGATCTGATGGATCGTCTGGGCTCACTGCTGTATTTTTGTCAAGGTGGGGACGATAGACTGAAACTGACCAGGGGACACACAGGTAGGGTTTTCGACAAATGCTGCCCCGACTATATTGGATGGGGAACGTATTTCCCTCCACCATTCTTCTCTCACACAGTCTGGTCACTTGCTAAATGTGATGCTTAACTGTTCAGCTGCGTTTTCACATATTGTCACTAAAACAATACCTCATATGTGCAATAAACCAGATAAATACTCATCTGTGTACTGTGATTAGAATAAATATGGTCGTCCATCAAAGAGAAATGACTCACGATCGTCTTCTTAAAAGTCCACTGGATAAACCAGCAGCTGCACTTCTTCTTTGATTTAACATCTCCAGCATGTAGATTTAATAGACATTTAATAGACCCACAGCTTCTCGTGTGTAAACTAAACCACCGTGTGCAGACAAGAAGGCAGATGTCTGTGCAAGAAGCGACAATAATCCAGAGGGCTCATTCTGAGATCCATAAAAATAAATACATTTCCTTTCCTGTCACTTCCTGGAGTCTTGTCATTAACGTGGTTTTGTGAGGTTGCCGGGCAATTTGAATTCAGGAAGTTAATCCCACGGCTAAGAAATACATAACTTCCCTGTCAAACCACAACGTGCTGTTTTTACGTTTCTGTACAGATTAAACAAACAAGATATAACGTGTTAATCAGTGAGCTTCAGAGGATTTGGTTATTTATTCCTTTATTGAAGGTAGTGGTGGGCCGTGCATTTTATACCTGGGCCTTCAGTGCTGTCCTGCAGCTGAAACACCACCTAATAACCTCATTATGACGCCACAGCTACGGTTATTTGTTTCTAGGGGTGTAACAATACACGTATTCGTATTAAACCGTTCGGTACGAGGCTTACGAACCGAACAATACGTTTGAATAATACTAGTGCATTTGGAAAATGCAGAAGCTTAAATTGTGGGAAATATGTTTTCGGTGGACTGCGCTCACGTAGGAGACAACGGACTGTGACCTCTCAACCTGGAACAAAAAAAAACACAACAAAAAACAGCTGAGGCCCCGCACTTCTTGGAGGCTAGGCTAAACTAGCTAAACAAACAATAACTCTGCGCATGACAGTATGCTTCGTAATTAACGGACAATGCATATAGTCCAAATCTATATAATTAACACAATGACAACAACAAATTCACAAGAACCAGTCACATATATTCATATGACAACAGAGCAACAAATCAATCCAGCAACACTGCAGCGGAACACGCATTCTGCTACACACTCGAGGGCCATTCAGATATTAGATGTAAAAAACAAACGCAGTTGACTTACCGAATGCTTAATTAAAGACAAACTCCATCCTCCTTTCTTTGTTGACAAAGAGTTTAAGAGTTAAATCCCAACTCACAAATCCGTTTCTCCTCCTTCAGCCATTGAGTGTTAAAAAAACAAAGCTAGGTAAAAAAAATAAAATCTACACCAAGCAAAATTAAAAAAATGTCATAATTTCTTCCATATCTTTGAATTTGAACTCTTACTACTCCGACTAAGCCTCTGATGGCTACTTTAAGTTTTGTTTCACGATAGTCACATGCTCACCCACTGACCAATCACAGCACACGCTGCACCTCACTGCAGCGCTGCACCTTAAAACTGAGCTGCGCGTTAATGCTGACGTACTTATAGGCCAGCTAGCAGGCTCTGACACGTCAAAGAATACGCCCAACATGTCAAACTAAAGATCTGATTGGTTGAACACGATGACAATCAACAATATCGTCCCCTTTCACTTAAACTACACATGGATTCACTTGTGAGTCTGCAGGCCTCGGGCCTCTCTTCTTACCTAGAGACACAGAAATCTTTGTCTTAAAGCTGAAGCAGTACCTCGAGGCCTTACAACATGATTCTTTAGAGTAATGTGAAACACATCTTGCAATCACCTGTGGCCTTAAGGTGCAACAATGCAGTGCAGCTTTTTAAACAAAGTGCATTAACATTTTCCTCCACATCTGAGCCACTGGACTGTGTTTTGTTTTTTAATACTGCAGCGAGACATGAATCCTAATGCAAAGCACAAAAAGGAAGCGTCAAAGAATATATTTGTATTGAGCCAAAAGAAGAGATTTGAGAAAATCACAGTCATTTTCAAATAGCCTCTTTAAAAGTAAAATGTGGAGCAGGTGACCTGGAGGTGTCACTGCCAGTCTGCATGAACGCCGTGCTTTTAGGTGAGAAATCAGCCAGAATTAACAGGCCTGTGATGACAGAGCCTCAGAGTCTCAGTGGGTGAACCACGCTGGCCAGAAGAATACACTCAAAGGGCGATTTTCACACTTGAAATTAATAATTTGATGTTTTTTCTGAAACGTTATCTAATAATGAATCTGTGATGAGTCACGTTTTTTGGCCCATTTTAAATTAAATACAGAAACGTAGCAGAGAGGAAAACCTTGACTCAAGGAACGTGTACTTGAGTGGGATCCAAAAACCTTTTAGCATTTTCATTTTTGATGTCGGCCAGATTGATATCTACATAATGATTTATGTAAATTGTAATTGTATTTAGAAAGGCTGGTGCTGCTAACCTGGTATAACATTTAATACGTTTTAGAAGAGTTTTGTTTCCCAAATTTCCAGAAGAGGGTGGCGAGTTTATCATTATCATCCAGATTCAGATTGTCCACGTTTATGACCGTATGAGATCAGGAAAATAAAATAATTTCTTGTCACGTCACTTCCTGGAGTCTTGTCATCATCGTGGTTTCGGGCAATTTAACTTGAAGAAGTTACTCCCACAGCCAATAAATATATAATCCCTGTAAAACCACAACATGACGTTTCATTTTCTTTACAGATTAAAGATGTATGTGTTAATAAGTAAAGGTTTTCTGAGGTGGATTTTGTTATGTTTGTTATTGAAGGCATGTGTAGTTCAGGATGTGAAGCGGGAACCAAATACCTTTTTGTATTTTTGATGTTGGTCAGTTTAATTTCTACACATTATAACTGTAGCCAACAGATCAAACAACTTTCTAAGAATAATAGCTTCCATCTCTATTCAGACTTTCATATTGAACTCCATTCAACTTTCATCAAAGAGCATCAGAGGTGTTTGGAGGACCAGCATGTACCGCATACTTAAAGTGCTAGTCAGAAATGTACAAAAGACTGTGTGGAGTACGGTGCACTTAAGGTGAATAAGGGCTGCCTGAAAGGGTTTCTCCTGGTCCTCCTGTTAATACATACAGCCTGAACAATGTCTAAGAGAGTACAAGTGTGGTATAAATTGTGTTGGTGCTCTGTATGAAGGCTTAAAACAGCCATACTGGAATATATGTATAAGAATCTCACTTGAAATTCCAAGTTTCAGAATTATCCGCATTACGGCAACACTTTAAAAATGTGCAATCATGTACACTAAGTGACATAAATGTACCTAGAAGTATATAAGATCTCATGGCCGGCTGCTTTAAAGTTTTGGTTCAATCTCAGGTGTTGATGTTGGCAGCAAGTGGGGAAAGAGAGAATATTGGGCTTACATTCATCAGGTGACACAAACACAAAGACTCTTAATGAATGATGTTGCTCTGTAACTATTACATGTTTGCTAAGATGTTTGTCAACTAAAAAAGTGATTATATTATAGTGTTTAAACTGTTTCTGCTCTCCAAAAACATCAGTTATTGATAGTTTAACTGAGCCTGTTTATTTCTAAATATAGCTAAACTTGACATTGGGGTAGAGGACTATTATTTCTCTGTTATGGAACATCTGCGAAAGCATGTTTCATAGCAGGAAATGTTATTAATGTTAATTGTTACTTGGAATATGAAAGTCATTACACACCGGGAGCATGAGGAATTGACGACACGAAAATGCGAAATACTCGCCTGTGAATATTATTTGTTTTGGGCTTTTATTGTAAGTGGAGCGGATCTGGTCTATGCCGCTTTTTTAAAGTTGAAAGGAGTAATTCAAGTTTGCATTCTTGGTCTGGACTTCATGGTGATTGATTTCTAAATATAGATGCGACCCGATTTCGATCAACTTGATTGGTTGATGCCTTTATTCACGGTGCGAAAGCTCAGAAATATCGACCTCTTTGTGGAAAAAAATTATGTTGCTTTTTCGCCGTGTGATATTCGTGTTGTATGCAAGTACTCAAAAAGAACAGTCAGACGTTATGTAAAGGCCTTAGGTAGAGCTGTAGCTTGATGGCTGACCAAGACAAAGTAGACGGGGCAGATGAAGGAACAAGCTCCGCCCACATCAAGTCAAACGTCTCCGAGAGAAAATCCAAAGGACAGTGATGTCACAGGCCTGGACGTTAATCGATTGACATGTGACCTCTGTGAGCTAAAAGGGATTTTCCAGTATGTATAGAAGACTCTTGATGTTCGTCAGAAATAAAAGGGAATGTCAGCCGACAAGTAAACCTGTGCTGCGAATATCAAATTTTCAAGATGTCACCGAGGATCACGAGAGTTGTTATTGATGTGAAAGCTCGCTGTCTGTCACCGAGGAAGGATGATGTTATTTAAAACCTTTTAGCAGGCGAAGGCCAATCGCCCAACACAGACGATTTAGTGACTAAACACAAAGAAAGTGAGAGAAAAAGCTCTCAAACAAAAAGGCTAAACCCTGATAAACACCGTCTGTTGCCTAAAAAAAAAAAAAAGTTGCGATCCTCTCGGAAGCAATAAAACTCTTAATAGTGTCATCCCCACGAAACGGAGTCGAGAGCTTTCGGTTGGGGTTACAAACCCGAGTGAAGCAATATAACAGCGAGTTATGACTCCGCTTCACAAGAGAGACTCTGATATCTAATTTCAGATATCAAGAGGGCCCCGGCTTCCTGAACCATGGGAAATAAGAGCAATCTAGCCGGGGTCAAAGGGATGAGGGCAGTGCAGCTATCCCTGCCTGCGTTCATGACGGAGACTTCACAAAATCGGCATTACCTCCGTAATGCGGATGTCTCCATGGTGACCAGAGCCGCAGTGTTTTTGGTCCAGTCGGTCTTTGCTGAGGCACAGAGTTCACAGGTCAGGGCATTGACACGTCTCGCCTTGTGATGGAGAGACCCTCCGGTCGATGTCGCTTCACTGTCGTAGCTGGAGTTCATTTTGGAAATGCTAATTCGCCCCCCCCCAGAGCAGCGGTGACCAATCGATTTATATAGATCCACATGCCCATCTGCCGAAAGAAGAGGATCCCGCAGTCATATGGATGAGTATTTTACCTTCTTCCGTATTTCCGTGCATACGCAAAGGAAGACTCACCAGGAGTAACGTTCAATGGCGCTTTGATGGCCCGAGGCTGTGCAGACGTTCGGGGCCTAATCAAGATAAATGGGAGCCTTTTGTTGCATGCTGTACAAGTCAATACGGTGGTTCCACTGAGCAATACCTGCAGCTCCCTGTGGAGCGCAGAGGCCTGGCAGACTTTAGATTACTCCGAGGAAACAGTTCGGGACTCTCGCTGCAGATGGCAATTAGCAAGTTTCCCTCTAGACTGTTCGCTTATTCTGCAGCTTCAGCTTAAAGCTCCTCAAAATTCAAAAGAGTTTAGGAGGTGATTCAACAACATATACTCCAATTTATATTATACAATTGTTCGTATCCAGGATTTATTATTGTGTATTCTTAATGTTTCCCTCAGCATCATCTGTGGCCCGTGTTAAAGTCTTGATGCGATCACGCGCCAACAACATCCGATAACAGGCTGGCTAGTACTCGTCTTTGTTGCTTGGAACCAACCCAATTTAAGGCATGAAGAACGAGTGGTTAGAATAAGTAAGTTCGGTATCAGGGTTAGCCAATCAGAGGCAGAGTAGGGCGGGTCATGCTTTCGCCACAATAGAATATAAAAACATTGCAACCGGGAAGGTCTAGTGATGTCATTCTGCATAATAAATTAGCCATATTTGCTTCTGTTTGTTGTAATCTTGCAGCACTGAGCCTTTAGTACAATGAGCTTTTCTTTTCAGGATAACAGGCTGTTGGACAATTGGGGACTTCTTTTGGACTATTGAGGTTTCAAAATAATGGGTTGTTGGAAACCATAGACGGACGTAGTCATCGGGACGTCACCCGTTGGTTTGTGGACTGTCGTTTTGAAGTCTCAGGTTCGGCTATGTCGTTTTTTCGCAACCACTGAACGGAAGTTACCATCTTTTGACTGCAGAGGAGCGACGTAGAGACGCCGTATACGTCTCTGGTAGACACCTGTCAATCATAGTAGCCCCGCCCTAAAGCATCCCCTGCTTTATGGTCTATTTGACTCTAAATGGACCATAATGTACTAAATGAACATCATGCTGTATTGAAGAAGACTTGAAACTAGAGATTGAGACCATAAACTCATGTTTACAATGTTTACTGAGGTAATAAATCAAGAGAGAAGTAGAGTCATTTTCTCATAGACTTCTATAGAACCAGAGGAGTCGCCCCCTGGTGGACACTAGAGAGAATGCAGCTTTAAGGCACTTCCGCATCAACTTCACTCGGCAGAATGGGAGGAACAATGGCGTGGTCTAAAGGGCATGAAACGACACGCCGAAAGTGAAAGGCGTTGTGACAGCGTGAGAAATGACTTAAGATATTGGCGTGTCATTTATACTTCATTTGGGGAAACCAAGCTCCAAATCAATATAAAATACACTTATTGTGACGTTACTGTCTTCTGGTGTTGAGGGTTTGTTTACAGCGTTTATATTTGAAAGGACGAGTGAAATAAATGTTGAACATTCCTTCATAAGCTGGATGCCAAATACTGTGTCTGTGATTTACATGGTAAACACAATTATTGATTCAGCAGATAAAAGCTATAACCTTTTAATTCACATGAAAGGCCTGGTGTAGTTTTTAAAAGCATCTTTGCACCTAAGATGGACAGAGGAACAAGATCTTAAGGACTCGTGTTTTACAGAATATTACTGTATTCTTTGGTGCAAAGATAACGTTGCCGTTTGGGTTCATCTCACATATCAGGGATCACATTTGTTGGTGTGAACACAGAGAAGCAGCACTCACAAACACTCAGCGTGACGAGCTGCCCCGGCTTCTCGGTGCCTTCATGAGGTCATCCCATTAATTTCCCCCTCAGCGTGGAGACGGCACATTGTTAGATGAAGTAAGACCTCCCGTTCAACTCGCTCCATTCATGTGTCAGTCCCAGGAAAACGCGCATTGATTTTATGCTCTTTTGCTGATTGTGTTGTGTATTTTTTGCATCGCTTGTTATGCAGGGTAGCGTTTAGACAAAGCAGAGAGAAATTCAGTCACTTTGAGTCCGGCATCGCGCATCATCGTAATCACAAATACTCTCAGTTCGGGCATCCCTTTCCTCTCCAGAGAGGTTGTAAAACAATTACAATACCCATCATGAACTCATAAAGGGATGCATTTATGAGATGAATGTGAGCAGAGCATTGCTTTAAATGTAACTAGAGGAAAAGGAATTCATGGATGCAACGCTACGACGGCTTCTGAATGTCGGCCTTAGAAATAACAGTTTGATGAAAATTACTCAACTGAAGTGACTTCAATATTTTATCCAGACTTATCAAAGGAAAATAAATACTTTAGGAACCTTTATTTTATTTAATAAAGATGAAAGCGCTGATAGAAATCTAGTAAGTGAACCGAGTTCATATTTTTGCAACGACTCAGGAATTTATTGGACATGCAAGACTAGTAGCTGTTTACAGACAGGTTCCAGAGACACAAACGCAACGGTACGAAGTAACAAAGCAACTTCCAGCAGGGAACAAAAGGAAGTGGACCGGTATATGTGAACTGAGAGGATGATGAGGGAACGAGATGCAGGTGAGGAAGGCCGGGCTGAGAACAAGTGAGAACAGCTGTGTGACTTCTGTAACTCTGCTGGCACAACGGAGTGTGTGTGTGTGTGTGTGTGTGTGTGAGAGTGTGTGAGTGTGAGTGAATATTTACTTCCTAAACACACACTGCTGGTAAGCTGTTTAACTGTTGCTGATGAATTTAGTTGCTTTTTTAAGGTTTTGTCAACCTTCACAAATGCTTCTGTGGCAACAGAACATTTACAATAAATCATTTGCACGACATGATGTCAAGCGTTTCTAATTTACAAAGCAAAGCAACATAACAACTAATAGACCAACAGTGAGGTCCAACAAAGGCAAGACAAACTAACATTTCAACACTGATGAAATATTACAATAGATGAAACAATAAGAAAATAAACTTGACTTTTGTCCATTTCTAAACCACCTGAGCATGAGGTCGCTGAGACTATCTCATCAATGAGCCGCTCCAGCTGATGATGCAATGTATTGATGAAATTCCTCGGTGATGATGGAAGCCTCACTTCCTCTGTGCTGTTTGAGTTTTTTAAAAGATTTCATTCAGGTTTAAAGATTTTGTTCCCGGCGAACAAGCGGAGGAACACTAACTCCCTCAGATTACGTCGAAACAATTGATTCTTTTTCCTCTCCTTCATTTTCATCTCTCTATCGAGACGAACATCGATTTCTCTTCGGTTTGTTTCTTTCACTCGCTTCATTTCAAAAGAGGAGCAGGCGTGTAATCACAGCAACTTCTCCGTGTCGGAAGGTCCAAAACAAACCGGTTGAAAATGATTTCCATGCAGAGTTACTCAAACTGTACATCTGATTGTATTCGTCACCTCCGTTCTGCACGTTTGCTCTTTGTAATTGACTCAAACATTGTCAGTATCAACACGTTCTTGGCAGCTTCACTTTCTCACACTCACAGTTCATTATGAAGTGGTGTTTGCTGAAAGAATAGCGTTTTGAATTATTCATGAGCGTACACTCTTTTTCTCCCGAATCTGTTTGTTTATTTTTTGTTTGCTCCAAACTGTCATGCCGCATTTTAATTATTCCGCTGCCTTCACAGAGGAAAAACAAAGAGGTTTGACCTTAACGGGGCAATCTTTTTGCCATTTGAGATCAAAACATTTATAGGTTTCTTTATTTTGCTTTAGCAGGTTACTCGCAGTGGTTGTCAGGACAGTAGAAAGTGAATGAAAACAAAGAACTGTTTCTTTCTCTCACCACAGAGTTCAAACCATTTAAGGCCAACAGTTTGTTTTTTCTTTATCAGGCTTAGTGAGAGCTGGCCCATGAATCCACATTTCTCGATTTGATTCTCGTACGCTCAAAATCAATACATGTGACTGTGAACGAAACCAGAGACTCAAACTTGAGATAGGATCAGGTGTGGAGAGCCTGGAGCCGGCCCGCACTCAGTGAATTAGAGAAGATAGTGGAGGTGAGCGGTGGAGCTTCCAGGGCGATTTTCTGCAGATATAAGAGAAACGCTGACAACGCAACGAACGAATGAAGCAGAAGAAGTAAAACCTGGAAAACACAACAAAGAGTTTTTATAGACTTGATACTTGTAATGTAATATACGGTGGGACGAATGGACTACATCACAGTGTTTAGTGATACAATCTCTTTCATTACATTACAGTCATTTAGCAGACTTTTATCCAAAGCGACTAAACTTCACAGACAGTGAGGTTTGATGATCACTTAGTTAGGTTTAGGAAAAGATTGTGGTTGGTGTTGACTTGACTGAAGAGTATACAGGTGTTATTGTCTGTTATTGTGTCACCACTTTGTAGCCCAGTTATCAAACAAAATGAAACCTCAGATTACTGCCTTTAGGCCTCGGAACCTCTGAATAAGCACACTGAACTGTGTAACTTGTGAACGTGAAACAGTCTTTAAAAGCTTTATGTGCTCTGTCATCGGATTAAAAAAATATAACTTCACACCCCCTAAAATGGAGCTCTTATCTCCGAAAGCATTGTGCATCACCGGAGCACATCAATAAACACACAGCAGTTACCTGATAACAAACGGAGACTCACACGTTTCTCTGGGCTTGTGCAGCGCTGGGTGAAATTAGCACTCTCTGATTTGCCAAATCGCAGGAGGGAAGACACGTTAATTAGGTTAGCAGTTAGCCTGGTTTCCCACATCCCAGGAATCGAATGTGGCACTTTTTCATTTTGTATTTCATGAAGTCATTGATTGAACGCAGCTTTTATGGCACGTGACCCCGTTTTTATAGGTCGCAAAATCCTGATGACCCCAATTGCAGAGATTTGAATGGGCTCCCAGTGGCACGACAGGAGGGTTGAGACGGGCTCAACTTTACTGGTGTATCCTCAGTTGTTGTATGGAAACAGTTCCAACAACGTGGACCACCATATTTAATGCAAAGAAGCAAAATGGCACAAGCAGCTCCATATTTTGACGTGATAAACGACACGTTAGGGCATCGACCCGTCAAACACTAGAGAATGGCGTCGACGTGGCATTCACTGGCCCCGGTTATGAGGATGCTGCACGGGGTCGTTATACAGTGACCGGAATATGCACAGCTGCATGTAAACGAGAATATTAGTGGATTCATCATTTTCATTTGCCAGGTAAACAGCTCAGTAGGAATATTGTCTTTTTCAGAATATGTGCAATATTTGATGCGTGTAAAAGTTTGTGTTATTCCACTTTCAGATGTTCAAAATCACATCCTCCCTCCGCAGCCTCCACACTGAAGTAGGCTGCAACCCATCACACCGCTCAAACACAAGGTGCAGCTTTTCCTTTCGGCTTAAGGAAATAAAAGCGGTGCTCTGTAGGTTCCTCTCCTGGAGAAATCAAGGTCACACAGTGTCTTTTTAAATCTAGGACAGCTCTCCTCGTGAGACTAGCTGTTCATCCATCTCACATTAGGGTGGCAGAGCGATGGTGGAAGCGAAACAAAACGGCGCCACGATCGCAAAATGAGCCGCGCAGGTTTATTGCACAGCTGTATAAATACTTACCTGAATCCTTTGTACTCATGTAAAATCCACAACTGGACCTGGTGATGCAGTGGGCGTCACGGTGCGCGGTCTGCAGCGTCCGTGCTGTTGATTGATGAATTTGTGATGTGAACAGCCAACCTGCTGGAAGCCTCTCGGAGCTGTTTACTGGCTGAGAAATTTATGGGCCGTGGTGAGTAATTTCTTTTCTTTTGTGTGCTTACTCTGTGGCCCTCCAGGAAATCCCTCTGAGAGACTTCAGCCTAGTTGCCCAGATTAAATATCTCTGCCTGTAAGTGGTCGGTTTGAGCCGGCCTGCAACTTTTAGTGAAGTAGAAGAGTGAGTTAGCCTCACTGCAAATACATGTAAAAGATGTTTTAAACCCCTCACTTACAAAGTCTCATACATCCAACACAAGAACAGGAACTATAGCGGGAAAAACAGACCTTGACACACTTCTAGAGACGAATGAGTGCAGAGAACTTACACAAACAAGCGCTGGTCTCTGTTGGTGGCTCCCTCTGTCAGATAGTTCTCAGCAGGACGCCGTCTGATCAGCAGCATCTCGTCGCGAACATCCTCGTTTCATCATGTTCAAACAGTAGGAAGCCTCACACCATCACACCTCCCCCCCCCCTCCCTCACACAGAGGAAACAGGAGGTGCCTCATCATGTTCCTGTGTTAGCACCAGAAACCAGACCCAGACCAGCAGAAGTAGTCAAATGGAAGCATGTACTGTAAGAAACAGAAAGTGTGCCATGAGGTTATATTATATACGTAACATTAAATACTTCAATTGGGTTCATATCCTACTGGAGGTCTACGTTCTTGTACCACACCTGGTGAGTGACGGGTGAACGATGTACAGGACTCTGGTTTGGGTCCTGAATCATGTCTAGGTCTCCCACCAAAGGCTCAGCATCACTGACCGCCATTATGAATCCAAATGTAATCCAAGTGAAGGGATTCTTTGACAATTATCTCTCGTCTGCTCTGTACCACTGTCGTACCCGTGGACGCGGAAAATACAACTTCAGCTTTACAGAGTGGACAAGTAATCCAAGATGGCAACGACCAAATCACCAAACTCAAGGCTTCTAAATGAAGGTTGCGATGGCTAACATGATCATCTCATCAGAATCACATTGGTGTCCACATGATGAATGGAAGTCCACTATTCACTCTGCTTTGGTCTCCACCAGCGCCTAGAAAATATCCAGCTCTTCAGCTGCCACTTCCTTCCCCCGCTAGTCTCTAACTGTCCATCTGCTGTTTGCTGCTGAGACAAGTAAACACAGAGTGGAGTTCATCAGAGCTTTGTTTTGCTGTAAACAGCTGCCTGCTGCGTCTGGAATCTGTGTTTTAAGCGCTGACACGGAACCGAACAGTAATGCTGTAAAATCCAAACTAACGAGCTGCAGATTTGGTGACAATAAGTCGTGACCAACTTTTGTTCAGTTATGTTTCACCTCACAAGCTTTGCAGCAATCCCTCATCGGAAAAGTTTGAGTGAAAATTCAACAAGGTGATAAGTTGCTGGTTTAAACTGAGAGGCAGGTTGTCTGTTCAACATAGAGCTCATGTTTTTACAGCCCCTGAGCTCTTTCATTTTGTCACAAGGTGTTCGCTCAGATTGCTCTATGTATTTATATATATATTTATATATTCTGCTGGCATTTGATCAAATGGACATATGAGTTATATATGAGGCGGCCTGATCTCTGGTGTGCTGCACATTGATCCGCTCTGTGTCCCGGACTCGTCTGAAGTCTGGGATCTCTGCTCGGCTTCATGACTTCAAGTCCAGACTGGGGAGAGATAATAAAAAAAAAACTCAAGGTGAAGAGAGGAAGGAAGGAAGGAGGTGGAGAATGACAAGAGAGGAGTAAGAAACCGGTGTGTGGAGAATTCAACAAACCACTGCTATTGTTATCTTGGCAGCAGATGGAGACTGAATTGTGTGCATCTTCTGTGATTAATGAAGGTGCTTGTCAATAAGACGAAGCAGGCGGGATATTAATTCATCAGTCTGGCAGGAGGCTCTGGCTATAATTGAATGTTTTCTCTGGATGTGGAGCATGTAGACATGTGACTTTATATAGAAACAAAGCAGAGAGTTGTGTTCAATGTCATAATGTAGCATAGTTAACTAGATTTGACATAAAAATCTCACGTTAAGGTCCATTTGGGCAGCTTTGTATCATATCACATGGTCTTCAGCTGTTGTTATGCTTAAAATAAGTACGTAAACAATGTAACAAATTAATGGAAAACACGTCACAAACATCACTAACGTAACTTCAAAATAAATCAACAACACATTGGGACACTAACACCGGTCTCCTGATTGAAAGTCCTGTTTGTTTGCGGTTAAACTTTTCTTTTTTTGGGTCCACATTGGTACTTTTGTCTTAATTATGCAATTAAACAGGTTTGAGGTAAAAAAAAAAAAAAATGGTTTTATTGCAACTAAGAAATCTGCCAGTACATAGAGTAGAAGAAGGTGAACCCGTAAGAAAACAAGTCGCCAGTTTACCATCTTCAAGGGAAAAAAATTGGGCGATTTCGATTGGGCAAGTTTTCCTGGTTATTTCATGTCGCCTAGTATACGCCATGTTTCATGTCGTCTGGAGATGAAGAAAAGCATTCAGTTGAGTTAAATGTTGGCTAAGTCAGGAATTTCTTTCGGCAAAGGCGTTTCGATAATCCATTTCAAACCCCCACAAGGGAAAACAGTTTTGCGCAATTGTGCTCAATGGAAACATGGCTAATGCTAATGGGAGCATGTTAGCGTGCTGACGTTAGCATACAGCTCAAAGTGTCTGTACACCCTGGCTAGCTACATCTTGTTCTTTTTCAAACAAAATAAAACAACTAAGTAGTTTACATATGAGCTCATCATTTTTCCTTTTGTTTTACCAAAAGTGGACGTTTTAATATAAACCCAGCGCTGCAGCTGCTGTAGTAAACTCACTACTTTCCGAACGCAGTGTTCCCTGATGAGGATATTTTCATGATATTTGAGGAGGGATTTTATGATGAATCCCATAATTGTTGTGATTGCAATTATGCCGCTAATCATCATCATTACTTTGCGGTCAGAGTCCTCGTCCGCGATGCTTTGTTGGCTCAGCGGGCCGGTAACTTCCCTCGCTGGGTAAAACCGACCGAGCTGATGAAGCTGAGCACATTCAGGGGGAAACGGCGGTGCTTTGCCAAGCCTCATTAGGAAACTACTAAAATCATGTCCAAGTCATGGATCGCACCTGCAGGTAGCGTCTTCATATTCATTAACATCTTCATTTGTGAAAGATCTGGGTTATAAAAATAAGGAGAGAGCTCACTGTTAATGTGAGGACACGGCCTCTGCAATTAGCCATTTTAGAAGGAGAACAAATTGAAAGTATTCGTGTCAAGTTTTCGGTCCCAAACCTCCGGCATCTGGTGGACGATTCACTGGTAAGAAATCCCTTTGGAGATGATGAGTTCAATGTTTCCAGTTGGAATAAAGTAAAGATCTGGATCATCAAGACAGACAACAAGAAAAGCAATAAAGCCATACTACAATTTCCACTTTTTACCATTGGTATTGGGGAGGAGACTGATTTCTCAATGTCAAAAGAACACGTCTGATTTATTCTGGTTTAGACATTTTCCTTTTGCCGGTTATAAAGAAATCTTTTACCTGAAACAAACTCGATCACGAAGGCCAATGTCTTCCATTTGAAACACTCGTATAAAGTTTGAAAAACAATCTCGAGCAAACCCCCCCCCAAAAAGCGGACATTCAGATTGTCCTCTTTAGGCTGTAGTTTTCACAAATCTTTCCTTCCTCATTCAACAACTATCCATTCCACTGCAGGGACACTCGGGGCCGTCTCACAGACAGCTCTGCTATTGACTGCTCTCATTTAAGCAGTGGTGAAGCAGTGTGTCGGGGGGGGGGGGGGGGGGTCGGTCGATACCAGCCGCCTATGAGCACCACGTATGTGTGTGCATGTGTTTGCGTAGAGAACTGCCTCGGCCTGTTAGCTGCATTCATCATCAGACTCCCGGGTGGGCATGCACGGTCACCAGTGAATGCCCCGCTGTTTACGTACTATTAACTCCCTGTATTTACATGATGCACACATCCGCTGGTTTTCTCCCCGGAGGCGAGGAGCTCGAGCTGTGGACCATAACTAACAGGAGCTGGTCAATTTCTGCTCAGGTTGGATGCTGTTGGTTTAATTGCAGCTCAGTTAATGGTTTCTATTTCTGCCCAGGTCTTTGATCAGCAGTGAAGAGTAAACAAGTACATTTATTATTTGAACATTTCCCTTTTAATGCAGACAATGTTCTACTTTTCAGTCCATAGTATAGGTACTAGACACTTTATTTTACATTGATCAGTGTACAGTATAACATATCATGCATTGTTAGGGCCTGAGCACTGGCGTCGGCCAGCATAGGCCCTGTTGAAACTGTAGCGTTTCTTCTTCTTCTACCAAGTTAATTGGCTTTTTGGGGGCTTTATCGTGCATATCAGGACTGGTGAAAATGTTTATATTTTAGGGATGTCGCATTTGGGTATGAAAAAATGTCTCCATAGCGCCTCCTAGAGTTCATTTTAACTTTGCAAGGCCACGCCCCTCACCCCGTATGTCCGATTGACACACACATGTTCAGTTCCATCTGCTCAACAACAAAGTCAATTAGACCCCTAAACTCCGCCTCCCCAAATTTTCAGCCATTTTGAATTTTGTGAAAAACACACTTTTGCAAACTCCTTAAACGCTGGATCCGATTGCTACCAAATTTTTAGTGTGTCATTATTGGATCAATGTCATCAAGAAATATTAAACACTTGTTGATATCTCATTGCTTTTATAAAGATATGGACCAATAAGCTTCATAGGGGTGGGGCTTTGTGCATCAATACACATAACTTACTGTAAAAACCATTTGGACTATCATCACGAAATGTGCAGCATATGTCCACATCGCATCTCATAACATACCCTCACCTGTCCCCTAGTGCCTTCCATTCAGCCATTAGGGGACGCTACATTGTATCATATGTAGACTTGAAAATAAGTCTCTTGGGACCATTCTCTAAAATCAAACAGAAGTCGGCCATTATTAATTTTTCCTTCCATCTTCACCCGTCTTGATTAAACAGTGGCATCAGTATGACATTTAGATTGTTTCATAACCGGTTAAAAGTTAATTGTAGTAACTTTAACGTAACAATATTGGTTCATGCAGCTTCAACCCCTGTTGGTCAGACTGTTTGTTTGTGTTGAATCGGCTCTGTTCCACCCGGCTTCCTCCGGTCCCACTGTCCTTTGTTTGGCACATCAATCACTCGGAGCAGAACTTATCCCTCGCCGTTTTGACGCTTCTGATCGGATCAGGTCGGCGGTGATATATAAGGTAAGCTGCAGCCTTTTTTTTTTTTTTATCCTTCACTCTGCCAGTCAACCCGGCTAATCAATTTCAAGAATAATAGAATAACGTGAAATAAAGGCGTAAAGTTCAGACTTCATCCCTGAGCTCTGCATGTGTTTTCTTCCATACAAAATGGAAAGGTCATCCCATCAGAGCAAGACTTCAGTGATACACAACGGCTGAACGGGAAGATTTATGGACAAATGTGGATATTTTTCATTGTTGGCAGTGGCATTTAGTTTGAATAGTATTTTTCCTCGAGGCACAGACGAACCCCTCTGATGGTTAAAATACTGATAATAACAGCGCATGTTATAATACACACAGGAGCACCTTTTTGGATAGTAAATAGATAAAGAATGGTCGTTTGTGATGCTCAGGATCATTGAAGCAGCGTAGTGACATACTTCACATGATAAGTACAATAACTAAATTCTTTAATGGCCAAACATTTGACCGTTGCTCCTCCATTTGGGCCACATTTGTCCAAATAACCTTGCTCCTTTTTTTTTCCATCTAAATGCAAATGGTCGTGTGTTGAAGGAAATTGAAACAACCTCCATTTGCTATCTGCCCATTTGTCTCTGTGCACTGTTGCAACCATACACTTTTGTCTGGTATTGTGAGAAATGCATTGGCCGCTCAGTCCTCTATGAATTTCAAGGAGGTTTCAGACGGCCCAGGATGTGATGGGAACAGTGGGTATTAATACATGTGTCATAGATGAAATAGGAGTCTCGATGCTTTTTTGTTGATGGTGTCAGTGACCAGATGTACAACAAAAGTTTGTAGCTTGTGAGGCGAAAAGGAGGTTGGGATATCTAATGATAGAACAAGGGATGTCTGTCTGTCTGTGTGTCCTTCGCATACCTTGAGAACCGTCTGCCCGATCTACGGCACACTTGGTGGGTGTTTTGCTGGGGATCCCATAGAGTGCTATGTCGGATTTGGTGCAATTCGGGCACACTCTAATATTAATAAACTTTGACTAAGTTAGAGAACGGCGTTCTGTGTAGCAGCAGGGGCGGAGCTTCAGGGCTCTGCGGACTTGAACATGTTGTCCTCGGTGAGGCTTTACAGCCCCTTATATTTATTATTAATATAATTAAGTTATTGATTTGAGTTCATTTTTACAGCTGGGCGTTCCCGTTCGTTGCACACGTTCCAAACGTGCAACGAACGGGAACGCCCACCCAGACAACGCTGTAAGCAGCAATAACTGGAGCCAAGCAATAGACGGCTCCCAACGGACACTTCACTACTGTCTTTCTAGTGTTTTTTTGTGCAGTTTTGAAAAATATTTTAGTATTCTTTGCATGTGTTGGTGAAAAAAGAAATGTGATTCTTTTTTCCACTAACCAAGGTACGCAGCAGAAGCCTGTTCAGAAGTTTTTAAACACGTTTCTTGGCAATTCTCTTTGAAGGTTGAGGCAGGGAGACCTGCAAAATAAAATCCTCTCCGGACGCACATAACCGCCCCCCTAACATAAAACAACAGCACAAAGCAATCAAGAAAATTGAATTAAAAACAAAACAATAATCTCAAAAATGGTAGGCAAGTCTCAATATTCACTACACGGATGACGCATCCTTTGGGAACGGTTCCATTGTGTCTTTATTGATTGTGCACATATCAGTTTTTCTCTCCAAAGAGACTTGGGGGCGGAACAACTTTGTCCACAAGGTCACTAGTATCGACTTGCATTCTTGGACATAATGATCACAGATGGAGCTGCGTGTCGGGAACAACAACGCAAAGGAAAATAGAAGTCGCCTTTTGAACACATCTTTTAACCGACTACAAGATAAAGGGATTGGAGATAAAACCTCACAAAGACCGCCTCTAAGTAAATGGTTGTTCAATCACATCCTGAGATTGCTTTAACTCCGTTAGTCTTTTGATAGTGTGAGAACTGAAAAGCATCACTTCTCAAGTGCCACATTCAATTACGTTTACGGTTGCACCGCCGTTGAACCGTTAACAAAGTTAATCTGTGCTCTCTTTGATGAAATGCAAAAACAACCCTGTGATGGAGGAGGCAAAGCAACGGGAAGAGTCAAAATGACTGGGAACCCAAGTCTTACCTTTTATGGATAAACGTACATAAGCTAAAGGAGTTACACCACCAACAAAACAAATGGTAAATGTTAAGTATAATGAACAAATTAGACAAACTTCAGCGTTCTGTTCCAGAGGTAGGAAAACCTCATTCAAAATCCTATTGACAATCGTAGCAACTATAAAATCCGATAACATTTCATCCTTACCGATAACGATCCGATACCAGTGCATGTATTATTCTTTTTTTTAACTACTGTATGTTACTAACCGTGTATGGATGTGATTTGCTTTCAGTGCTCAGGTCTGGCTCAGGTTCAAACCCTTCATAAGACATAAACAAATACATACAGGGAACCAATGTCATAGAGCTTTCTTTTATTATCCAGTTTGACAGATTTTCCAGTAATAAAATGTTGCCATATTGCTTGCTCTTGCTAACGTTACGCTCTACACTAGCCCCTGCCCGATCGGTACCGACGTTGTGCAACTCTCAACAGAGACGAGAAAGAAGCGTTAGCTACTTCCATCACTGACTTCAGACACAGCGACCGTTTCTTAACGTAGCTGATGAATGATCTGATAACGGGATGGCGGATCGGTCTAAAGGCTTGTATACTCGCCAATAGCCGAACAGCATTTTAAGCTGTATCGGAGGCATTTCTGTTGCAGTCATTGGTATCAGAACAACTCTCGTAACAGCTCCAAGAACTAAAAGAATACAGCCTTTTGGTGCTTCTGTACTCACAAGGTAATCGTTGTTTAACTTTGTTAAAATCATAACGGTTTCATTTACTGCTGCAGTGGATGTAGAATTGTCTTATATATGAAAAAGTGAAGGAACACTCTTGAAAGAAGTTCTAAATCTGCAGTGAGTTTCCTAAGCTGGTGGAACAGAAAGCCATAACTTTAGCTCTCTATACTGCTGACAGCTAATTTTGATTATTTAAAAGTAGAAAAAGAATCAAGTTCACTCAACAGTAGAATGATCATTGTGCAACGGCGTGAATACTAATACCTCTAGCCTGTTTCGTCTTACTGAAGAAATGTTCTCACTTTAAAACTTTTAACCAAACTCACGTCCGAAATGTAATTAATTTGGTCGACTGAGCCGACAGTAAGAACACCGGCTCACCTCCAGGATTTATGACTCAAAACTGGACCGTAACATTTTTACATCTGCATTATTTTGCACAATGTGGGGAAGTCCTTATTCCATGAATATGTCAGGGATTAATTCGATGTATACAACACACATGATGTGCTTTAATAGTTTGTAAACAAACAGAAAATGCACAAGAACAGTTGTATTTTGTTGTTTTGAAGCCTTTAACCTTCCAGTTATTTGTGCAATTACACAGACACCTGTTTCATTCACACCACATCTCGGTCTATTACAAAACAAACCTCCTCTTTGACTATTAAAGACAACAGCTCTAAATGGAAAAAGGACAACAACGCCTTTATGGCAGCGAATGAACCTCACAACATTTTAGAAGTGGCTATAGTTATGCTGCACGACGAGCAAATATTGCACATAGATAATAAGGGTCTTGGGATGACATCATTATTAATTAAGTGACAAGAAGTTTGATTAGATTATTTGAGCGAGGTGGAAGGGTACAGATATCCCTCTGAAGCAGTCTACTGAAGAAATAACACCCTCTCTCACCCATAGCTATCAAATGTACTTCATTACCTCCAAAAAACACATTATATGTACAAAATACAGTCCTGGCATTGAAAAAAAAAGGAAATCAGCACATCAAAGTTACGATAAATTAAAGAAAATGAATTTGTTGAATTAATTTGGCCAACTTTCCACATCCCTACAAGGTCATCAATTATTAAAAACACAACATAGACAGATGAAGAAATTGCAACATACCCATGGATTTATGTGTAATGAGACATTGCTTTCCTACGGTTGTTCCAATCACAAATAACTTATCGTATTCTTTATATACAGCGTACAACTTAAATATCTGATCATAGAAACAGCAATGTTCCTGTTGTTTTACTGGTACATTAAGGTTTTCATCTGATCAATGTGGATCTCTAAGAGGATTTCATAATTGTTCTTGGCATTTTAGGAAATGGACAGTGCAAGTCTAGGAAATACAAAGATTTTCATACTGAAAGATTGTTTATTTTCAAACAGTTTGAGGGTAAAAAAAACAAGCATATTGTCTCTTTGGACTCTTTAGTAGAGGTCTTCATGGGTCCGCATTCTGGACTCACTCATCTTGATTTGGGACTTAAAAGCTTGGGTAGGTAACATTGGTGAAACTTACAAGAGTACGCTAGATTTTAAACATTATCCAGCTGAAAATCCAGCCCAGTGTTGATAATTATTTTCCGATAAAAGTAGCTTGCAGCTCCAACTGTTGCTAATTCTAATGAAAAAGTCAACAACACAGCAGACGTATAAAGATACAGCATTGGAGGCGTGGCCACGTTCATTGCTATAAAAGTTGCTCAGTGGCGCATTAAGCAAAAAAAAGTTTGACTTCCAGTAATAAAATTGCCCGGATCTTCCAACGATCTTCCACATTATCGGGCCCATAGAGCACGCTCACTAGAATTTCCTTTAGCCCCGCCTCCCAGCACACGGTTTAGCCTTGTTCTCGGAGGGAGAGTAACTCTGGATTCAGCTAATTTTAGGACCTAATGACTATTCAAGCGTTCGTATCAGGAAAATGATTTACTTCAAAAGAATGTATCCACTGATTTACAGATGTCTTGTATGTGTATGGATGTTTTTGGGCCCAATGGCTTTACGTGACCGACCAGGAAGTTATAATTCCACTGTTTGGCCACTATGTCAACGTTTCATCAAAAGTCCCGTGCTTCTCTTTAAGGGTTAGGGTTCTTTCAGGCCTTCCTCTAAAGAGACTCCAAAAATGATCATTATGCACATAAACAACAAACATGGTCAACAGGTAGGTAGGAGCATTTGGTTTTTTTGATTCCTGTAGGGATGTAATACGAATTTTGACAAGTATAACAAAAATGTTTCTACAGTACATTACTACCTTAGCTTTAAATCTGGAATTATAGACTTGAGACTTACTTTTGTCTGTCTCAACAGTCGCATGATACTCTTTCATGCACCTCACATAATCCATCGGTGTTAAAAATAAAAGTTATTCTCCTGCAGTGATCATGAGCCACCGTTGGATCAGAGCCGATAGAGAGTCCATTTGGATCCAGTCAGGTATTAGTCATTTTAAAACAGACCAGAGGCCCTAATCCGACCTGACCAAACTGCTGAAAACAAAAAGCACCTATGAGCCCATGAACCTACAACAAAGCTGATTCAGTTAATGTGACACAGTTCGAATAGAAATACCCTCTAGTACGTATTGATTGTTTTCCTAAAGTTTGAGACTCCTTTAATTGAATTTAGAGTTTTTGAGGTATATGTACTGTATCATCCATCACTGTCCAGGTTCTACTGGTAAACTATGATCCATAATATTGAACAAAAAGCTAAGACAACGGGACGAGCGATAAAAGCACGATTGTTCAATTAAGAGCACATGAGATTCCATACAATAAGGCATTGCTTTAATGAAAACATCTGGACAAACAGTTCACAGTTTTAATTAATGCTTGACTGACTAGCGATTATGACGTCCTTTTGATTGTTTCAGTCAACACGGCGTCACAAAACTACGAGCTCCGACATAACGGGTACCTGATCTGTAGAGATGGAAGCGAGCAGAGTGGGCGGGACATCCTCGTGGATGATGGAGTAATGTGTGAACAGAAATTCATCTAATTGAAGCTGCCAGTCGGCAGTGGTAAAAGGTTGTTTCCATAGAAATAGAATAGAGTAGAACAGACATTCCCATGCAAACAAACGTAGCAGGGTGAGCGGCGGCCATTTTTATGTGTATCATTGCCATTGCTAACAACTTCTGTATAAACTAAACCGACTTAAGGGAAGTCGCGGTCTCACTGAGGTGATGTTTTACAGTACGATTAAAACCAGCAGTGGAGAAGTAAAGTAACAAAGCTTATAAAATAAATGCATACACTTTTACAACCTAATGCTTCATCCACACACTCTTGTCATAGAGTAGGAAAGCACATATCTATCTCCAGATGAGTGGCAAATTTGTTCAGCTTATTTCCTGTAACCAGGGTAGCATTAAAGCATGGTGGAATTAAGCTAACGGTAAGCTGGCTAGTTAGCTAGATCGCTAATTCCACCACGCTTTAATGCTACACTTAATATAGTGTAGCTTCGTCCGCTTCGTCCGCTCTCTTCCCGGCGAGCAACACTTTAGGGATACGTGGAACAACAATCACCAGTTTAATGTCCGTTCTACTCCTATTCTATTCCAATGTTTTTTTTCATTCTCATCATTCTATGCTACAAGCAGAGGTAAAACAGAAAAAAATACTCCCCATATACATATTACATCCACATATTTTGCAGACATCTGTGGAAATAAATCGATTTTTGCCTTATCTAAAATGAAAATTATTAATTGGGAATCCAGGATAGATTCCAGGTGGGAGAAAAAACAAAACGATAATATCAAAAAAGGCCAGCTTTTCTTGTTTTAATGCCGCTAATTTAGCCTATTTACAATCTTCTATTGTATGCAACAGAAATAATCTCTGTTTTTACTAATAAGCTGATATGTTCTGGCCGTTTACCAAAGAAGAAGAGTAAAATGAACCAAAGGGAAAAAAGGGAATTCATTAATTGTGCTTTTTAACCCACAAATCCACTTCATCGCTGAAATGGGGCAATTTTAAGGGGCACCTCTTGAAGTGCTTACATCAGTCAATCTCTAAAGCTATAACAAGGACTGAAAATACAAATAGTAAATATAGTATATTTATATATTTATAAAGTTGATACAATTCCCTGCCAGTCCCATGTCGAGTTTAAAAAATACTTTCTTCAGGCTGTCAAACGTGTGACATGAAGGATCCGTCTTTGTGTCAACGCGCAAAGCCCTTATGATGCTCTAAGAGAGAGAAGTCTTTGCCGGGGTCGATTCTGGATGACACAGGAAGCTTGTGCTAAAAAGCAGGACGTTTTTTTGAATGTAGGAGGTTGTTGTCATACGAAGACAGAACGTATCTGCTCAGGAGATTTCCCTTGACGTCCTTGGTGTGTCTCAGGAATCCTTCAGCCAACCACTCAGCGGTTAAACAGTTACCTCGTTCTTACTGGCAGTGCGGTATGTGTGGTGATGGCCGGGAATGTACTGTAGGTGGTCCACCGTGTGTGTTCGTCGGGAGGCAAACGCCTGCCTCTTAGACGTGGTCGCTTGGTGGTTGACCGTCAGCGTGTTGTAGGAGTCGTTAGAGGCAGTGGGTTGAGAGTGCATCTTGGTCATCTTGTGGCGGTCCATGACTGGCGTGACGGGCATCAGCATGTCGGCGTGCGACATCGCCCGCGCCATCGCCTTCTCCCGAAACTTGTCGCGCCTCATCGCCGGGGACAGCAGGGGATCCTGGGAGTGGAGGCGGTCCGCCGACAGCAGCTGCTCCTCCGAGAGGTGGCGGCTGCTGCTGTACGCGGTGGCCGCCATGACGCCGTACGAAGATAAGCCGTAATCCCCGCGGCGTGGCGTCCTGGGGGGAGACAGGACATGGTCCTGGGACATGGCCCTCTGGACTCGGCGGGGACGCTGGTGCTGCTGCTGCTGATGCTGCTGATGCTGCTGCTGCTGATGCTGCTGCTGCTGCTGCTGCTGATGCTGCTGCTGATGCTGCTGGTGATGATGCTGCGGGGGATCTGCATTCAGCTTCACCATGTGGGTCGGACCACGGCCGCCAAAGTCAGGATGGTGATGCTTCCTCATGTAGTACTCATCTACATCCTTATCACCTGAGGAGCAAGAAGACGAAGGTTATCAGAGGGAGACGACTGCCGTATCAAGATTGACGGCCTTGCTATGAATAAATACACTCGTGGATACTTGTACGATGTGAATTGCATTCTACTACTCAGTCCTACATTTCCTAGAAGGCCATCCAAGAACACTCACAACCCTGCTGCATTCCAGACAAATCTATACTTTTTATTCAGTATTCAGTATAGTACACACTTGGGGAAGTCTTTTTGTCATAGTGGGGCATTAAGACCACAACATATTTGAGTCATGAAACAGCACCTGGGGCCCATTTCAACTTTTACAACATGCAAGTTGCAATTTGCAGCATGGAGATAATTCCCTCTCCTGTATATTTTTGACACATTTCAAAAATCAATACAATATTATTATTAGAGATACCATTATTTCCTTCCTGATCGGCTGATGTGGAGTACCGATACAATACCAGTGTGTTAAAACCAAATATATTTATATTAGTTTTACCTCCGTATACGTTAGCTGTTAACAGTCCTGCTTGGCTGAAGAATGGAGCTAACAGCTAACATTAACTAGCTCTTCTCCAGCACTAGAGTGTTTAACCACTGGTGTGTAGTCAGAGTTTGCACATGTGCAGAACCGATCAGGCAGGATGTACGGATCGAGTAGCGGGTGACACATGTTGTTCCTGTGTAGCGTAAATGAGCTGATAAATGATATGATAACGGGATAAAAGATTGCCGCATAGACTGATCCAACATTTTAGGCTGCATCGGAGGCATTTACAATACTGGTATCGTAGGCACTCTAATAATTATTGCAACCCATGCATAAGCATGCAAGAGCCCTGCAGGACTTGCAAAGCTAACTGCAATTAACAAGCTCCAGTAATTTATGACGCCGCCCCAATTTGAAATCTGCATGTAAGCAGTGCTCACAAATCCCTTTTGTGAAACGGACCACAAGGGCCACGAGGGATTGAAAAGCATCAGGGAGGAAATATTTGACAGGGTACGTTCCCGTTAGATCCGTCCTGCACTTTCTGGCTGCTGTTGCAGGGGATGAGGTGATTCAAACTGTTTTGAATAGTTATAATTATAGTTAACAGCAGCAGACTCTCATCTGTGTAGTTGTCCTTCAGCGTCGAGAGGACTCAACACTTCATGTTGCGCCTCAACGGTCAACCAGTTCTTTACTTCCTCTGCCAGAAAGCAGGTCGGTCTCTCCGCTGGGCACTCCTAATTGTTAAGTCATTTACGGCTGTATTAACCACAGGCGGCAATCAGCTCTCAGCAGACTTTTATCTACCTGTTTTTGGCAGCGCTGGCACACAGGGGGACGCTACCACAGAAGCTCTGTGATTAACTGTTGTGGCTGAGGGGTTGTTACCTCTGCAGTAGTCAATTATTGCAGAACACAGAGGTCGAATGGACGGTTTTTAGGTGCGCAACACGTCACGGATGCTTGGCTCTCTGGGAGAGATGTCATGCCTGGATGCAGAAGGTCACCGTATTGTCCGTCCATGAGGGGTTTCATGTCCACTGCTCTGTGCATTCCTAATGAAGAAGGCCCATCTTTGGGCCGTGGCGATGTGCTCCAGCGTTTATCCCCCGAGGGCTTGGTTTAGATGTGACATTATGGCAGAAAATGTCAACGAAACTCAACCAGAGGCTACAAGTACACAGACAATCGAGACGCCGTGGCCCATAGCTCCGCGTTGATAGGTCAAACGCCCGTCAGTGGGAGAGATCTGTGGTGATTATACACTCGCATGTCGATGTGGTAGGAATGTATCATGTCCTGCTAGGATACGAAAAGACACCTAACATCTCAAATAAAAAAACAAGACTCAGATAAGAAGAAATAAACAGATTTCATTTGCCGAGCCTGGGAGACGAGAGAAGAATATTTAGCTTAAGGCCAAGCGGTGAAATAACATGTAGTTTTGTAATTGAATGAAATGTTTGACCACTGCAGCGTATATCTGGTGTCTTATGAACCCACGAGGGTTCGGCATGTTGTATGCATGACACGAAAGTACAACAATCAATCAATCAATTATATTCAATCAGGAGAAATCAGGCCTCTCTAAATAAGGACTTCGGCCTCTATTTGAGGAACAAAAGGTTCCTCTGCTACCTCGAAGAGATCAGCTATGAATACATTTCCTCTACAACTGCCTTTTTCCGCCACTTGATTTAAGACCAGCTTTTTTTTACGAGTGTACACGTTACACCGTTTACACTTTAAGTGACTGAAAAGATTTAGGAGGGGCGATGCATAATGCTCCATCTCATCTCTGTGGCGCCGATAAAAGGCAGCACTTTACAATTAACATGATTGCGAGAGGCCCAAAGGTCCCGAGCGCGAGGCGGTGCTGCAAACACAGGAAGCGGCTCACAGCGGCTAATTAAACCCCAGCTCCCACTCTGCTAGATTACATTCAATATAAACAGTATATTTATGTGTCAGCTATTGATCACAGAAGACTGTAATCATGTAATGCACTAACACTCGTGAAACTGGTGGAACATCAATTATAAAGTGATCTTTAGAGAGGTTTCGAGCGGTGAAATAAAAATAAAAGGGGGAAAATGCATCAATTTCATTTGATTGTTTTTTCTTTTTGGGAGGATTAAAAGGTGGCTTGTTTGTTCTTTAAAGGTGTCTTAATCCCTTTTAGGGTGATTAAGGTGAAAGACGGCAGAGACGGGCAAGACGTTGTGCAGCCTCCTTGGAGGAGACGAGCGCGTTGCTTCAGAGCAGATCTCGGCCTCGCTGACATCGCTGAAGGACGGGCGGGATGGAAGAGCACACACACACACACACACACACACACACACACACACACACACACACACACATCGCTTGAAACAAACCATACTAATTTAATTTAGCCATCATCATCTCCCCAGATGGTTTAATTAAAATAATAACTAATTATATTGCTTTTAGGCCTGTTTCCAAAGACTTCACTCATGCTTAAACCCCCCCCCCCCCATTTTTTCTTTTCCCCGAGTGGAAGTGCTTTGTTCAAGGGACGACTTCTTCGCTTGCTCATTTGACAAATTCTGCAGGGCTCCTGTCTCCAATTCGAAAGGCCTCTTTGTAGTTCAGCGTGATTCATCTCTGTGGTTTTTCTGTGTGTGTACAAGGCTCCAACGAGATAAGAGCAAAGCCCAGAGTTGATAAGGGAGAGAGAGAGAGAGAGAGAGAGAGAGAGAGAGAGAAGGCAAACGTATAAAAGACGAATGTTGAACGTGCTGAGGGGAGATTGCACCGATGCATGTTTTTCTATCACAAAACCAAAGACACATTTAAATGTCTTTCTTTCAGCCCGTGACGTCTCTTAAGACTCAAGGACAGTGAACGGTGCATTCACGCACGCGCTACGTTCAACTGCGGAGCAATTTGAAAATCTGCTATGCATTGAATTCATTCCTGCAAATAATGCTTTGAAGGAAAACGTACGCTGTGAAACAAGCCTGCAGTGTTTTCACTGACGAATCACCGTAAACACAGAACGGCTTCTTGAGGCGAAAAGGGAAAGTTTTTCTTTTTTAGAAAAGATTTTCTGTCAACAAATCAGTTGGATGCGATAACTCAGCAAGACAACACACCAGCAAGCTGAAGCTGTGAGAGGAGACGAGTTCAGCCGCAAACACGTCATCTCAAAAAAAAGGATGCATGAAAAATACATGGTCTCCAGCGGAGGATCTGAAGTGCGAGTAGTCAACTAAAAATAGTAGTTTATGAAATATGTTTGTGCCTGGTGCTTTAAAAAGTTTGTTTTGAACCACGTTTGTGAAACCCTCTAGAGCTCTGCATCAGTGTGAAGCAGGAGAGATAAATACTGCTTTTTATAAACCTCAGTATCATCTAGAAGAACATTCAGATTAAATAAATGAGTCACACTATGTGACTATAAACTTCACATATTTTAAAATGAACCCTAAATGCCCCCACAAAACTAATTTAAAACCTTCTAAATCATATTCTGCGCAAAAGGAGCATGACAAAAATGAGATACTTCATACAAATATTCTACAATATTTACTTTGTTAGTTACTGCGTTCGCTACGTTTCACTCACTTTTTAACAAACATGCAATACGTCAAATGTCGACGTTTCTGAATCCCCAAAAGTTCATTTGACGTCTTTCAAACCAACGCTTTCTGCTGTAACACTGAACATCTCACTGTGCCCTGAGTTAATGTTGTAAATGAATGGTATGTTATTGTTACTGTAGTTGTCAGACTCCCTGGTTTGATCAAAGATGAGTCAGTAATAGGAAAATCTAGATCAACAACATGCAGCCAATGTGAAGAACCCTCCGAGGTTGCATCCGCGTCATCATCCAGCCGAAAATGTCACAGCGAAGATAATGAACTGTAGCATCGCTGAAACATTAAAGCGCCATCTTGTTGGCGAATAGAAGCTATTCAGCTGTTAATATGTCATTAAGAGACATTAGCAACATGACATGGGCTGCAGATGGAGCCAAATTACACGGCAATTAGATGTCAGTCGATGGGCCGATAGATGAGTCGATGGGAATGAGAGTGGAGGCTCCGGCGCGCCGTCATGCATTTTAAGAAGTTAATTTCCATAAAAAGGTGAGAAGATGATCTGCATGACGAGCCGCCAAACATCTGGAGATGCTTATCATGATGCATGTCTCTGTAATGGACATTCAGATGTTTTTCATCAGGCCAGACGCGGAGAATGTGGCGACCCTTTAATGCGCAGGGGCATGAAGGTGACGTCATTCCCTGTCTCTCTCTCTTTTTCTTGTGTGCATCAGGCAAAAACAAGGCGACGAAGGACGAATGAAGGACCACCTACTTAATCTGTGTAGAGAGGAGGAGTATTTACTTAAGTCAGACTTGAGGGCCAGCTCGTAGGAGGGCGGCAGATGGCTGAGGTTCTGGAAGGATCTGGACAGGGACAGGTCGTAGGGCTCCGTGGCCGAGGTCAGGATCCGCTGGGGTCTCTCTACAGGGGGGGGACAGGGGGAGGGTGCGGTGCAGTCAGAGCACAGTCAGTCAGAGAGATGGGTCACACACATGGGAGTCTCTGGAGGACAGGAAAGGGAGGCCGAGGGCGAGGTGTGATGTGGGGAAAGACGTGTGGATTGGAAAGACTCGTGCTGGAGGGCTTTGGCTTTTTGGGAAACAGCGGCTTTGATTTCCACCCATTTGCTCCAGAATCAGTAACAGAGCGTTGGGTTATTAAAGCCACGGCTGCAGGTCGGGAGCCACTTCATGAGAACTTTCTTGCACTATTGTGTTGATTTGGTACAAACAGCCAATGCACTGACACAATAGACGCTTGCTGACTGTACATTATGTTCTGTGACTCATTTAAATACTTAAAAAATAAGGAAATCTTGTTTCTTTCTGTTACTTTGGTGCAGATGCTGTCCTTTTCCCCTCCCTACCTTGAAGGAGTTTCACACCAAGTTTGGATTTTCATCTGAAAAATTTGCTCAGAAATTTGGAAAAACAGATTTTGCATGTTTTTTATGAATTCCTGCACAACCCATGCTAAACATTTTTAAAA
Source organism: Leptoclinus maculatus (assembly GCA_032191485.1). Lineage (NCBI taxonomy): Eukaryota > Metazoa > Chordata > Actinopteri > Perciformes > Stichaeidae > Leptoclinus > Leptoclinus maculatus. The sequence goes on along the minus strand of JAVDOI010000044.1, from coordinate 992,998 downwards.
CCAACCCATGCTAAAACGGGGCTAGCCACAACAGCTAACTTTAACGTTAGCATCAAATTTGTGGTCCGATTAGTTTATGCATGATTAATGTTAGTTGTCAGACGGTCGGAGATGACCGATGCTACGCTGTGATTGGCCTTCGTTTGAGGGGCGGGACTTAACGAAGGGTCAATTGGCAATTGTGAATTTTCTATATTCCCACATTGATTTTGAACTGGTTACAGACACATTTTAGAAACTCTATAGTGTTTCTTCTAGTGAGGAAACTAAACCCTTTTGATTTTTTAAATCTGATGACTTTCCTTTGAGCATTTCAGGGTTATTGTTCACTGAATGTGGCCGAGTTGTAGCATCAATAAAATCTACTAATCTGTGCGTCTTTGCCGTCACACATTCTGAGCTGGAAACTACATCCGTTAACTGCGTCTAAGCAGCTCAATTTCGGTTCGTTGTGCTTTATACCAGTTCTGTTTGGGCGTCAGTGATGTGTGTGGCAGGCTCCCTGCTCTGTGCGGAGCGGAGCTCCCGTGGCTTCACTATGTGGGACGCCCAGTCATCATGGGTCAGGAGGCGCAGCGGGTGGGGAGGGCCGGGATACGGGCAGGGACTCTGGTGCTGGATTTAAAAATAGGACGAGGGTGACTACTGCAGAAAGGAGGACAGGGACACACAACACCGAGGAACATATGGTGCAGAGGGGAGACATCCACTGAGCGTGGGTTTGTAGAAGACAGACGGTTAGGTGGAGTGAAAGAGTCACAAAGAATGTGTGAAGAAGAGAGTTTTGACATCGGACTAAAAGGTCATGGACCATAATGCAGCAGCGTGAATTGTTGTGACAGCAACAAAAATAAATACACAAGCACTCAAAAGAAAAAAGACCCCCAGTGTGCAGGTTAAGAATCTCTACATGATGTATGTGGAATAAAAAATACACATAAACACCGACGGTATGTGTATCACTTACCGTGTCTCATTTGTCTGTGGGCTAACGAATCCAATGAGAAAGAAAGGATCAATAACAATCAACTCTGCACAGAATGTTTCAACCAAACCTCCCGCGCCGGAGGTTCAAAGCCCATATTGCCAGAACGTGTGGAATTATGCATAGCAGCTACTATCCCTCATCAGGAGCTAAATAAACTTGAAAAGCGCTGTTTGAAGAGTATTATTTGCTGCTGTAAGTGCTTTTGAAACCCATTTCCTCTGTGAAAAAGGTCCGTGCTGTTTAAGAGGACCATTAACGGTGGGAAGTTGGTCTAAGGACTCAACGACACCGCGGCCTCTAGAATATCACAGAGGAAGATCTTTTAATATATATATATATAAGAAGTCAGGCCAGATTCCCTCTTTAATTCCACAGTGTGTCATTTCATCGCCCGTTTAGATGCGGGTAACTCCACACTAAAGGCTGATCTCCCTTCACACAAAATCACATTCAGAGAAATAGATGGGATGCAATAACAGTAATTGAGTTTTCAATAACTGCAGCAAATCGCGCAGAAGATCCTTTGATTATCATACACGTTTAGCTTTTCATCCCCCCCCGTCCTCGAGGACTTCTTTATCAGCTTCTCAGATTTTAATTTCCCCGTGAAAGATATACTTTTGTCCTTGAAATTGGGAAAAAGAAGTCAATCACAAGAGCCGTTTGGCTCACTTTTATTTGGAGACGGATAATGAGGCAGATCATTTGGGAAAGTCAAGTCGGGTCAATCACCACCACTTAAAGTAAGAGACTTTATTGTAGCATTTAAAAGCTGCAGCGTGGTGAGGTTTATTGGTTTACTTTGCTGCTTGCCTCCACACATTTATCGTCGTTACTTCAGGTCGACGGTGACGCTTTGCACCACATGTAAAGTCAGCAGCTGTTACCGCTTCACTGCGTTTTCTTACCCAGTTTAGGTGTGAGCGCGGTCAGGTCCAGGTGGCTGTGCTGATAGTCATGGTGATGGTTTCCTATTGTAAGAAGAACAGAGAGTCAACACTTCATTTCACAATGCTACGTTCAGGTGACAAGAAGAAAACCAGACATGTCATCAGATGTTAAAGGGTCAACTTAAAATATATATATATTCTCCTTCTTGACCTTTTGTGGTAGCGTATCATGTGTGTTTAAGATTTCTTCTGCAAAATAAAAGACCGAGGGCTCCTGGAAATCGATTTCAGCGCTTTATCTTAAAGGACGTCCCATTTTAGAAAGAAATGCATCTCAAGGAGTAAGGAGGCTTGCTGGATGTGAGGATACACCAGTGTGTCCTTTGTGGCACCTGTGACGTAAAAGAGAGGCTGTTGCCTCGACTCCTCTTTCCATGCGCCTCTTCCTCACCTCCTTGTTCGCGAGGAAAGGAATCGAGGATGTACAAACTGGAAAATGAGAGGCCCTTGCAGTCCTGCAGTACCTTGCTTGTTTAACCTCATGTCTGCAGTCTGTCGATGCTTTACAGTGTAGAATCTAATTCAGAAACTCTGAAGGTCAAAAAGTGGTGAAGTGCATTAAACTAATAGTCGTAATAATTCTTCCGTGAAACACTTTTAAATGTTTGCTGAATCAGGAACACGCACGTCATTCACCCATTCACATCCATTCAGACACTGATGGCACAGCCTACGGGAGCCATTTGGGGTTAAGTGTCTTGCTCAAGGACACGTTGACGTGGACGAACAGCCGATCCCGTGATTGAGCGACAGAGATGCCCTCCTGTTCGACAGAGTATCAGTCGGCTTTAACATCCAGTTGGGTCAGTGTTTGCCCCCCCCCCCCCCCCCCCCCCCCCCCCCCCCCCAGATATGAGAGCTTTGATTTGTCGAGAGCGTCTCGAGTGAGCGGTAAACCGTCACGGCTCAGTTATGGGACTGCGAGTGTTTTCTTCATTTGACAGAATCCACAGAGTACCGCTGCTTCGCCCCAAATGATTGATCACAGCCTCTTTACCCGGTAACACGGAGGCAGCTGCTCCTCGTGGTGATCCATCTTTGGCTGTAAGTGAGTCATTTGACGCTGCGCTAATATCGTTACGTGTCGTTTGAGTGGTTAAAGAACAAAGCAACATCATCCGAGACCTCCATCACTGAGCAGCTATGGGAGTTTGAATAATCTCAGAGAGGGAAACTATTGCCTTTATTCAATTACGCTTTGTGTTTCTGAACAGCGGAGCAAAACAACACACGGATATGTGATAGTTGTGCCTTATTTGCATTTAAATATGATCATTTATCATCCTATGAGAGCGCTAAAGATGATAAAAACACGTCTCTGATAGCTTAAACCTACACATATGAGCTCTTTAGAACGCTTTCAGCTGACTGCAGGGTGTTTGTGTGCCTGTGTTTCAATGATAACGCTTCCCCCGGCGGGTGGATGTGACATTTCTGACATATGTTATTTGACTTTTGCTGAGATCTAAAGCCAGTGTAAAGATACATCTTAACCGTGTTAAACGTGGTGTCGGAATGTTGTGCTAATCTCGACTGAAATTGATATTCAGTTCAGGAAAAAGGAGGAACGTAAAGACTTGGGTTGAATGGATTTAAGTAGCTGTGTACCGTGATTATAAAACAAGGCTTTGGTCCGTTCTCCCAGCAGCTGTGCTCTCCAATCACACAGGTTTGATCAAGGGACCAATTATAGCGGCTAAAGAAAGCTCAGCTAAATTACTCTGCTATGAAATTAAAGCAGTTTTTGCACCAAATAAATAACAACCTTTTACTATCTGTGTAATTGCAGAAACAGCTGAGAACCCGACGAACACATTCCACACATTAAAACGTACAGCGGGTGTTTAACCAAAGGTTCAAAAGTGTATCACCCTGCGAGGCTTTTATCTTTTCTCCGAGATAATCTCCCGGCTCAGGCTTTACACGTGCGATCCCATCATCCCCCTTCATGTGAGGAATCGGACCGTTGTTGCTGCTATTGTGCAGCGACTCTGCCTCCAAAACTGAGCACATTGTCTCACTTTGTGTACGAAGGGAGGGGCGCATTTCACCGTAAAGTCTGGTCCCAGCAGCCGATAGATGAAGTGAACGATCACAAAGACACAGAAGCAGTCGGATGGAACACATTCATAAGCAGACGCAGTTATTTCTGCTTTTTTTTTTAAGCATCTTGCTGCAGTTTTTCAGACGACATTGAGGATTATAGGATTATAAGTGCGGAGACAGGAGACGTACAACGAAAGACAATAACGAGTTGGACCCTAAAGTCACCGGCACCAGAGTGTGATTTGTTCAGACATCTTCCACCACAAATGACTCGGTTAGTCAATGAAATTGAGTCCAACCGCCGCTGCAATAAACTGCAGACTGTTGCAACAGCCCCGATGGATGGAGAGTTTCTCTCCGTCGTCCGTCACTCTCCATTTGCACTTTTTCTACAAATACCGTGACGTGTGCCGATATTCTGTCACACATTTAGATATGGAGAGAAATGTGTGGCCACTAAAAGATTACAGCCATTATTTAACGTGCCATTCCAAAAGCAGAAGGTGTTAATCTGCTGCTTTGTTAGTTTCATTGTTTTCCACCAGATGTTTGAACCAGGCTGCATCGGGCTGGATTTGCTCCCATTCAGCCGTCAGTGAGGTCCAGCACTGATGCTGGGTGATCAGGTCCAGCTCACAGTTCATCCCAGAGGGGTTGAGCTCAGGGCTCTGTGCAGGCCAGGCAATTTAAGGCTGGGAAAAACATGTATTTGAGAGTGTTTTCTGGGGGTATTTTCACCTTTTATTGGGTGGTTGACAGTAGAGAGGCGGACAGGGGATAGAGGAATGACATGCAGCAACCAGGGGAAACTATGTCTCTACGGACCGGCTTTGTGCACAGAAACTTTGACAACTAATGCCACGAAGTTTGAAGCCAGCTGTGCTCAGAATAACATAAGTATGCTGTAGCTTTAAGATATGATACGCTGACTTAATCCACATTTGTAGTGAGTATTAGTGGCAGCAGAACGGTGTGTGTGGGATTAAGTTAAAATGAACTACAGTGTGTGTGTGTGTGTGTGTGTGTGTGTTCATGGGGATGAAGGAACAACACTGCGGCTCACTGATGTGTTTTTAATTGTTCTTAAACAACAATGGTGTTTGGTCTTCTCATGGGATTTGATGACGATAATTATTAAAGTCTTTTGTCAGTTTTAAATATCCAAGTGCAATAAGAATGTTGCCAGCCATCTTTAAATGATGTCAATAATGAGCGAAATACTGTCATCATTGTGCAGCGCCACACTGACTGTAACGAGTCCCTCGTTCTCGTTCCAGAGGCTGAACAAGGTTCAAACTGTTGCTGCCGCAATAAAAGCTGTCCGAGGAAAGTGGAGCGAATGTTCCTCCTCCTCCTCGAGACATCAGCTTCATCACTCACAATGAGTAGACACAGAGCTCAGCGCTGTGCGAGGTGTGTAGAGGAGGAGGTTCAATACATAATGCAGCAGCTCTCACTGCCGGTGGAGTGTGTCACATGGATTGGCCGTAGTAACGCCGGCGGCTGTGTCACAAATGAATCGAGCGCTTCCAGGTTCCAGCGGGTGGACAGAGGGGGACCCCGCTGTGACCCAGATCCATCTTAAACGGCTCGCTCTGGGGGAAGCTGATGGACAGACGCAGGCTCCGGGGAGAGAGAGAGATGGAGAGAGAGATGGAGAGAGAGATGGAGAGAGAGATGGAGAGAGAGATGGAGAGAGAGATAGAGAGAGAGATTGAGAGAGAAAGCCCCAATCACTCTGTCGTTATGCTGGCAGAGGGTGAAGCGCCATGTGGAGCTGGTGGGATGGATCACCTCGTTTTGCCCTTGTGCATATTATGTGTGCGCGACACAAGAGAGAGAGAGAGAGAGAGAGAGAGAGAGATTTCACCTTCCAACTTCTCAGGACTTTAACCTCTGATGGAGAAATTTACAACTGAAGCACCAGAATCTGAAGAGGTCAATCAAAACGATTTACAATCTAACGATGTGAATCATTTTGTCACGATCTTTGTCATGATCTCTGGTTTTGTTTAGTTCCCTGCCGCCTGTGTCGTCAGCCTTGCTCTGTTCCCTTGGGTCTTTCTCAATTCCTGATTTTGTGCCTCCTTGAGTCCTTTCCTCGCCTCGCGTCTTAGTCCCGCCCATGGGAGATGCGAGCGAAGGAGGCGAGGACGAGACGAGAGGAGTCGAGGCGACAGGCCTCGGACCGTCGTTTTAAAGCGACGTCAATTAAATATGGAGCATGGCACAGCTGACCGTTGTTATACAATTCATACAAAGCAAGAAGGAACCGTTACATTTGTAGTGTCCAGTTTATAGTCTTCTTTACCTGATCCGGTTAGTTCGTGGACTAACCTGCCATGTAAGCTTTGTTCTGGACGTTTGGTAAACCTTCTGCTCACTGTGTTTGGGTCCATCCCTTGTCAAAGTTTGTGTCACATTTGAATAAATTTCTTTTAATAACGTTGTATTGTTGACCTCTCTCAGGCAGAAACAGGGACGTCAAAGAAGAAGAAGAAGCTACATCCATGAAAAACAGCATAAACTGGCCACAGATGAGACGAGTATTGATGAGATGTTTGCAGCTGTGAGGTTGTTGTGAGTTGACAGAAACAAGACTCGTCTTTGCTTTAATGTCTGAATGAATGAAATGAAACAAAGGGTCACTGTGTGATTGTCTAACATTAGAGAGTGTTTTCTGATTGCTGAAGTTGGACACAAACTTTCAATCTACAGCCAGGTTTCTAAAGCAAGTCGAGCTAAATGTCCAGATAATCTGCAGTAGAACATGTGAATCGCTGCCACGATGAGAGTGTGAGGAGTCGGTTTGTGGTTCCATTTAACGGTTGCAGAGGAAGACGACACGACGAGATGCACAAATAAAAACCATGCACAGAATGTAAAATCAATACTGCATTTCTGTTTGTTTCGTGTGAGGAAGGTGACAGTCTCCTCTTCTTTTACAGAATTATTGACATTTCCACTGATGCTTAATGCAGATTTTCAATTTCTGCATAAAAAACCTCAGTGGATTTGTGTTTGTTGTGGATTTGTGTTACAAGGAGCTCCACTGCTCCAGCAAAACCAAAAGAGAAGTGAATGTATGTCATGCATGCAGCGGATGCTTTAATCTACTCGTCCTTAATGACACGTCGGTATCTTGACACCACATCAGCCTTCTCTTCCTCAATGAAACAGCATTCTACACTTTGTGCACTTCACTAAATTATGGTTTCTCTCTCTGCACTTGAATGAATCTTAACTCCGTCTAGAAATGAACCAAAGACGGGGCTTCTTTTCCCCCGGTTCACATCCTTTGCAGACGACGAATCGGCTCATTTTCCGTCTCACAAGCTGCAGCAGTGACACAGACAGCCCGCCGCCTGTCTCACTGCACCGTATCAGCCTGGAACAGAAAGCGTCGGGTCTTACCCTCGCAGAGCTGGACCGACGGCGTCTCGGGGGGGGGAGTCTGTGAATTACTAACAAGGATAAGCACAGATTTATCTGATGTCTTCTCCGATATGTCAGAAGTAACATCATACAAAGCTGCCGTTATCCTTGCCGTGGAACGGGACTCCGTCACGTAAGAAATAAAAGAGGCAACTGAAGGATCCACGTTGACAGCTGATGCTGGAGTGATGCCTGGTCGGGAGAGAAGAACCTGCACATTCTCAAACATGAAAACAACAACATATGGCCCAAAGCATGGATGCTAATGCTACAACAGAAACGGGAACCGAAAATGTACTGAAATAAAGGAGGCGGTCCATGTTTTCTTTACTCTCATGCAACGGTTCAGTGATATCTATATATTCATATTTTTTTACTCAAAATATCAAGACTTTATTCCCATTAAATAATTCAAATTTATAATCTTAATATTAGGACTTTTCCCCTCAAAATATGACTTTATTCTCATTAAATTGTGATTTTTACAATTTTATCTTTAATATTTATCTTCAAAATATAATGACTTGTTCTTATTGTTCTCTTGTTCTTATTAAATTACATCTTCATTCTTGGAATATTATGACTCTGACCTTGAATAACGACGTCATATTCCTGACTTCTCAAAAGAACTCTGTATGTGTGAAATGTGCAGAAAACAAATTACACAGACGTTATTGCTTAAACATGACCTGTTAAAGTCCGGGGGGTTTATAAATTAATTAAAATGAATGTATTGACGTGAATAGCTGCCACATGCATATTTAATCAAAACAAAAAGAAGAGTTGAACGTGTGTGTGTGTGTGTGTGTGTGTGTGGCCTCAGCAGCGATAACATGAACATGAACATGAGAGAAGATCTACAGGAGATAATATAATATAACGGAATATAATGCAGGAAGACATTTTTACGTCATAAATTGGTGCATAGAAGTCTCTGACGTTCAGAATGTTCTGTTAGAACAGAGCCCTCGACCTTCATACCTTCATACTAATTCATTTTTGAGTGTCCGCATACTTTTGGCTGCATTTTGACATAAAAAACACCCAAAGTTTCAGTGCTTCTTGAGGTGATTAAGGACACCGTATAGCTCCTTTTCTTTGGAATTAGTTTTGCGCTTGCATCTGTACTGAGAGAACTTCTACAGAGTGGAGCTCCTGATGAGAGACTCCCGACACAAACACAAGACAATAGTATACGTCAGAAGCAATTTAGTGAAGACTTTCTTATCAGGTTTCGTTTTTAAAAGGAAAAGCAGCAGAGTATTAGAAAGATTTCCATAATTACGCTCCATGTTTTCACCGTAATTACGTTGGTAGTTTGGCACAAAGCAGCTGATGAGATGATTCAATCAACGAAGGCAGACTTTGTGAAGACGCCACAAACTGGAAAATTTCAACGGAGATCTTTTTAACGACTTTTGCAATTATGAGGCGGCTGTAACCGACTGTATACGGAATGCTAAATCTAAATGTTTTCGTCTCTCGCTTCAATCTACGGGAGCGTTTCAGATGAGACGCGACGGATTTTTGAGTTCACCGTGAACTACTCGGAGTGAACTGGAAAGTCACCCTGAACAAGTGAGCGAAGAACACTTGTTTGTGTTTCCGATGTGAACCCCTCCAGAGCCGGAGGAGAGAGGAGGCGGCCCCTACTTGAGAGTCTGTCGTCCTTTCAGTCCCTCTTCTATAATTCTGACAGATCAGTGTGTGTCTGTGTGGTTCAGACAGCCGTCCCTCCTCTCCCAAAGAGAACAGAGAGCCGGCGGCTCGGCACGACGACTTCCCGCCTCGAGGGCCCCTCGAGGCCGAGGATCTTCGTTTCTACTTCATTGATTGGGGATTGTGTGTCGCTGCTCCTGAGTGCAGCATGCTCTCCTGACATGGTTTTTTTTCCAGTCACAGTCTGTTGTCCCCCTCCTCCCCCTCCTCCCTCCCCTCCTCCCCCCTTCAGGCTGACCTTGTGACTTCAGATTCCTGCAGACAAACTCTTGAGCTGCCGGCCACTAAAGGAGGAGAGAAAGCCAGGATGTGTTGTTTTTTTAAATACGCAATGAAAAATCTCCATTTGTATCCAGCGCTGGAGCCACCAGCTCATGTTCCTTTGTATTTGTGTGGGCTTTAGTGGCCTGGGGGGGGATTTGATCCTCCAGTTACACACTTGCGGGGACTCGCTAGCTGCCCGTCTCAAGGTCTTATCCACAGAAGATATGCACTAATGATATCACAGCGCAAATACGGCCAGAAGATAAGAAGACTTCATTAGTTTGTTTAATAAGCTTATTTTTCTATTAATTAGACATGTAGGGGAGCTTTATTCATTCATTTTTCAACTTTTTTTGCATCCTGCCACTGCATCCCAAACTAAATGAATTTTAGCGGAGCACGACGACGTCTTCTCCTGGCTTCAGTTCCCACCAACTCTCTGAAGACGCTGGTAATCTCGCTGTCACGGAGTGTGACAGCGCTCATCGTTTTGGTTTTTGCAGTGAGGCTCATTTGCATGGGAAGGAGTCCATTTCTTGTGCCAAATGTCTGCACGTTACCACATTTAAATAGATGCAAATAGCAAAGGAGTAACACCACCTGCTTTAAGAATAACACGGTTTCTTTTTGTCTTATTTGTGCAGGTGTAGCGTCCCGCAGAAGCCGCACAATCCTTACGTGAATTCGCCCCTTGGTGAGTGTTTTATGGGTGATTCCTGAATTATTTAAATAAATTTGACTTGTTTTTAGGTCAACAAAATAAAAATAATTGAAATGTATTAAATTTGAAATGTATAAAATTTAAGTTTGTTGGGTAGACTTGTGACCTCTTGTGCCAGTGCCGCCATGTTTCTACCGTAGCCCAGAAGGGACAAACCAACAACACTGGCTACAGATACGGACAATAATATTTCCACATCCTAGCGTCGGATCATCGTAGTTCTCTACGTGTTTGACACGCGGGAGAAATTTCAGTTGGTTGCAATCTGCAACCTCGCCACTAAATGCCGCCAAAACCAAATCACTGCACCTTTAAAAAGGCCTCACATTACGACCAAAAGACTTGATGAGAAAAATACTGGAAACACAATATCAGTCTGACTCATGAAGACTTTCTCTGCAGATTGGTTACTTTCTTATTTTAAAAAAAAACGACTAACCTTGGTGTTCCTCGAGGAAAAACAAAGAAACGGCATCAATGTCTCGCCATTTAGTGACTCTTTTTCTCAGGAGGATTTCTAATAAGTGGGTGTTACTTTACAGCCCGTTTGGAACATTTCCCGGCTGAGCGCTGAACGTCTTTGAGTGGCTTTGTCTCCTTCACACTTCTGCCACTTTCACAGAATCAAAGCAACGAGCCCCCTTCTCTCCCTTCTGCCTCACGAGTAATGTGTGATGATTAGAACAGATAATTACATCTATTTACATATAAATGTGATTGATACTTGTCCTACGGAGTTAAGCTTCCTTAAGCCGCTGCAGGAGCCGTTTGCTACTGATCTCGTTACGATCCATCCATAATATTTGGATCCTCCATCTGAAGTTACCTAATTAAATGATCATTCGCCACGAGTAAACAATCGGGGGATGATGACGCTAATTAACGATGGCTTGAACACAGAGACGCTCCGTGTTGAGAGAAGCCTAATGGTGTTTGTTAGGAGACTTAAGATTAATACTGCTTCATAAAGACACAGACTAAGATCTGTTTCTCACAGTAGCAGGGACGGATCTAATTGATTAGGTGCCGTCATCCACAATATCCACCGCCCTCATAAGATCTCAAATGAACTACTCCGGTGACAAGGCTGGCACTCGTTAAAAATCTGAGCGCAGTGGGACTTTTGCAAATGTCAAGGCGAACACAAATGGTTTCCAAAACAACAACAACGTCTTCATTGTGTATTCAGAATACAATCAAGTGTTTGTTCCGTCTCCCCCGCTGTGCTTTTTTAATTTCTAATCGGCCGTGCCTGAAGCCCCTGGGTGAGGATGTTAAGAACATTGTGTAGCCTCGTGTCAAAACATGCCCTCCAGTCAGGTTGCGCCTCAACAGGTACACAGTCGGCTTATTAAAACGTTGGCTTGCAGCCCAAAGAGCCTCCGGGTTCTTTTTTTGAACCTGCGACGCGCCCGCAGCTTACCGGTGGGCTGCCGGTGCAAAGAGTTGGCCAAAAAGGTGTGTGGTTGGAGGGTTTTGACCGCGGGGGGTCACGCTGAGCCTGCGTGTCTCCGTTGACACGCTGGAATAATCCTGACACACTTTCACTCACGCTGCATGTCTCACGAGGCACCGGGACACGAGGACAAATGTCAGCGTCGACCTGGATTGTTCTCAAAGATGTGACAGGATTGCACGACTTAAAGAAATAAATGTTTTAAGGTTTTAAAACTGCAGTGGCATTACTTAGGACTAGACATCTGAAAAAAACAGAAGACGCCGTCGTTGAGCTCAGTGGACCTGCATCAAGCCCACCCCTGAAGCATAATCGATGGAAGACGGTCTATTTATACTGTTTTAAAAACATGGACTTTTCAGCAATAAGTCTCCGTTAACCAACTGCATGTCTTATTGTGAAGTATTTTATCAATAAAGTTCTAATAAACTTCGTAATGTACGAGCATGTTTTGTTCTAAAGATGTCCGACCGAGAAAGACAACTTAGCAGCTGCAAAATTCGTCGTTCTTCCCGCAGCGTCACCCGACGTGACAGTGACGTAGTCGGATAAAAAGGACAAACTACAAGCTGCTAGTTCCGGCTGGGAGTCGTAGTCTCTTCCTCCGGGCTCTAGATGCCCGCTCAAAAACAGAACTTCCGTATTCTCTCCGCTTGTATTGCAAACTAGCTACATTACCAAATGCACCGACAGAAGTAAATGCAGCAGAGAGAGGTTGAGGCTAAGGCTGCATCATCCGTGCAAGAGGATATGTCCGGTGAGGACCCTCGGGCATCGGAAGCTCACGTGCAATGCATCCTGGGTACACGTATGCACCGCCGGCATGGCTCCACGAGCAGGAGAACTCAGCTTTCTCTGTCAACACGGTTACACACTGAGGAATGTATTGCTTCTAATGACCTCTAATGAGCGCCTTTACCACCAACACTGATTGGACAGCCACATATAAAAGGTGGTGAACTTCTGCTTTAAGGACTCTCATTACGACGCCGTTACACAAGGACCTTCATGCCTTTTTCTGTTCCCACTACTAAAGGTAACAATAACTGCCTTCGTAGTGACAGGAAACTATGCAGCGGCCTTAGTAGGAAGAGAGTTAATTGACCCGTTTGTCAGGGAGGTCTTTATGTACTCTCCTAATTAGCGGTCTATGAAAATCTTCAAAAAGCAATTATTTTCCGTTGTCTTTTTTCTCAGGTACAATCTTCTGCTTGAAATATGATATTGATTTACGGCAGGTGTGTGTTGAAGATATGAAATAAATGATCTGATGTTGTTTCCTGTAGCCTACCGGGCAAAGAACTGATGTGAGATCAGATCACCGCGACAGGAAGAAAGGATTCGTTTCCATCACAGCAAGTGAGAAGATGTTTTGTGGACATTCCTGAATACATAAAGAATAATAAGAATAAAAAAAAAAAACTTTCCCACCAAAATCTGAATCACTGCTTCCTATCGGATCTAAAGCTTTGTGATTCAAAGGAAACAAGAGGAGATAAGGAGGCAGGTGAGAGGCTGCAGATCAAAGGACTGAAGGAGAATGTGTATGAAACAGTGGAAATGATTGTCGGGCTTTTGTGTGGGAGCTTTTTGAAGAGCCGTCTGGTGTGAACAAAAGGAGAGGTCAGTGACGAGATAAGGGTGGAATAAGGTGGTCTGTCGTACCAAGAAATCCCTCACCGAACAAAGAGGATGAGGAACACAGGTGAGAAGCAGAGGACGGATGCAAAAGAGGTGATGATGATGAAGAGGGAAACATCAAACCTCTTCTCGAAGATTAGAACTTGGTTTATGAATAACTAGATGTTTTAAAAAGCTACGTCTCATTTTGGATGAGTAGCAGCGTCCGAGAGACGGAAAAAAATAACTCCCCGATGGATAAACTGGACCTTTGGTCCACTAAAGCACTCCGCTCGCCCCTCGTTGGACTGAAAGAAATCTCTTTAGCCGATCCTTATTAATGATGTATTAATAAACTGATCAGTTCTCCCTTAGAACTCTTATTTACCTCAGATGGAACCATTTCATGATGCAGACTGATTGTATTTGTTCCTTAAAAACAAATAAACACATGAAACCAAAACTGTGGCTCCCTTCAACCCGTCTCTATACCATTTCCATTTTTAGCGGCTGCAAACGTTGTGCAATCGATCGCACACCAGAATCTCCCTGTGAAGGCTGGTTTGTCCTGGGCAACATTTGCACCTCCTGCTGTGATGACATTTGTAACACCATTAGCAACTCCTGCTACCTCCACTCCTCTCGCCTGCTTTCTTTCTCCTGTTTAAGCACCTGATGTGTGGATTCAATGGCAAAGACAACACCTCTTGATAGCTCCAGCTCTCGCTGCACGGGATCAGGCATCCTGCAGGAACCACAACAGCCTCACATTTTGATAAAAGCTGCACCACAAGAGACAATCAAAACAGCTCCTTGTGCTTTGCACTCCTCTATATGTAGATGATGAACACTGGGAGACCTCGGGGCGTTCATTTACCGTCGGGGTTGAAGAGGAGAAATCAAACAACAATTTGCGGGATTGATTGGTTCAGAGATGCGTTTGAATGAAGTTCACTGCTGACAGTCGGCCTCCACCAGTCACATTTTGATCTTTGCTTTCATGTCGCTCACTCTTTCCTCCCCCTCTAACCAAACAGCTCACTTTTAATTAGACCCAGGAAGAGGCTGCATCACTTCTCATGTTCTTTCTTTTTTACCTAAAATACATTATTCAATGTGAGAGATATTGCATTAACCAAATCTACTGCGAATATGAGCCCCGTGGCTGATACACTGTGGTCGATCACACAGACAGCACTTTATATATATATATATATATATATATATATATATATATATTGAAGACAAAAAAAACAGGAAATTGCACTTCTTGGGATCTGATAGATGAAACTGAGCCTGAGCCAAAAGTGGGAGATGAAAATGCCGGAGGAATCGGTGTGCAAGGGAGTTTAAAAAAAACCCTAAAAAACACACACCTCTGCGATCTGCTGGAGCAAACAACATCCCCGGCACTTCGCACAAGACGGAGTGATGCACTAACAAGCTCTCAGAGCGGCTCGTTTTCCCACCTCCCGCCGTGTCTGTTCATTTTGGATGCCAGACACATCTGTCTGCGGGTTCGCAGGGGTCACGACTGCTTGGAGATGAAATCCTAGTGGGCACCGCATGATTGGAATCCATGTAGCGATTCGAGCGTCTGTCTGGCGTCGGCTGTTGCTCCTGACACGGGAAACGTGATGTCAAAACAGGAGCTTTCTGCAAAGAGCAATCTGAAGATGAGCTCACTGGACAGGAGGCACCAATGAGCTGCTTCACAGAACAAAATATATAGACCGTAAATAAGTGTCTCTGTTACTAATGAATCCCTGCCAACGGGCTGCAATTTCAGCTCCTTCGTGATGAAGGGCAGCGCTGTATGAGTGAGCAGCGCGGTGCTTTATTTCAGCTATAAAGATAAACTATAACACCAAAAGTATACATAAAAAAAAAGGCAGATTGTAAACGGTAGAAGTGTCCCGTTTCCACAAATGACTGTCGCGCTCAAGTTGCAGATAAACTAGTAAAGTTGCAAACAAATATTAAAACTTAAATTCATTTAATCCATTGATATCCATTTTAATCATTCATTCTGCTGTACAACAAACAGTTCATTCAGACTTCCACGCTGGTACAATATTCACATCGGTTTGCTCTGTTGTAATTAGTATTGTAGAGGTTGATGGAGGTCATAGATTAACTTTGAAAATGATCTGTTTGACAAATCATCAAGATCGAAGCTCTTCAAATAACTGAAAGGAGGGGGGAGATTTAAAATTTAATTACAAAAAAGGTCTCCACCAACTTGCTGATCAGGAGGCTGTGAAGTGATGAGCCTCCGTTATGAACTGTACCTCCTTTACTGCTGACAGGGTTAGAAACCTATCACCACCAAACATTTCAAAATGCATGATTCGTCTCCAGCGCGGTGAATGAAACCAGACAGGAGATCGTACGTCGTTACATCAGGTCACGGAGAGAAGCAGAAATAACAGAACGCAGCGGGAAAAGACTGTTTCAAATAACATCCTAATTAAATGTCTCCAAAAGTCGGGCCGAAGTCATTAAAATGACTCCGGTGCCGTTTGACGGGAGCGTTATTGAAATTGCATTCATCTGAATCACAGCAGAAGATAAAAATGGTGACGGCAGAAAACATTGACTGTGAGCCGCCGCTGGGTCACGTCATTAAATCAATGTGTCGCTGCTCTCCTCCACAGAACTCAATGCAGCCTAAACGCTGTTGTGTGCCTATTCATGAAGTCTTCAAACACAACTTCACATAATCACGGACACAGTTTGTTCCAGATAACAGCGTAAAGCAGATATATAGGATGTGAGCCACGAGGTCTCCTTTACGTCTCCAGTCTGAAACGTTTCTCACTCTCAACTCGTTGATCATCGACGCTCTAGGTTCCCCTCTGGAGTTAGTTAAAGCTACTGTGAGGAACTTTTGACTGGTTCTGAATCAGTCTTAGTTCAATCCTGATCCTCTATCAGACCTCCATCAGTAAAGAGACCATCAGAGAGAAGATGGTCTATTTCTATAGAGTTATTCTGCAGTAAAATTAGGTTTTCTAAAGGGACTTTTTGTCCACAGGGACCACCAGAATCAACACAGAAAAGAAAGTTCCTTGTTGGTATGTAAGTAAAGTAAGTCAACATCGACTTGGTTTCTCACATGACACGACCAGCGGCCTCCTGGGTGAAAGTCCTGTGTTTGTTTGACCCGTCCATCCAACTCGACCTCCTCAGTCAGTTGCTCTGATCGTCTAATAAAGACGTTGATGGGTTTACATTGGAGTTAGTCGAAAGCCCTGCGTGTCTCATACAGATGCTAAAAGGTGCCTTGGTGCTTTTGGCGCCGAACGTCACTGAGTTGTCCTTGCATGAAACGTCCCCTAAAACTATTAAAAAATAAAGAACGAGTCTCCTCATGCTCATGGCTTTAGACCATGTGGAGCCACAGTTCTCTCCGTGTGATGTGGTTCAGTCTCAACGGTCAGAGACCAGATGTGCTTCTAGCCATTTAAATTACGCTTGTCAAACGAGCACAGTGAAGTAAATGTCTTATTGGCAATTGTGGGCTTAATTGTAATATGCTTTTAATCTATTACGCTTTTGGCATTTTACCTCGTAATTTCCAGAGTAATGACATTTTCATTTTATCTTTTATTGTGAAGCACTTTGTCCGTATGAAGTGATTCTCCTCCTATGACAATTAATTTACTGCATCGCTCACGTAAATGAGAATTTAAAAAAGCCATATGTAAAGGTCGTGCGTAGACTTGGCTGCTCTGGTGCTGTTGGACGACATCACCAATGTAATCCAGTGAAAGTACACTTCCTGCTGTTCTTTGCATTAGCAAACTGGCGTTTTAACAACCGATATGAGCTAAAAGATGGATGAGAGTTGTCATTCTGCAACAGGACAACGGTGTAACAATTGTCTCGGGCTGCTTCTCTCCGGTGCGACACTAAAAAGGATGCTTTAGAAGGAAAAAGGCTGCACTGGAGAAGGAGACGAGGGCAAATGAACCCGTGTGGGAACTCTTAAAATACCCCTTTAACTAGGGCAGCACACCAGGCTCGGGGTGTAGCACGCCGCACGGCGAACCCTGTCCACGAGTTACATAAACCAACATGTGACACCGCGGGATCCCGCTAACTAAAGGGTTTTGATAACGAATCTGTATAAAAGGCGGGGCGAGGGCCTGCGACGTTGATCAGGATTGATCAGCTGCCGCACTCCGGAGTTCCATACTTTGAATTTCAGCACTGCCAGCAAAAGCAACTTCTACAACTGGGGTGTTTTAAAACAACCGAAATGGAGCGGCGGCGGTTCAAGATTCATGGCCTGCATATTCACGGTCATCCGTTCCACTGATGAGGTCTATGGCGAGGGATTAGGGGAGCCTTGCATATTGTTAAAAGTAAATTGGTGCCTTTTCAATTCTCGCAGCATCACCCCAGTCTGTCCTGCACATATATAATGAATTCCAGTAATGAACTGGCCTTATACAGGAGAGCACAATATAAGCTATAAAGTGTTGTACTATGCCGACCACATTTGTCACCATTACAGTCAATATTTGGTGACTGCCACAAGATGAATGTGGCCCTGGGGACAATGAGAGAAGCCCGGTCTAATCTAATGTGAGTCATGATAGTCTCTGCGGCTCCTGTAATGGTCCGCATTATACAATGCAACACCAGCTATTCTCCATCACTTCACCTCGATGCTCTTCTGTTGAAGCAATATTATTTTTTATAATAAAAATGCAAAGCTTAAGAAAAGAATACGACAACAAAAAAACATTATAGTGCTGGAATTCAGTTCTTAGTAAAACTTTAAGTTCACTGTGAGGCATGAATGAGCTAAATATTTACAGACACAATCTCCTCCTTTCCTGTTTGTGCCGATTGTCTCTGGTGACCGAGCTTAACGTGGAATCAATTCAACTAACTGGAGACTTTAAATGGAATTGTTCTCGTCCCAGCTACTGAATCGCTGCCAAAACTGCAGCCTTGTTCAGCCAGTGGAAAACAAATGATGTTTACGTCTATTAGCTCCGTCTTCAATTAACTCCTTAAACTCTTGATTTTCTCGTTATGTTCCCCAGTAAATATTCGTTAAATTTAGGAGGACATTCGGTTACATTGTAACCTCAGTTCTCCGAGTGAGGAGCACGTCCCTCCAGCTCAGATCTGCTCGATCCTCACAACTCCTGAAATTGCCTGAGAAACAGCAGGTTTCTTACTTTTCTTCAATATAAAAGCAATCTGGTGATAGCAGTCTGTACGTCCACGAGTACATTGCAAACAGGAACCGCTAATAGCTAATTCGGCATACTTTTAACGGTGCCAGTTCCCCAAATTTAAAAAACAAATAGAGGCAAAAAAAAGATTATAGCCCACAGCTATTCTAGATGTCTCATGCAACATTTTAAAAACCATTTGCCCGACATGCAGCCTGACATTTTGTTTCATTTAGAAACATTACGATCTCCACTAAAGTGCACGTTTGGGTGAGTTTTAAAGAAGTTTTATGTTTATTGTTTGAGCAATTCTTTGGGATGTCTATCCTCTAAAACTGACCTTCTATTCTGTAATTTGTTTTGCATCACGTAATGCTGACAATGCACCACTACCAGAGTACAGACATGTGTAAGGAGGTGGACCAATGCCGCATTTTGGTGGTGTCATTGAGGATGCAGACTTGGGCCACTTCAGGCTCCAAAAGCAGCACTCGGACCAGGTTTGGGCCAGTTTTATCATCCAGATACGGATCAGCTCAGATTTGGGTCATTCATCACCAGTCTGGCCACCAAGCGCTAGATTCAGAGCTGTACTGAATCAAATGTACTCGGGTCTTAAAAGTCATGATCATTTAATGCCCCTTTAACCTCGATGTAATGAGAACGCTTCAGCCAGCTGGACTCTCCTCAGAGGACAACAGCTTGCTCAGCGATTCACACTTCAAGCTTTGATTTCTTCCCCCCCCTCCTCCTTGACCAGGTAAATCCAGCCACAAACCACCTAAAACTATCTGACCGTGAAGGATTTATGTTCTCCAGCAGTGTTAAAGGCGCCGTCCTCACCTCCCCACCATGTTTCTGTTTATTTCCCTTCGGCTTCGTGCGAGTCTGACGGCCTCTCCTGAACAGGAGGCTCGTCGACAGACTGAAGGAGAAC
The DNA here is from genome assembly GCA_032191485.1 of Leptoclinus maculatus. NCBI lineage: Eukaryota > Metazoa > Chordata > Actinopteri > Perciformes > Stichaeidae > Leptoclinus > Leptoclinus maculatus. The sequence continues at coordinate 973,667 of JAVDOI010000044.1, read as the reverse complement.
GCCTCACGGCTGCTCGCCGTCTCCAGCATGAACATGCACGGGAAGTACGAGGCTCATGTCCACATGTGTGTGCATCATGTCCAACCTCCCTTCAGGCCACTCCGTTTACAAAAGCTGTGTTGCCACGGTTACCGCATTACACACCGGTGTGCGCCAACCTTTGTTCTTCACGAATTAGCGACGGGTTAAAAAACGAGAACTAGTTAGAAGTTTATAGTGTTGAAGGAGACTCTCGAGTCGAGGCTACGTTTGGAAACAGTCTCATACGATGCTGGGAAAGAAAACGTCTCGTACAGGAGGAAGCGGAGAGAAGCAATGTAATCGGTATTTGAGTTATTAATTCAATGCCTGACGTCGACAGTGTTAATATTAGAGCAGTAAGTAGGATCATGTCATTGTCTGAAATGAACACAGTCAGTGTAAAGGCCGGCAAAGCAGAGACGCACCTCTGTGCCCACTCTCCATAATGTCAAGGAGGTCAAGTGTTAAAGATGTCGCCCGTCAGACTGAATTTCATTTCCTCCGTCTCCCTCAGATCTGATCTGCATCGCACTGCCTCTCTGTGTCCTCGAGCATTATTCTTTTCTTTCTGTGACACTTTAATTGCCACAATAGCTGAAACATATTGCCAGTGCAACGTCACAACTCATTTTAACCGTGACGCAGCGACATCAAAGTCATCTGCAGACTAAATATGAATGAATAGTGACATTACAGCAGCAGAGGTTTTATCCTCAGACAGTAAAAGTCAATTAAAGGCTGAGGACATTTTTCTGTCTGACAACCGCTGACACGCGAGTCTCTTAAAACAAAGTGTGTGGCAGATCTTGTGCAAGCCAGCGGAGCATCTGTTGACCTTCTCTAATCCGTCTTCCAATATATTTTAATCACTCAAAGACAGTTTTGTTGTGTCGAACTGCATGTACGCCGGTTGTTTGTCGAAGGGTTCCTCCGCTGCCGCCGTGCTTTCCCCTGAAATCTAATGAACTCGTAAAAAGATGTGACTTTTCATTTGAGATCCCCGCTGACTGCTCGGCTAATTGCATTTCCCTCCATGAAAACACGTCTCCTACAAGAAGACTAAATCTCCCGGAGTGACGCGCGTGTTAAGAAAACATCTGACAAATACAGTTTTTTTTACGACTCAAGTATTCACAAAGAGTGAAGTCACTTTACATTTCATTGAAATCTGGCGAGATCATGGATGGATTACTAAAAAGGGACATTTAGCCCCGGCATCAGGGGCCAAGAGTGTGAGGGGGAAAATGTCACTCGAAGAGACACGTGCCAACCAGGAAGAGATGCAAAGAGACCGCCAAGGGACACAAAACGACCAATAAATGACAATATAACACAAAAAAAGACATAAAACAGCTACGACAACACACAAAACAACGAAAAAAAGATATAAAACGACCCAAAAAAGACATGAAACAGCTACAAAGAAACACAAAACCCAGACTAGGGTAGTGAGAAATAAACACTTTAACATGGATGAAGTAACAAAGTACATTTACACAAGTACAGTTTTGAGGTACAGTTACTGTAATTTAAGATGAGGCTTAAATCTTAAACCTAAAGAAACAAGCAAACATTATAGATGTAGATCACTACAACTAGAGAAAAGAAGGACACGAGATGGATTGTGTGTAATAATCACAAACAGCAGTTAGAAGGAGAATCTTGTGTTCATGTGGCTGCTGGGAACAGAACCTCTCCTGAAGAGAGGCTAAATGTAATCACTCTTTAAGATGGTGAGAATCAAACCCTCACTGCATTATTGTGACACTTTTCTAATAATCTAATTTATTGCTTTACTGGAAGACAATAATAAAACAAGGAGCCACAGTGTTCATCTGCCTCCAACCTGTCTGGCTGCAGCAGAGAGAGCAGGTGGAACTCATATTTATGACTCGTTTTGTTGTTTTTAAGCGAACGAGGATCCCTGATGAGTCACAGAGAGGAAGCAACATCTGTGCACAACAGTCGAGCCCGTCAGGTCTTCTGCTGCGTTCAGATCCTCAGGACATTTAGAGTCTTTACCAACAACAGAGGCCACAGTGGTGGGAAGACTCTGATTAACATATAAACTCAACGCTCACGCTCTGAACCCGATGCTCTGTGCAGAACTCGAGTCATGACGGAAACAAAATCGTTCCCACGACATCGAATACATTTACAAAACCTAAAAAAAGTCCTGCAGAAGATAAGGCCACGTTTCATGGATATAGGATACACACATCATGTTATTCCACATCATGCTGTGGAATAACATGACTGATTTCATGTGCTGCTGGACAGTTTTCTAGATAAATTAAAAAGTTTTACAGCCAAAAACATCAGAAATCTGTCAGCAATGGTTTTAGGATTGATCACGTCGTCCCGCACTCATAATGTGGTTTCTTCTACGTGCAGAAAATGCGTGATGATAATTTAAGTTCCATAAATATGTGAGCAGTTAGTTTTATGCCTCGAGTTATGCAGAGAAAAGGTGAAGACGTATCGAACGGGACTGAGACGTGACAGAAATACGAGATGTCTGAGATCGATTTCCGGGTCACAAGCCGGAGGAGAGAGAGAGGAATCTTCAAACTTGTTGCATCTAAAAAATATTCCACATTTTGCGTTTATGAAACAGAACGACCACATACTCAACGTCCCCTCTCTCCCCCATCCTCGCTGTTCAAATAGCAAGCGAACGAAGGGACACGGACGCTTCAAATGCAGTTAGAATGGTGAAAATCCATTCAGCCTTTTGTGGACATATTAATGTACAAGAATAACCGTCTTTGGCAGCAATATCGAGGGCGTATTTTTCGAGGAGTATCACATCAGAACGCTGGAAGCTGTTGGTGATTTCAACATATTGTCCCAGGGAGACATAAAAAACAAAAATAAAACATAAAATCCTTCGAGAGGTCTCTTTAATGTGCCAATAAGAGGATATTTAGCCGGGGAACATAGAGAAGCTCCCACTTCTGTTACTCCTCCAGTTCTTTGTCGAATACATGTATTTCTGTTGTGTATTGTTAGAGCCCTGTAATGCATTTCTGTTTCGAAGTGATCAATGTTTGTACCAAGAGTCAAACGACAGCAGTAGTCACGAACCCTCTGGGGCTGAAGGCTTTTTTGGGTCGTATAAATATAAACTTGTTGAGTCCTGAACCGAGTTAAACGAGATTCACCTCAAACACCTGTGCTGGTCCTCGTTATGAGACTACCTGGGGATGGATCACATGGAAGCAGTTGACATCACAATGTGTGTTGCTCTTAAATTAAATCTAAATACTCCATGTTTCTCCAGTGAGACGCATTATTACTCTGAATTTTACTATCAATTTAAATACATCCAGCACATTTCCATGTCGGTGAAAATGTCTCTTCATGGTAACAGAATACTGGACTCAATAAAGAGCCGAGTTATTTTTCTTCTTCTTGTCCACTCTGTTCTCAGTGCTTTTCACACCCCTGTTTGACATTCAGACAGTCTGTTGGCATGAGAAAAATAACAAAAATCATGAATTATTTATCTGCAAAATGCCTCCGAATGCAAAGCCTTCCTCTATAGATTTCATAAGTAATTATTTCATGACAAAGGGAGCTCATTGTGTAATGAAACTACCCATATTTTGAATCATTGTGCTGAAATCTGGATGCATTTTTCTGAAAAAATAAAAGCCTGCACTCTGTTGAAGGCTCTGCTCAGGACAGAGAGCCATTCAATCATCAATCAATCAAAAAACGGGAATATTGTCCTTTTACCAGATAAACCTTCCAGCGAAACAAGGTCTCTCTCTGACGTCTTTGGAAACGGGGCCAGTTGAAAGAGAACATGTCCAAGGCCTGGTCTCCATTGAACAAAGGTCATCCTTTCTTCTCCCTTTGGCAGCTGGCTTTGTCAGTGACATGTTTTATACGAGGAAAAACAAGTGACTTTTCATACACCTTTGCAGTCGACCATGGGCAGACGGTACAGATGCCACATATGGTCGGACGCGTGCTCGAGCCTGGAATGACTCGGTTTCAATATCGCATCTGGTTTCTCTGCTCTCACCATTTGTTTCTTTTTCTCCTCAGCCCCTCTGAAGAATATATTAAAAATAATATAAAAAAAAACTGTGTGTTTGCATCCAATCTCCCCAACACAATGCGCGACGCCTCCAGTAATGAGGTAATTATTATGCATATCACAGATATCAAGAGGAATGAGCTTAAAAGCTTACGCGTCTAATTGATTATGGGGAGCAGGCAGCCATTACGCTTTGTATCAAAGGAGGCTGTTATTTTTAAAGGTTGTGAAATCTGAACGACAAAGAGTTCTAATTAAATATCAAGAAACTTTGACTTCTATAAATAAATGAACGTCATGCTGAGGGTTCAGCCGCGGCTGAAACAATTGACAATGTTTTGAAAAATAGTCGAGATGAGTTCTGCTTTTCGACCGTGGGGATTTCTGAGCTGCAGAGCGGATGACTTGAGACTTGAAAACGAGTCAGACTTGAGTCAGCGCGAAGGTCTTCAGGGACTCGCAGCTTGTATTTTTAAATATTAAGCATATGTTTTGAATGGACAATGTTTGCAAAGCTTTACAAGCAAAATGTTCAAATGTGTCATTTATGGACTTGACTTGGACAAGACTTGAGACTTGACTTGGACATGTGACTGGTCCTCCTCAAGGACTTGAGACTTGATTTGGACTTTGCTGGACAAGACTTGAGACTCGATTGGACATGGCTTGTGACTTGTCCTCCAGAACTTTGGCTTTGTTGGACTTGAGACTTTATTTGTTCTTTGAAAAGGACCTTTGACTTGATTGGAACCTACTTCTGACTTGTCCTCCAGGACTGAATTTGGACTTTGTTTGACATGACTTGAGACTTGTCTGGACAGGATTTGTGACTTGTTTCCAAGGACTTGAGACTTGACTTGGACATGCGACTGGTCCTCCTCAAGGACTTGAAACTTGATTTGGACTTTGTTGGACAGGACTTGAGACTTGTTTTGGACTTTGTAAGACAGGACTTCTCTGACTTCAATAGACATGATTTGTGACTTTCTTCAAGGACTTGAGACTTGGCTTTACTTTGACCTGGTTTCACACGACGCTGATTCTGCAGGTTTAAAAGCCTCGGTGTTCAGATGGTTTTCAGATTTGCAAAATTGAAGAAAAAGCTACATTTTCTTGCAGATGCTGACAATATTTCTGCAGCAGTACTCCGGATGAAACCTTCATCCCATCGGAGGTGAACATCAAGCCAGAACAAGCCAGTGGACTGAGATCTTGTGTAACTGAGCTGACCTGAAACACTTGGACCAAAAGGCTCTTTGTCACGTACGCAGCGATTCCTCCACCTGAGCAGCAGCAGCAGCAGAGTCTCAGAAGCCCCGCTGCACTCTGCGGTGCGATGTGACCTGGATGAGAGCTGGAGGGATACTTATCTAATTTGGGGCAGCGCAGATTGCGTTGTATCCACGGGGCCGGGGAGTGCATAGCTGGGAAACTTCAGGGACACAATCTGCTTAAAGCAGATAGAGATGGCCTACTCTCTTCACCATGAGAGCCTCTGGTCGCAGGCCAAAAGGAAAAATGAGAGAAAAGTAATTGATTCGTTTACTCCCTATTGATTCAATTTCATCAGAAAGACGCTCGGTGTGGAGCATGAAGGCAGATATTGTTTAAAATGCATATTTGTCACATTTCCTTTCTCCTTTTACTTTACCCTCTTTGACAACGACCACCACTGGGAACAAATTAAATTACGCTTAAACAGAAAAACTTAACTTAAAAGTGTCTTAAATTGTGAAAGAAAGCGACCTTTTGTATTTGCTATTTCTCGACTCTGGAGCGCTGAAGTAAGTTTAACGAGATTCATTCCCTCCGCCTGTGTTCGGCTCTGGCCCCGAGGCTGCTGGTATGAGTTGAGATCACAAAAGGTGCATCACTTGGTGGAATTAGAGGAGTAAAAAGAACACTACCTCAACATAATGAGCACGAAGGTAGTACGCTTTAATGCAAGTGAGCGCTCCAGAAGTAGAAATGATCTCCACTACATTGTCGGTACCAGTCCCGTTAGTCTAGTCCTTGACGCCCATCCCGGCGTCGTCGTACTCAAATGAAGTGACGGAAGTTTAGTTGTGTGCAGGATTACAAAAGAGAGCTCGAGAGAGAGAGAAGTTAATACCCTCCCATAATTCCACACCTCGGCACACTTGGCCAGTTGCAGTTGGTGCGATTTGATGGATTGTCTGTTTCAGACACACGTTACAAAAATAATCTTCCGAAGCCAATTCTGTTTCAGCACTTTGCTTCGAAGCATCCTGCGGTCGTAAAACTAACCCAGACCGCACGCGAGGAATACGAGTTACTGGTTTTAAAGGATGAATGAGAACATTTCATTTTGGGTTCATGAAAAAGTCAACGACTGTTCAGTTTCCAGATTATTTAAATATGTTTTTTTGTGGTAAAACAATAAATGAGCACATCTGAAACTGATGGCTGGTCTCCATCATCCGACTAGTGTCTATGCTGTAATTTAATTCAACAGTATATTACCGTTAATTTTGTTACGATATCCTTCAGTAGAATGTGAGGTTAACTGTGTTTCATCAGGTGCGTATGGTTGATGCTTACAGTGTTAATCCTGTAATATACTGTATATACTCTTCACAGTGTCGCTATAGTTACTACTCAACCTAACTTAATTTACATAACAAACACCCTCATTTTAATCCAAAACCATGATCTTTTACCTGGCCCTTACCGAGTATAGTTTTGTGCATCCATGTGTGGTGAGATGGCAACGAGAATGAGCCGTAATTGGCGCGCAAAAAAGCTTAAAATTCAAAGACATGATGCAAAATATCCGACTGGCGTGCTATTTAAACACCTTCCCGTGAGATCTCGTTGGTCTAATTGCTCCTGTTTCTTGCAATCAATAATGAATTGCAATTGTATCATTACGGATAGAAATGACGGCCTGAACCAAATCGAAAAATAATTAGATAATCCTTTTAAACCCTCTCTGGATTTTGGTGGACCGGCCTTAATCTCTGGCCACCAAACCTGTCCGGAACACCGAATCATTATCATTAGAATGATTATCAGCTTTGACAAGATGGATCTGTGAACAAATCTGAGCTCTTTTCAAAAATAATACCCTCTAACAAGAGCCGGCAGCGTGACAGCACGTCTCGCACACTCTGCTGCAATGTCCCACAAGTCGAGCGGCGCTCAGCCGCGTCCGGAGACATCTTGTCGAGGAAACTGACCACGGATCCAGTCGGCGCCTCTGGGCTCGGCTGTTCCTCTGTCACGGGCGAATGTAAGCGCGGATGCACACTCGCCTCCTCGGGGCCGGATGCTGGTCTGTACCCCCGCGGATCACAAGTTCAATTAATTTCACAGTTGGCGGAACCCACAGTCGTTTCGCCGGGGCCTGTTGTCTGGAACCGGAGAGAAATGGGAAGAACATGATGCACCTCGAGCTGGAGCCGCTCCTTTTTTTTCCCTCCTCCTCCTCCTCGCCTCCATCCCCCTCCACCCATGAAAGGCTCCAATCGCCCGGAGCCAGATCTGATCTGATCTGATAGGGCCACAGCTCTGCAGCATATTAAAGCTCACATCACGACGATAAGGCGGAGACGAGACGGGCCGCATGCATCATTACTGCTCCATAGAGACGTCTCTTTTCCATCTTGTTCAACAGAAGATTTGACAATTAATCTGAATTCACCAAAGAGTTGAGTTAATTGACAGATCATATCAGTCGGACGTCGTCTTGAATGCAAATAAATAAAGTCCGGCTCCACATCTCTCCTGGACTCCCACTAACTTGCAATATGAACATTCCAGACGTGTTAAAACACATTAAACTGGAATGGCAGCACTCCGAAACCCTGAAAACAAGTCAATACTCTGGCCTCAGTTTGCCATTTTTATTTTCATAGGCTGCTGTATTCCTCTGCAGACGCCACAGGAGAGGTGTCACCCTCTGATTAGGCAATCATCTGCAGGTGTGTTGGTGAGGCGCTGACTTACAACGACTGATTAAATTCACTCAACACCTTTTTTTTTAAGTAGAAGGATCACAAGTGCATTTGATTAAGTTAAACACAGCAACATGAATACTTCTGTCTGCAAACATGTATTTATACCGTCCCACTCTTCAGCTAACTTAGACTCAGATTAGTTCTTGTTTGAGCTTCAAACTGGTTGCTAGTATTCTATAAGGTCTTTTATGAAGCACTAGAACCCATCAACCCATCGGTCCCTTTATTCAACACTGACCCTTCACTGTCGTCAAATCTGACGAGCCACAGATTTGTAGTAACGCCGTGTGCCTCTGGCAGGATGTGGCACAAAAAACGTGATGAAAAGTGCAAGAAATGACATCTTTGAACGAGAAAAATGGATCCGAATTTTCCAGTTACTTGGACTTGGAGTGGACCCTCAATCACCGTCTGCGTCGTGTCATATCACTCATACTCTAAAAAAAGAGAGCGAAAGGAGGCCGAATGTAAAATAGAGACCTCGACTGGTGACCGGTCGGACCCTAATCTACCAACACCGATCAGCTGCTTACATGACGATTAAAAAAAACAAGCCCAGATGTTTGTGGAAATAGCGAATAAAAAAAAAGATTTGCATGATAAATGTTCCGTCTTTCGACCTTCTTTACCGCACGCCTACGACTTTAGACTCCAAGTGTGACCTTCCACTTCTGATCTGCATACATTTACCTTTTATTTATTGCTAAGTAGGAGGAAAAACATTGCAGATATGGCCTCTAAACCTCTGCTGTCCATACTGATTATCTGCATGTCTATACCCATGCATGTATGCATCGGGTGATGAGCAGAATGGAGTCTCCGGTTCACCTATGGAAACTAAAGCACCCAGAGGAAACCCAGAAAGAATCCAGCTCCTCATCCAAAACCTTTTTAATACCGCGAGGCACGAGAGTTGCTCTGCGGCGCGCACTTATAATAATGCTGATGGCGCTCTGCAAACCACATTATACCCGGTGATGAATGAGAGCAAAATGGGTAAATATTATAATGAACCATCATGTATTCCTGCAGGCACTCAGCTGGTGTCGACTCTTAATGAGCGCTGAAGAAAAGTGGCCACACTGCTTGTTGAAACATCTCTGATAGATGTTTCACATTACAGGGCGACAAAAAGAGAATATCCAAACCTCACAATTCAACCAGCTCCCCTTTGGCTTTGCTCTCCTCTCTTTGCCACTCCGCCGGGCAGGGCAGTGCATGCTGGGTGCTTTACCAAGACAACACACAAGGGGAGGTGCTAATCCGAGCTCCTACACCACAGATTCACACAGTAGTGAGCCTGCAAATCAGTGATCTTATTGTCGCAGCGTGCCGCTGTACGGATGCAGAATGTTTTAGTGGTGCAGGCGAGGGCTCCTTCACACCTCTGCCTTTTTGTTTTAAAGACCTAGATTCATGAATGAGGCCTGGTTTGTGTGTGTGTGTGTGTGTGGGATGCATCACTCCAGTGATTGTAGGTCAGCCCAAAGGGTCACAGGAAGCTGGTGGGCGGCGGGCTGGTGTTGGAAGCGTTCGTCTTCTCCCATTCACAGAAAACATTCAGAGGCAGTGACTAAACAAAGGCTTCAGAGGGAAGAGACTCCGGCGGTGTCGCCGACCTGCAGATGAGTCGCAATTTGGAATTTCTGATGCCGTTCTACGCGCAATTACCAGCCGCTTGTGCCTGGAGTGAGAGCTCGCCGCCGCTCGCAATTTGACACTCGAGCAGCGGCAGCAGCAGCGCTGTGTGGAGAGGAGTGGGAGAGAGTGGGAGGTTTGATGTGGAACAGAAATCACATCTCTGCCCAACATGGGCGCTGATTTGTTTGTGTCTCTCTGATGACACATTGTGTCTTCACCAAGCTCTTTGTGTGTGGAGTGTGTATTCTGATTACAGATGTGTGGGATAAGAACATTGTCCTTGTGTATAGAGTCAACAAAAGTTACATTTTGTCAAATACAGCTCGAGGGGAAAATCCCATTCATATTCTGAGTTGGATTATCGGCCATAATGTCGTCGATATGAGATTATAAAACGACGGTATGTGGTACGTAGATATCAACCTTGTTTTAAGAAAAAGCATGTTTTCTTCACAGTGTCGTGGAGAAGGACTCTTCTACCCACAATCCTCAAACAGCAACGACTCTGATTGGTGGAGCTCTTTGCCGTAGTTGGTTGGCTTGGTTCCATACTTACAACTCTTTTCTGAAACGAGTAAACGAATTGGAGATTCACTTCCTGAACCGGAGCCGTTCAAAGAGTCTGTCACAGTTGAGCTCTATTGGAAGTCTGCTTCTCTCTGAAATCGCTTCTTTAGTTTTTCCAAAATGTAGATATTTATCCAGGCGGTGCAGTTAGTGACAGTGTGGGCTCCATCGTAACATAGCTCTGAGCTATAGGAGCGGGGGGCGGGGCTTAGCGAGGTGACATCACATAAACACCCCGACATGAACTGTTAATACACCGGTTAACTAATCGCATGGAATTGAGAGTATCGGTCGTAGTAATACCTCCTCTCTATAGTTCTTTCCTCATGTAGTAACCTTTTGCATACAAACTATCAGCGTGTGAATCTTCTGCGTCGAGGCGAATGTATTCTGAAATTGAGCCCTCCTTTGTTTTCCAAATGAGGAGCTTGTCCTTCACAACGCAGCCATTAACACTCAGCCTCTTCTCGACACTCCAAGGCCTTTTCTTTTCTTTTTTTTTCTTCGTCCTTGGGTGTCAGCTTCTTTTCGGGAATTATTCTCTCCCTCTGGCAGCTTTCTGGTTTGAATGCAATCCGTCCTCTTTGTAGAGAAAGAATACTTTCCCCTGTGATAAAACAACGCTGCCTCAGGCTCGCTCTGCTTACTGTATCAGAGCTAATTCTTTGCATAGCAATACAAGCCGTCCCTCTTTTTAAGTCTTGGTATTTGGTTGTGGGGACCGTGCTGACAGACGCATTTCCATGTCCGGCTCTGCCCCGTCCTTGCCCTCCTCTCATAATAGATATTGACAGGTGCAGCGCAGATAACGCTAATCTGCCTCCTAACAGGATTCCACGTGTCATGGAGGGCTTCCTCACCCGCTGCCGCATTCAATTTGGCTTCAGAGGGAAGGATGTGAAAGTGGAGCCTGACTCGTTCACAGGTTTGCTGTTGCAGGACTTTAAACACTAAGATCAATTTACAGTGTGGGTTTGGAGGCTCCATGTGTGAACAAATCTCCTACAAACTGGACGCATGGATTTTTAAATAATATGGGCAATTATCTGGTCTCTTCTGGCTCCAACTTGAGTCCTCGAAACGGTTTCCATGAACCGATGGGTGACGTGGAGACACTACGTCCACTTCTACATGCAGCCTATGATCTGCCAGTTCCTAATATCTCTCGCCATTTCAGAATTAGTTATCCTTCGTGCTTCCTTCCCTCCACACCAACCTGCTTGTGCAAAATAAAAACATTTGGGCTTCGAGATGAATTTGCTACTCTACCGTCCAGACTGACAAGTGATCTCAAAACACACACAAGGATTCATGTTTTTAAATCACGTATTTGACCAGGAATTTTTTTCCACTTCGGTCCAGATTCAAATCACATTCCCCAACAACCGAAGCTGATATTTGAATTCACTGGAATATGCTAATATATTCTGAAATGCCTGACGCACACATATACGGATGCTATATGTGGTAGCCTTGATAGGAAAATGGAAGCAGGACGAGATATTTATTTCCAATTTGAGATAAAGAATGTTTGGCGAGGGCTCGTGGTGCTTTAATGTGCGATAGCGCCGTTTGACGTTCCGTCCGGTCAGCTCTTCAGATGTGATTTCAGTGTACAAACACGCACTACATAATGCATGAGGAGCGGCTGGATCAGAAGAGGTGTTGAGAGGCTATCTGTGTGTGTGTGCGTCAGGACGCCATGTATGAATCTCAGTGTTCACTCTCGGCCGTGTGCTACGAAGGCTTGTGGGATTCTCAAGAGTGTGAGTTTCATCTAACCAACCCAATCGGGTCCATTAGCCTCCTATTTAATGGACAGGCGAGATAAGGAGAGGAATCAATTCATATTGTGCATTTGGCGGCCGTGGGATCTGTGCGCCGCGAGAGGACGAGAGTCTCCCCGCTGCTCCGAATCACGCTCATTGAGAAGGAAGCGGAAATTACCCACTCCGGAGAACGCTGCGCTGACTTCAAATGACCTGATGAAGACCAATCAGAGGCTCGGTGCTGCCTGGAAACTGCCCGGCGACAGAACGAGGGTTTTGAGTTTTCATGGATTTTCACATATCGGGTTGAACTTTTTCCTTATATCAAACTTAAAAACTAATATTCTATGTTCAACCTCTGATAGATAAAGCACATCAATGTAAGTTTCCACAATGATTGTGGGCGATCAGCTTAAAAAATAGATGGAAATAATGTAAATGGTTGAAATCCAAATGTTCTATTTCCTGGCCGAACTTTTTTGAGGTGTGTTTAACCTCGTTTGTCTGTTCTTGTGTCTATCCAAACACAGTTTCTTTGTCTCTCAGTAGATGAATATCAATGTTCAGTGGAAGACCAACGAGATGATATGTCCATGTTTGAAGCTTGCTGCTGTACAGAAAATGTTAAGAGTTGTGTTTTTAACCTCAACCTAAACTGAGACTAGAACAGCTGCCACAAGAACACCGTTTATAAGACTGAACATCATTCTCATTCTTTGTAAATGCAATTTTGCCTATATTTTGATATATTCATATTAATATATAGGCTGTTCTTCAGGAGTATCAATAAGTCCTGCATCAACACGACCTTCTGAATTTTGATTATTCCTGATTCACTGAGAATGACTGTTGCCTGTATTTCATTACTTCATCCTACCCTTAAAAGCACGGATGCATTTATTCATGAAGTTGTTTGTCAGAGGAAACTTAATTCACTGTTTAAGCGGTTTCTGGCTGAATGTTGGCGAGGTGGGGGCAATGCTGCTAGTTTAGAGACCGATGCTTTTAATGGGTTCTTTTATGTAAATGTAATCCCATGATTGCCCAAAAACTTTATGCAAATCCTCCAATTAGTGTTTGGAATAAATATACATTGATTTCTTTGTACAGACGCACAAAAAGTGGTTAATTTAACTTTGAAGTCAGCTTTTCTCTTAAATCTTAGGGAACGAACGTGACACTTTCAGTCTCTGCTGCTTGTTTTTCAGCATTTTTAGAGAGAAAATCTTTTCTACTATCCGAGAGTCGAAAGTGATGCCGTTTGGCCAAAATGCTCAGCTTTACTAGATTTATGAGTCTGGCTTCATATCGGGTGCAGCGTGGGCCGTGACGAACTTCCACCTGTCACACAGATCACCAGGATGAAAAGTTCACAGTTTGGTGACAGGAGGCTGAGGGGGGAAAGCTTTCACTGCTGGTTCACTCAGTCTGATGCCTCGTCTTTGAGTCTCAGAGCCCTGTGGATGCTTTGATCGACTCGAGACACGGAGACATTTTTGTTTTATATGCTGCAGTATTAATGTGGACAGGAACAGCAAAGTTTGTACTCAGGACAATGGGCTGTTAAATAGGACGCAGCTCTAACAATCTCCAAACTTCATAAGCAGGTTTGGTCTCAGCGTCACTGAGTTCGTCTACGTTCATTCAGCCAAGTTCACACAACTGTAAAAGTCATCACAACTTACTGTGTGCTTATGCTTGTTGTTAGCATACAAGTTCACACAAATACTTTCTATCTATTACTCAAAGGTGCAGCAAGAACACACGGTCACATACCAGGAGATCCAGGTATTTAAGGGGCTAGATATCTGATTATAATGCCAATCACTCCTCTCACGCACGCTCACTCACAATTTCCTTGCTGTCATTGTTCGAGGCTGTCAATCGTGACATCAGCTGTTCTGATCAGCTGGTCTCTTCTATCCCATAGCACAGCAACACAATGTAATGTACCACATGTCCCTGTGGAGTCCAAGCGCCAAAGACTCTGTCAAGACTTTATTATCATGTTAATAATAAACAATTATCTTTTGCTCGGTGGTCATTCAGCAGCTTTTAATCAAGCAAAAATCTCACATTATTAGAGCTTTTCTATACTTGACAGACATCACAAATGGTCTGTAACCCTTTCACACACACAGATGGCAAGTTGCTCATCCATCGGGATTATGAGGGATCGGTGTCTTGCCCAGGAGCCGGGGATCGAACTTTAAACCCAGAGATTAGTGGACTACATGCTCTACCTCCTGAGCCACAGCCAACCCCATCAACACAAAGACTAAAACACTACAATCTGAGCAAGACAATGAAAGAACCATGATCAGATATTGGAAATAATTGCATCTTATCAACAGGAAAGAGGATCCGCTCCACCCAGAGGTGAGCCTCGTGTTAGCAGATCCAGACGCTTCTGCGTCCGCACACGGTGACGAAGCTGAAACTTTAGAGTGCAGCAGCAGTGAGCGAGCTCTCGATCCAGACAAAAAGGCTTGATTCACCGCCGCTCGATGTCTTTGAATCGATAGAAAGCGTCATGGTCCGGCCGGTAAACATGAGTGTGCAGCGTTCTGATGATGTCACATTGCATTGGTTTATCGATCTGTGACTCTCAAGTTGAAAGTCTTCAGTTACCGCCTGCTCGAGCTCAGAGCCGCTGGCTTTAAAGACGTATAAGGACTCGGTAATGGAGGCGAACTCGGCAAGTGATGCCTACTTGGTGCGCTGTGACTCCCCCTCCATTTGCACTCACGCTCAGCTACGCAGCCGTGCACAGACACACTGTCGGCCTGCAGGGATTACAGCGCGGGGAGGTGGGAGCACTGCAGCAATGCGTCCCAAAAAAGGCAAGGTCACCTTAACTGAATTGGGATGAGATGGGGGGGGGGGGGAGCAATTCCTTCAGGACGAAAACAGGGAGCAACTCGTGAAAAAGTAATTAAGCAGGATGCACATCAGTGGATGCCACAGGCGGAGAAGGCGAGGGGGGAGATGAACAAGCCCCGAGGACGAGGGGGAATGTTTGTGCACAACTTATCTGGGAAATCTGGGAAGATGTTCGCTAAATGCACACAACGGGATCGTGTAACCTCGGACGATTTTGTGCTCGTTTTTAAAAATATTTTCCTTAATCAACTAAATCACATTTATGGTCTCAATCTCTAGTTTCAAGTCTTCTTCAATACAGCATGATGTTCATTTAGTACATTATGGTCCATTTAGAGTCAAACAGACCATAAAGCAGGGGATGCTTTAGGGCGGGGCTACACAGTGATTGACAGGTCTCTACCAGAGACGTATGAAAACGTCCACTTCTTATATAGAGTCTATCTGTAAAACATGCTTTTTAAAACTAGTTCTTGTAAATTCATATGAGGGTTTTCTGCCACCTTCATGAAAAGGGTTTGGCTCTGTTTCTAAAACCTCTTGGTTGACCTCAAGGAGAAACAGGGGTTTGTGAGGAAAATAATTATTCCTATCTTCCCCAAATCAGGCGAGATATGAATCTCAAGCATCTCAAACCACTTCAGATCACAGTTTTCTCATTCAGCTTTAGGAGTCTCATTCCGTTTGAAGGTCTCCTGTGAGACAGCCGCTCGCCTTCCGTCAGAATACATCGCTGTGGTCCAGAGCGTCACGACAGACAATCCATCACAGGGAGAACATGGAGGGCCAGCCGGGGCCAGTGAACGCACCGCCGTCCCCCAACACTCACCGGTATCAGACGTATATTCGCTGCCAAGGCCTCACACACTGGAGCAGGTGGAACAGCGGTGTTTGTGTGGATCCACACAAAGCTCGCAGCGCCACGGATGCATGAATATTAATGACATTACTTGGAGCTTTGCTTAGCAGCTTCTTACCTCTGACGTGCATTTGAATCGGTACTGTTTGTGCTCTTTCCTTTTTCACTACGACGCTCCAACGCAAACAATGAAATGTTACACACACACACACAGTTGAGTTTGAGGTCGGAGCCGCTCGCGCTCAGACGTGCTTCGTCTTCGAAAACTGTGGATTTTAAAGGAACTGTTGCAAATGTTTTGTTTGTCTAAAGCGCCGAACCTCTGAAATGCAAATAAGAGCAGACAGAACGAGCTGCTACTCAAAGCTTTTTACATGTGCCACAATATGAAAATACCCTTTTACAAATCCAGGTCATGAATTCTAATATTTAATCAACAAATGTCAGACGTAAAAGGCACTTCTGCACCAAATTAAAGTGCTGATTTATTCACAGTTTAGTCTGATTTGCTGTAAAAAAAAAACAGTAGGGAAATGAAGGGAAGATAGAAGAGAGGAAGGAAAAAGGATGGAATGCATAGTCGAAATATGGAAAGTATGTAAGGAAAGAAAGAAGGAACCATGCAAGAAGGTGATGAAGCAAAGAAAGGAGAGGAAGACGCGAAGGAAGGAAAGGATGATGAGAAGTAAAAGAATGAAAGGGGAGAAGGAACGGCCTGAAATAGAAGTTGTCGGCCGTCAGATAAATGTAGCGAGTGGAAAGTATTTTGAAAGGAATGAAGGACAAAAGAGCAGAAGAGAAAAAAAGAAGTAAAGATGGAACAAAGTGTCTACAAAGTGCACTATCTCCCTCAAAATCTTTACAAAATGTCCTCAAAATAGTACTTAAAGACGTTTAATCAATCGTCCAGCGGTTAACCAGTTTCCTGCTCTTCACATAAAAGCAGAGTGACGAACCTCCAGAGAGCAGGTGAGTCACATGACCTGTGCAGATATAGATGTCATCCACAGGAGACACGAGGCGTCTGTACAGCAGCGCTGGATTCAGTCAGCGGTGACACGGTGCACATCTGTCAGGCTGCTTCCACCCTAACAGGAGGTGTGTGTGTGTGTGTGGGGGGGGGGGGGGGGGGGGCAGCTGTTAAACTAAGACACGTACGACGGAGGCTGACAGGACCTCCGCTTTGAAGTGACAGCCGTCGCCATCGGGCCGCTAAAGCGTGTCCCCTAATAGGTGCAGCGAGAAGGTGACGGGTATGTCAGAAGAAGAGGGTCGCTGCCTCGGGCGCCTTTTTGAAATATTTGTCTTAGCTCGAGGCCGTTTAAACACCATTTAGTCCTCATGAATATACGTGTTCTAACCCAAATCTCACCACAGACGAGTCATCGACTGGTCCTCCTTGCTGCTTTTGAAAATGGGGAATTCTGTTTATTTTAATTCTTGAGATTAATCCGGCGAGTACGAGAAGAGTTTCTGTATTTATTTCTGTTTTTTTTCAGTAAATGTTTTGTGCAGGAGGATAAAATACAGTTTTGCCTTTCTTCAGCGTGTCAAAGTCATTTATCTTCAGAGTTGAGTCATTTGAACATGTCACCAACAGCAAATGTCAGTCAATTCATCATCAGCAAAGCGGGTATGTTTAGGAAGATAGGTGTCCTCAGATTTGCCTCATAGCGGTCTCAAAGGGCCACTTAACAACTAGAGAAATAATTAATTATACAAAGTTAATTATACATCCTTTTCTTGATGCATGGTTTTGTTTTTTTTCGTCCTCAATTAAACTGGTTATAAACTTTCAGTCACGTTGAAAAATAGCAATATCAATCTTTTCATTTCATCCAAATTTAAGCAGATTTTTAAGAAGTCTTCTGCAAATAATCAATGAAGAACACACTTATTTGGTGTCTTGAGGTGGATATATGCAGTTTTTGTGTCTTAGAAGGATATAGAATATAGAATATAGCAACAAAGCCGACACACAAGTCGATGTAACTAAACGTCGGGGAGTAGAGGCTTCGGAGATACTACTAGAAGAGCTGTGTTTGGTCATTTTGAGATGCTTGTGTAAAGTTACATGCACTGGCAGAGTATTGATGGATAAAAAACACATGGAGCAAGTTGAAGAAAGGCTTTTTACCTTTTCCGCAACACCAGACACATTTTGTGATCTAGCAAACCCATTTCGACTGCAAAACTTCTCCTCGCAACGATCGTCGCTGTAAATCACAGAGACTCTAAAATAAAGCTGTCGGGTTACAATCATTGGTTCAATAAAACACACCTCTTCAGAAGAAATACCTTTTTGGCACAGCGTTGTCTGGGTAGTTATGTCTCTTGCAGCAGCAACAGTACATTAACTTTAGAAACTATTGGACCTGATCTGAAACAGACTCATGGAGAAGCTAGACAACAATGACAAGCATCTATTTTTTTCCAATAAGAGACCCGAGTGAAGTCAAAACCAGTCAGAAATATTAGTTTTTATCACTTCAATTGCAGGTGGAAGTGAAAGTTAATTGTAACATTTTGCCCGCCTAAAAATATCTTGTTAGAGTTGGGTTGTGCTTAGCTCCACCCTTTCATGTCTCTTCTGGTTGCAAAAAACAAGATGGCGGCGACCAAAAACCAAGATGGCCACAGCCGAAATGCCGAACTCAAGGCTTCAAAACCAGAAGTTAAACCAGAAGTTACACAAACCCGATGGGTGACATCACATTGACTATGTCCACTTATATACAAGCAATAGTTGTGAATCAGGACCTCCAGCATTTGGATCAGTCGGCTCATGTATTCAGCTTTAATACAATGATTTCAAACCGTGAAGACTCCTACAACGGTACACATGCACTGCCCTGTCACACGTGGCTGAGCAGACACTGTTTAAGCTCAAATCATCAAGGAAATAGACCTCAACATCAAGCTAATACTGTTATTGATACAGAGCAAAACCACCACAAATGAATAAATGCTGGCATGGTCCCTCAGTCAGAGCTAAGTGTTTAAATCAAACTTTCACTTACCTTGCAGACACCTAAGAAGAGTTTATTTATAAGAGTTTGTTTTGACACCCTCCCCTGTTCATGAAGCATGTAGATAAACTGTATGGCATTCATTCAAACCTGCTGACAAACCACCACCAGTGGAAACATTTTGGCTCACGAAACCACCAACAAGGAAAAAATAAAAGAAATACATATTACGACTTTTGGCACCAAATGACTGCTCTGTGATTATCAGCCAAGAGCACTCGGCTGCTCGGTGTGTGTTGAAGTGTGAGTGACTTTTCCTATCGGGTGCGAACAGAGAGCGGAACATTTGTGGAACGTACCGTAGGAGAGAGGGATGTCCATATCGCCCTGCCAGGACATCTGCCCCGATTCGTCTATAGAGTGCTGCGCTGTAAAAAAAACACACACACAACAACAACGGGCCGCTTGTTTACAGCTCATTCTCGCTCCAACACGGCTTCGGATTCATTAAAACTCCAAAAGGAGGACAATAGCCGGGAAATCTACTACTGTGCCATGCTGCGTTCACACTGGCGGGAAGTGTTAGTTTGCCAGTGGAAGTGTGGATTTAATCACAGATAACAAATGTTTGTGTGGACTTTTGCAAGATGTCACTTCAAGCCATTATGTATTGTCATGTCCAACTTCCGCTGAGCTGAAACAAAAGTCACAGTCACTTTATTATTTGGCAGAAAGAGAACGACAGCATGTCACAGTGGCTCTGTGAGTGAAATGATTGTTATTCTGAACTTCAGGATCCTGTGAAGAGAGAACCACTTAATGAGGACGAGACTTTACCTTTCAAGTGGCCTCGTCCGAGTGTCACGAACCCAGAAGAGATGAAGTTGTGCATGTCTTGGCCTCCGCCGCGCAGGTTCTCTTTCCCATAGTGCCCTGGTGGGATAAACAATTGTGGGAAATTAATATTTCAGCACTCTTTGCCTAAAGGTCACGTCAGAAAGTGGTGCAGTGAAATCCATCCTTGTGAAATAGGTGTTACTAGTTGGTGACGTAGACTAATAGCAGGGGCTAGATACTGACCTACTTTAGCTAGCGAGCCAAACGCTAACTAGCTAGAATTATGTCGGCGCTCGTTTATCAGAAAGACTTGAAGTTCTTTGAATTTTCTCTGTAGTGGGCTGTTTACTCCCAGATGTTGACGACAACTCCCAAGGTGCATTTCAGCACATCAGACACATCCAGTCACCGAGTTTAAAATTCTGTGACATGTGCGTCAACGCTTAGGATTTTTTTCTAAACGGCTAAAGCACCAAAAAGCTGTTAAAACACTATAACGTTGATATAAATGTACAGAAATCTTTACATGAAGTTTGGTTCAGAAACTTTGAGTTTCAGCGTAGCTTTTGGTTTGCAGACACGTACACAATGCCAATGTTTTATTGTAGCGACGGTGTTGTGAAGAGATGGATTTACAGCACGTCGTTCCCACCAGCAAATCCATCGATCGTGGGCCTTAACACTGACAAGTGTCTGTATTCAATTTCCCCAGAAATATCTGCCATTTTACAACGGACTGGGCCTAGATGACAAGAATACTAAACAGGGCTAAAATGGCACAACTGATGAAACCAACTCTAGGGAGGGATCACCAGCTTGTCAATATTGCTTAAAGATGCCAAAGATGCAGTCTGCAAGTCTCAGGAGTTTTCAGAGTGAAATATTACATTGAATTGCTTCTTAGAGGCAGGATGATTGGAGTTGGATACACTTGATTTTAGAAGGGATTTACGTCACCCTTCTCCGAGGATATAGCAACACACCTCAGGTATACACCCTTGTTGGATTTCCCCTGTGTTAAAAACCACTCCGTAATGCAATTTGTACCACATCACTGTTAACTCTCCTCTGCACCAGTGCTGTAATTGAGCGTCTGTCCTGAACACAAAGCAGCAAGACAAGGTGCCTGCTAGCACCCCGACAACTTTCAATTGTCCTGTCAATCCCAGACAAGTCTTGAGAAGAAATCAAAGAATGTAGTGTCGACGAAAACGGCAAAAAAAGAACAGAAAACATACGGACAAAAAACTTAGTTCATCTCTTTCCTCTCTCCCTCTCCACATTAACTGGCGAACAGTTAAATGCCTCTTTCTCCAAGGGAACCACTTCAAAGTCAATAACATCACTCAGACCTTTGGGCCTCGGGAAGCCGATATCGAACAGCATTTCAAATTATCATAATGAAAAGAAACACCTGGGACCTTTAGGCCTGGTCTTCATCACACCAAGGTTTGGCCCTCAAGCCCGAGCTCGTTTGTTTATTTTCATCAAACCCAGAGGAAGAATATTAACTGGTTACTGACGCACGCTCTGCTAATGTGGGACCTTGGAAGAAATCCCGCAAATATGAAAAGAAAAGGAATAAACGTCCCTGCATCTTGTGATTTTTAACAGCACACTGTTGTGTCTATGCCGATGATACAGTAGTGTATATATGTGTGTGTGTGTGATGTCTCCCGGGGGGGGAAATGCAGACGATTCACCTCTATATGCTCCAAGGACGACACCGTGGAGCTGAAACCAGGTAGCTGGAGACGCTGACTGTGATATGAATTGCTCCCATGTGGCAGAACAAACCTTATAGCCCCTTATTATCTCCGGAAATCTTCCTCAAAATTGCCTTATCGACACTGCATAATGAGAACGGATCTAACCTTTTCTGTTCGTGAATAACCGTTCTATTAAAGTTTTCATCACACATTCATAAATGAAGGGCGAAGTGTTTTATTTCAGACATAAAAACTCAAATCTCTGGATAAAAGTGAAATTTACAAACTTATATTTGACTTGGCCTTTAGAGGAAAATTAACAGTTTTCAAATTAGTGACTCGAGTGTTCACATTTCTGCACACCAGTTCATGTCAAAGGCGGGGTCATGTTAATCTTAAATCACTTTACTGTTAACTTAATGAAAAAACATGTATTAATTATTATTATTTTCTCTGCTGAACCAAAAACAAAACAAACCGAGACCCCAAAACCGAGGTACATTTCAAACAGCGACCTTTGTCTCCCGTTCTACTCTTAATAAACTACTAATGAACTTGTCTGTAATCGTGACTTTACAGGAAGACTGAGACACCCAGACTCACCATCATCAGCAGTATGACATCATTCTTTCCAAATATCATTCCGAAGTTTGCCTCGTGTCATTTTATACTCAGTCAACTTCTGCAGGGTTTTAAAAACCCCAAATGAACCCATCCGCTGTGAAGTGTCCTACAGAGAGATGAGTCCATTCTCTGTCTGCAAAGTGTGGAAGACATTTGTCGCCTATTTCTTTTTTTACAGCACCATAGAAACTTTAGAGCAGAAAACAAAACGAGAGAACAGAACTATGGGAAATTGAGGTGATAATGCCCACTCAAGGACAGTCTTGGAGAAGTACCGTCCACAGACAAAGACATCTCTTCCTCGGTGTAATAACTCTTCTGGAACATCGAGTGGGAGAAGTTCACATCATATATTGCTGATGTTTTCGATTTTAAATCCAGATATCCACCATTGCATTGTCATTAGCGTCTCTTTATTGTTTCCCCCTCTCGGTTAATACTTTCCTATTTGGAAGAAATGCCATAAAAGTGTCTTTTGTTGAATTATTACTTTAAGGACACTTTTTTATCACGGAGGGCATATAAAAGCATAAAAAGGATTTAAAAGACACTATACAGGACACCAACTGAGTGTGGCTTCTGACAGCAGCTATTATTTCTCCTCCTTAATGCTGCTACATAAAAACAAGTCCATCATTATCCTCTTCACTCATCAACTCTGATCTGTGACCCAGGAGATGGTTTCAGACCAAAGGGTCTCTGTAGCTGCTGGCTTCCCTCATGAAGGACCTCTCATGAACCAGATGTGCATAATAGAACGTTTATCTTTCTCAACTCGGTGGGAAACATCATGAGAGGAGAATCTGTACCGCTGTTTCCAGTGTGGTGAACTCACAAATGGGTTAAACATGCAATATTGATTTTTTGTATATAAACCCTTTTACTTACTTAACCTTTTCTATTCATTGAAAACCTCAACGGGAAAGTAAATACTGAAGGCGTGAAATCTTGAATTAACCTTAATGTCTTCAATTACAACAAGTCGTACTACAAAGCCGGCCTGTGCTCGGCAAAAATAGACCGTGAACACGATCTTTTAACAGGATATTGACATCATACCATCAACATTATTGCAATTGTAATGTCTTCATCAGTAGAATATGTCACAGACATGACAAAAAACATATTTAATTGCATCACTTACAGTTTCGTTTAACAAAAAGAAGCCATCTACCATCTACCAGGACAGAATCCTTTCAATTGTTAACACAAGGCTTTTATTCTGAAGTGTTTGTAGGGCCGTGTTGTGGTAAATGGAGCGTGTCATGTATGTAGCTGAAAACCAAATAAAAAGGTATAAAAACAAGCTGTGGTACTGTACAATGAAGTAGAAAAGTATGCATTTAAACGAAAAGTCTGAATTTCTGCCTTTCATTTATATTCTGCTTTTACAATAAACTAACTTTTCTAAAAACCGAGACATCATCTGCATATAAAAATGTTTAGGACTAAAACTTTTTTTTTTTTTTTTTTCATCAACCTTAAACTGTAGTCTAACTTTAACCCTAAATCCAATATTTAACCCTCAAACAGCCATTTAAAGAAGTGAGAACTTGACATTTGCATACTGTACTTTAGTATGTTCCAGCGCATAAGAGTTCATCCTGGAAAATGTCAGTAGTAACACTAAAACCTACGAAGAGAAGCCAAACAACATCCAGAATCCGCCATAAAAATAGAATGAGCTTTGATCATTTCCACACTGAAAAAAGAACAGAGCCATCTTCTGTTTTAAATTCACATCAGTGTCATGAATTTGTCATAAATCTGAGTCACGTCTTCCCTGGAGTGCCTCCATCTCTGCTCGGACACCCCTCCCTTCCAAAGCACTCACCCGAACAGTGTCACGTCCCGCTCACACGGCAAACAGCAGCAGGCTGATAGGACACGGGGTGGACAATCAAGACATCTTCTCTGTGGGCGCTTCATACTGAATAATGCGTGGCTTTGTGAATCACAGAGATTTGCTTTTCGCTCAAGGCACTGTAGCCTACAATGAGCAATACGTCACATTTAATAAATATGATTGCACAGAAGTTTGCACGAGGTCAAAGTACTATTAACAAGAATCTAAATGGCGTTGAGCTTTACCCAACAAGGATGTTTCCTTAAGTCTGTAGAATATGATGATTGAGCACAATGTTTTTACTAAGACGCACAATTTCAACCCGGTGTAAGCTTTCAAACTCATTCAGACCCCGAAACTCACCTACGAGATGAGACAAGTATTACCGCAGGTGTTGCATATCATCTTAATTCATAACGTGCTTTAGTGGCGCATGCAGGATTATCTAACAAATTTGCAATTACTTAAATTAACACCGACTTAAAGTGATTGGTGCACCAGGAGGTCTGGGACCCTGGAGCGGTGGACCATTTGCCCGGTTGATAATCCATTCATGGCGGCTCCTCTTGTATGTTCGGCCTTGGTGGTTTTCTTTCTCTGCTGCCTACTCTTCTTCTACTTCTTTATTTATTGCAAACAAACATGAACTTTCTTGATTCCTGGACTTCCTGGATTTTTGCAAAAGCGGACATTTCCCCTCGATGAATACATCGTGGTTTGTTAAAGATAAACTCAATGGTTTGGTTTAGACATAATACAAACAGAAGATTATTTAAAACCGGATAGGTGACCAAGCGTGGAGTGATCTACTTGTCTTTGGTAGAACGAGGACATATTCAAAACGCTCCCATCCTGCAGCTCAGTACAGTACAGTACTGTACATGCAGTACAGTACATGTGGTGGCGTTGGCGGCGATGGAGAGGAGGGTGGAGGAAGGGCGACACCATGAGTGAAACACAACACTGTTGAATCTGGGACACCATACTAGGGCACTTAGCAAACGAGCTGATCCCTGGAGCAGGGATCTGGAGACCGACCGGATAAAAGCAGGAGGAACGGCGTCGCACGACAGAATTATCTCTGGACAAAAAGCTTGCGTCTCTCCCGCAGAAGACGATAATTTGCATCTCAATTTTGAGCCAATGCTGAGTAGGCTTATAGGAACCGCGGCATAAGGAGCCGGGGCCTTGCATTTAATTCTCTGTATGTTTCCTTATGTTAGAACGATCGAGGGGGGAAAAGCTTAAGATTCAAGGTCCGTCTATTTCAGTGGATGTCAATCAAAGAATGTTGTGGCAGATTAGGGAAAGCGAATGTGGTCTTTCTTTACGATACTTAAGCTTTACCATCATCATAACATAAAGTTTTATTTATATAGTGGAAGCTACATCAGACAAGTCATTTGGCCTCGAACACGTCACTCTCAGTCAGAGCTATGAAAGCAGAGTGTCACCTACCGTGGTTTGATGCCTTGGTGTGAACGGGTGTGTAATGATTCTTGGAGGTTCTGACCGGCGTCTCGTCTTTGGGTGATCCATCAATCGCTGCAATGTTTTCGTGTTCGTACTGAGATATTGGAACTGGTCCCTGTTGCCTCAGAATGTCTGCCAGGGCTCTGGAAAGAAATCACACAAATGAGAAAAGAGCAATTACCAACATTTTCTTTTTTTTTTTCCCTTTTCTCCTCGTCGTTTATTTATTTAGCTCCAGCTCCAATTTGAATCATAGAGGTACGGGGGGGACAAGGCTGAGAGGAAATCCTAATTACACCCGGAGCCACAAGGGAGTTAGATTTTCAATAGCGCTGAACGCAAGGTACAGACCAGACCTATTAGGCTTGCCGGACTCGAGCTCAAGGCACATATACGAGGAGCTAGAAGTCAGTGTCTCTTCTTTGAAGTCACACAATAAAAGCAATATTTCACCAACACCATTACCAACTTTTGGTGGAAGAGAGTGAGCTTGTGAGATGTTTTTCCTTAATGAAAGGGCAATTTAAAGTGTGTCAATGTCGACCTAAAGCAACCACATATTCCACTTCTCTATAACTCTGTGACTTTGGGAGATATACGGTATATTAATAGCGTTTCCCTTCCAGGATGAGAACACTTTAGCCGTTTTCTTTTTCGCAGACGGAGGCGACCTGATTTTGCACTGTCCCAGTTGGCTGCTATGTCGTGTGCAGCAGGAGCTACAGTAGTTTGCAGAACAAGCCGGACTTTGAGTGTTTTAATGAGAAAGATAAACATGTTTGCCTGCGGAAACAAAACCAAAGAAGTAAAAGACACGTTTGATTGTTTTCAAGTTGCATGGAAACTGCAGAAATATTTGTCAGACACGCTGTGACCGTTAATAATCCGAACAGAGCCTGATCAATACTGAATTTTGGGGGTTTATACTAATATCGATATTTGGGACCAATCTTTTTTTTATATCCTAAAACCGTTTTTGACAAAAAATGTGTAAACTGAAAACAACAAGGGGCCAAGAATGGGCCCTTGGGGAACGCCACAATTTAACTGATTTACAGAGAAACAGAAGTCTTCTATAACAACATATAGTTCTGTCCTCTGAGAGCTAAGAACATAACAGTGTTAAAGTACCTTAAACTGTTTTTATATTCTCAACAAAGCAAATGAAACGACCTTCTAACAAGTATTGAGTTTCCAGTCGGATGCATCTTCTTCCTCTGTGCTGTAGAGCTCCATTGTTGTGCAAACACTATTAAAAAGCGTATCAATGAGCATCACTGTTTGACTCAATGCCACATACAACATCCTGCTGCCACAAATACTCACTAGAGCAGCAAACGTCTAGAACACATCTCCGCCATCGCTCTGCAATCTGTTGTGATTTATTGTCCAAACTTTTTTGCTGATACCATCATTTCTCTGACGAGCTCAAATCAGCTGACATTACATTCTAAGGGCAGACTTCTCATACAAACTTTGAGCTTTTCGGTCCCTTTTGCGTTGAACTTTCAGTCGCCTGCAGCTATTTTTGCCCATTCTGTCGTCTTTCCTTTCAGCTCAGTTTCTCAGTCTTTCATTCTCACCACCTCGCCGGCGTACATTGCCTCTCGGTTTAGCCTGCAGAATGTGATCAATACAGCCTGTTCAAACCACTGGCTTTAGCTCTCACTCTGCATTTATTGTGTTTCGGTGAAGGTCACGGACCAAACAGCAAAGGTCTGCCAACAGCTCAGTATTCTGCTCACAGTCCTTCAGTCGCAGAGGTAAGAGACGAAATTGCAGTAGAGAAGCACCCACTTTTTATCAGCAGGCCTGTGCCAAATATATAGCTAATCCCATGTTCCACTACTTCTTTTTGGTCACGGCTATTCGGCGTGAATGTCTGCTGCCAGCCTCCGAGCCGTATTCCAGCAGACATCGTTACGACAGCGCTATGTGCCAAATGGTCGGTGAAAATAAAACAAATCATAAAAAAAATACAAAATAACACCATTGAGCACCCAAGCCATGCCTCGTCGTTTAATCGACCTCTCTCTCCACTCTCATGGCCCCTGCTCACACTGGAGTGGTGGCATTAAGCAGATCCACTTGGTAAGTACGCCCCGCGGCGAGGATAGAAGCGCAGTAAGGAGACACAAACTTCACCGTCTCTTCATTTTCTCCGAGCAGAGATGGAGAAAGTGCTGCGTCATGAGCTTTGTTGTTCTTTTGTTGTTGTTTCAAATGAAATACTGTATTGTAAAGTCTCACTCGTCCATCTGGATATTAAAACGCTGACTGTGCCAACCTTTGAGACGACACTTAGAGCAATCACTGGAGCTTGAATTTAATCTATAACTGAGCTCCTTTGTGTTGAATATTTGATTTATTTTTCTCATAAAGAACTTCTCACTGTTTCTCAGAAAGCTGAGTAATCCTCTTTGACATTCTCAAAGCAGCAGGCGCCAAAGTTTCATGACCGAGGGATAACAATGCTTAATTATATACATATTGTTAAGTCAACGCAATACGTCCTCCTCTGCTCTGTCCAGAATGGCCTCTGCTTCATGGCAGGTGACTCAAGTGACTCTTGGATAAGAGCGATGACTAAGTGATTTTGTTTTTTTCTAAATCAGTGGGTGGAAAACATGCAATTTTAGTCAGATCTAACCTCCAATTAAAAACCCATTTATACTTTTTTTAATAGATTTTCAACACCTGCTTCAGTGGGGCTGGAGAGTATCCCAGCATGCATCACATAAAAGACAGCCTGGACACCTATAAAGCCTTTTATTCATAGAGAGACTGAATGACCTGTGGGAGGAAACCTTGCCTCAGGCTTTTCCACACAATACACTATCCTTAAGTCTATGCCAGACGTTGAGCTGCAACCAATGATTATTCTTTTATTATTGATTCATCACCTGGTCTATAAGATGTTAGAAAGCTGCACATAACGGACACCCATACAGCTCAAGCTGACATCTCTAAATTGCTTGTTTTGTCCGGTCAGCAGTCTAAAAACACAAAGATATTCAGTTTACAATAAAGAAAGACAAGGAAAGGCATCAAGTCTTCATGTTTGAGAGGGTAGGACGATCAGATGTGTGGCTTTTTAGTTAAAGAATGACAACTAATCAATCATCAAAATAGTTTTTTTAAAAATGTTCTGGCGACCAATTAATCACCGAATCGTTCCGGCTTTAGTTACAGGATTCGTCCACCTTTAAAGGCCCCGATTGCATATGTTCATTTTTTTCTTGTGTTTTTTTTACTGGTTTAAAGTGGGCGGGGCGCAGTGGGAAAGGAATGATGTCACATACTTCTGTGCACCAATCAGTTATGGGGTTGTTTGCACGTTACTGTCGATAACACGCTTTGATTGTCACGAATATGTAACATCATCAAGAAAGAAACTCAGATATATAACTGAGCTTCACGAAATCTGTCTGAATGGAAGGATGTCTCCCTTCAGTTCATCAAAAGAGGAGGAGTCTTTCAAATGGCAAAATCTGCCCTAAATTTTGAGTTGTTTTTTGGGGCCACAGAGGAGATTTAGTGTAAATCTATTGAGACGGACTTAATTCAAAACCGGCGAGGCTCTCTGAGATATACGTTGCCATATAGGATGGGTATTTAGGTTGCCTTAACGCTCATCGAGCAATTCAGTGACCACTGCTGGTGCCTTGAGGATTTAAACATACAGTCATTGTAGTAGAGACCACTCCCATCAGGATGAACATGATCATAATGGCTTTCAGTGGCATTTACTTTTATCCCTCTGGGGTTGAACGGACGCCGAACACCAGCCGCTCCCCCTCCTGAGACTGACACGGGATGGCATGTGTACCATAGAAAGGTTTACAATCTTGATTTATTTTTTTGTGAACGGGAAGCTCTAGGGAGGACTGTAATGGCGCTGTGTTAAAGGTCACGGGCTTGTTTGAACTCGGGATATTGAGGCTGCGAGTTAAGTAGGCCGCTGTAAGTCCGTTGAGTCGTGTCGGTCAGGATTTTACACAGAAGAATGAGTTTAGCTGAACACATGCAGCTTCAGTTTATAAATGAAGATCAATTCAACATGTTTTCTTGCTAAAATGAGAAACAATGCAGTGACCACACTTGACACAAAGCTCCAGGAATACATGATGGGTTTATCCCTGTTTGCGTCTTAAAGGCACAGTTCACCCCAAAATCAAAACCGCTCTTACCTGAAGTGCTATTTAGTGTTGGAGATATCAGCCGTATAGATGTCTGCCTTCTCTCCAATATGATGGGACTATTTAACACTCGGCTTGAAAGATATATATTTGAAAAACTCAACAGCAATGTCTCTTTCCAGAAATCATAACCCGGTTACTCAAGATAATCCACACACCTTGTTGTGAGCAGTTTCATAGGAACTATAGTAATATGGGGTGAACTGTCCCTTTTAAGGCTGACATAGATCCAGAAATATATTCTCTATAGACATGTTATCATGCTTTTTCATCTTTTTCATCATCTATGATAAAAAACAAGGACAGACTTACCTGTGCACGTTCATTTCCTGAGGGGGCTTGGTGGCTTTATCATAGGCAACTTTAACAGAAATCCCAATGGCGATGACGAGCGCCACGACCCCGCAGGTGATGTACACCGTGGTGTTGGTCTGGTCCAGTTCCGGGTCGTACGTGTCACCTGTCGGCGCCGGTGACGGCGGCTGGGTCTTGATCCAGTCCGGTGTGTTGTAGTTGGTGCAGCTCTTCTGCTCCACCCGCTTTCCCCGGTCCGCGCAGCAGAAGCGCAGGAAGCAGCTGCCGCAACAGAAGCGGTGGTCGGTGTTGTTGCAGCTGAACTCCTTGTCGTACTGCCCGCTCACGTCGTAGTAGCCCAGGCAGGTGTCGTGCTGGACCGTGGGAGCCTGGACCTGGGTGATCTTCCCCTGGACGGCAACGGCCAGCGGGACCGCGGTGGTGCTGCCGTTGACCTCCTTCACCTTTGGGTTCCTCCTCGGCGGGGTTTTGCTCTTTTTGTAGGTGTTGGCGGCGACGCACAGGACATTCAGTGGGTCTAAGTAAATCAAAAGAAGCAGAAGATGCTTTATCCCCATCATTTGAGGACGCGCTGGTGTTTGTTCTTTGACCGCCACTCTCTTCCGTCTGATCTTTCCCTCTCAGTGTCTCTCTTCCACTTCTTACCGCGTGGAGCTTCTTGCGGGTTTCTTCATCGCAGGTAGGCTACTCCTTTTTGTGTGCCAAGCTCTCACTGACGGACTTTGACTGGCAGATGTTGCGCTCATCGGACACGCAAAGCATCTTCTGACTTTGCTGTCGTCCAGCGTGAATCGGGTTTTCTTATAAAAGTTCTGCTTTGGACAAAATGTCCTTTTTTAATTTCGTCTGCAGAGACGAGATTAAGACGCGATGTCCTCCACGGAAATCTTCACCATGCGTATGATCGAAGCTCGTAGTTACGCTGTGGAGAAGAGAGGCATGTACAGAGGGATTTAGTCGGTAAATGACTTCATGTCATGGCCAAGTATCCTCTGAGAAACCTTATTAATAAGCAGGTTTAATAGACAGACGGATTGGGATCGATAATTGGGGGGAAACTAGATTTTTTTAGACCTGCGAACACTTTCAGCACCACGGACAGCGCCCAAGTTTCCATTTGGATGTTTGGAGCGCTTCAGCATCAAAAAGTAAAAAAGGTTCGATCTTTTTGTGATTTTCATTTCACTTCAAACACAAGAACGGGTTATTTAACTGGAGAACAGACACAAGTCGTGTTCCTTAATGGCACAAGAAGGAACAAATGCCACCGTGCAGCGTTTTTCTTTGCCTCATTCGCCTCTATTTTACGCATGAACTTTCTTTTATCCGACTTGTGGAAACGGAGCTTTAACTTCTATATTTCTTCTTTGAGAATGAATGAACTCGTAAAAAAAGACAGAAGATGAGCAGTACTTACCGGGTAAACGGTGGCCGGTTAACGGGGTTGTCTCAGCCACTGCCACTGAATCAAAGAGCCTCAGCAAGACAAGAGGCAAGACCTCTCTCTCCTCTCCGGCCCGCCTCCCTCTCTCTCTCTCCCTCTCTCTCGTCACCCCTCCACACACGTCACCAATTCGGTACCTCAGTTAATTATCAATCGGCATCATCCCCCCCCCACCCTGCTTTTGGTCATATGCTTCCAGGCTTCACTCGATAACTCGCGGAGGAGGAGGAGGAGGAAGAAAAAGAAACAAAGATAACAGTGTATAAGTTGTCTGCAAGAGGCGAGGCGCTGCTGTTGGTGTACATTTACGCATCAGTGCGCACACAAGCTGGATCCACTCACAAGTCACCAATCACGTCCTCTGTGTGTGTGTGTGTGTGTGTGTGTGTGTTCAGGGAAATGTGAAAACCTGCCCGAGCTGGTTTACTTTAGAATTATAAATCAAATGCCATGCATGCAAGTGCCGAGGGGAGGTGGGAAAGGATTTGGTTGCTTCAAAAAGGTCTGATGCCAATTGGGAATTTTGTTATTCTGACTTTTAATGTAAAATGAGTTATTACTGGATGTATGTAAAGAGCTATGGGAAGGGGGGGGGGGGTTGATATTAAACACAAAATTCTGACTTTTGTCAGAAATTAGTTTTTTCCTGAAATTTGACTTTAAAGATTCTCTACACAATATCCAGAGAATTATTATAGCAGCAAATACCTGTTGTGTATTTAAAGAGCTGATAATGCTAAAGTGTAGCACTCAGCCGTCGCCATGTTGAGAGCCATGTGGAGGCAATAGAAATGCTCTGACTTTCGAATTCAGCACCTTTACTATTGACTTGTTTTTACAGTTTATGTTTATAGAAACATTTATCTACAAATGTCAAAAACTCGAATTGGCCCTATTTGGGCCAGTTTTTGGTTTGTCCGTTCTGGGCTACTGTAGAAATACAGCGGCTCCCTCTGTAGATTGAAACAGCTCATTCTAGGATAACGGTAACATGACTCTCACTCTTAGATGATCACACTAACTGTTACACTGCACCCTTAACTCTGTGAATCATGACTTTATTCTGAAATTTGACTTTAATATTATCAACTGTATTCAACCCACTTTACCAACAGAATTCAGAATTTATTCTAAAAATTCAGAATTTTTACTTTTTTTACTTTAATATACAATTAATACAAATATTCTCTCAAGTTCTAGTCTCAGAAAGTATCTAAAATGTTATTCACCCTTAGACTTTATTTTCAGAATTCTGACATATACCTAAAATGTTTTTACTTTTTGTAACTTCATTCTCATATTTTCCCAGTATCTTAAAACTTTAACTTCCACTTGATTCTTAAAATCATGGCATTATTCTCAAAATCTCACGTTTGATTGCAGAATTCAAACATCTGACAAAAAAAAAGCCTTTTATCCTTTATTTTCCTCGGACACGTCTTCTTGTTTCACCCAACATCACCCATCATTTAATTTATAGATCAATTAACGTATCGGTTCCTTCCATGACGCAACAGTTCATCTCCACAAAGGCATTACAAGGAGAAGACAGTTATTATTAAGGTCCAGTATTTTTGGATGGAGGTTTAATCGTATTCACAAATGTGTTTGAATCTGGTAAATCTGGTTGTACCAGATGGTGAAAATGACCACATTAAAACATCCCAGACAGGTAATTTGACAGCGAAAGGAAACCATATCAAAATGACTTTCAAATATTTTGCTGTCATTGCCTCAACTCCGCCGTCCACTCAGCTATTATCCGGCGTGTCAAAGCTCATCCATCTGGTGTCCAGACTAAAAACCACGGCCAAGATTTATTTGTCTTAGCCGGCCGGAGTGCTATTTGATCAAGGTGACTGCAGTTTGACCGAGGTCTGCTGTTATTACTTTCATAGCAGAGGGGTTTCATGTAGCCCCAGGAGGCAAGGTGATTACACGGACTGTTCTCTGCAACATGTAACTACATTGAAGTTATTACACTGATGAATGTACAAATAATCACATATAGCCCAAAACAATGTTTACCTACAGAATTATGTAAAAGTAGCCCAATGACAACCGTTGAGCTCGAGAGGCAGAGAGCATGTGATCGGCTGACCTTATCAAATACTGAAGTACACAGTTTCCCCTTCAGTAGCTTTACAGGCGTTAAAAACATGTTTTCCCCCAATTCCCCACTGTCTGAAAGTATCAAACATATTCCATTTTATCTTGTTTCAGCTCCTTGTTGAAGCGACATGATGTTTACACAAGACTTCATGTTTTTTTTATGGCTGTACCTTTCCAACATTGGACATGTCCTCGATGTCTTGTGCATCGTTTCAGACACTTTCCCCAAAAAAAGGTCTGAAAAAGTGTTTTGGAAGCTTTATTATCTTCACTATGATTCTGAATAATGTTAGGATTCACAGCACACGGTAATACTGGCTTTTCCTCAAGACAGGTTGTCTGTAAAGGAGTGTCCTGTTGCTTCAAAGATAGATATTACATCTGATGGCAAGGACCATGTTCGATCCCCTTTAACAACCTGTTATCACACGACTGAAGGTCCACACCTCCATGACAGATGGGCCAGTTTCATTGGCGAACGAGATGTGGTGAAAAGCTCAGAAAAAGACTATAATTGCGACAATCTTGACGATAGCAGTGACGACAATGATCAATCATACAGATGATGAATAAATTAGGGAAGAAGGAAAAAAAGAAAATCCGCTCCATGAAGTGGTTGTTTTCATATCTAATATGTCTGTAGATAAAATACTGTAGACGTAGGAAGGATTCTAGATTCACATGATAGCACAAGTATCTGCATTCTATCATGGCAAGGTGTGAAATAATCACAAAAGGCAATCTATTGGTTTCATGTACAGGGACACAAAATGTCTTTTCTTTTGGTGTCGCTCAGGATGAAAACAATGGAAAGTCAACTGTCATGTTCTATTGTCTATTTTCTAAACTTAGTTGAGGAAACCTGACCGGTCGTTTCACAACATGCGGCATTGTGCGTTTCTGCAACCGTGATACGAGGCCGATATGAAACCTCGCTTTGGTTCGGAAACGTCGTCCTTCAACGTATCCTTGGTTTGCGGAGACATACGATGCCAAAAAAAAAAGATTCTGGCCACTGTGTCGCTCTTCATTATTACAGGTGGATTCAAAAGTCATTCCAATAATGAATCTTGGCGGATTTATACTTTTCCTTCTCGACATGTTCTTTATCGCGCGCTGGTAATTTCACATCCCAGACAGAAGAGGAAGTGGACTTTAATTGCCCAGCCATACTTTACACCAGTCATGAGACCTACTCGAGCGGGCCTTAGAAATAAAGTGTGATCAACTCCACGACGCCCCTGACAGCGCAGCACAGATAATATGACAAAGAGACATGAAAAAGGGCACGACGCTTTTGATGAATGTCTTTCCACACTGGATGCTCTGGAAGTCAGCATTTGCAAATTGGCCCCTCCATTCCTCTGCCAGTCAAAATGGCACATCAGATGGCATGTTGAGCACAAAGGGAAGAGCGATTGTTCATTAGCGTTTAACAGCTCTGAGTGCACAAAGCTGGCCTCAGCAAAAAAGCGCTGACAGGTGACGACGGGGTCGACATTGGCTGGAGAATAATGAGACTGTATTTCGACAGAAGAATGAAATAATGAATGACGCTAAGAGATCTCGAGCTCGGCGGTGGCTTTCCACGCCAACAGCACAAAACAATGACACAGGGAAAGTAATACAGCACTTTACACTCGCTGCGGGAAGGCTCTTGAAAGCTCTCGCCTTGTAATTGTCAGTTTGATTAGCATCACAGATATTTGCCCCACATTCTCTCTCTAGTATCTAGTCGGTCTATATTTTGTCTTTTCAATCAGGGATTTTATGTGGGTCTTGATTTGGCTTAGCTCAGAGCACCAACCAAAATGTCTGCCCCAGTTCTGGTGCAGAGGGGAATTGCTCTCGTCTGACACCGGCCCTGTTCAAGGGTCCGCTCCGTCGCCTCTGTTAATGAGCCAGGCAGTCTCGACGTGTTTCAAAAGCTCAACACTCGATGCAAAGTGATTCTCAACACCATTTTGGTACGATTGTGTATCGCTAAAGGGGACCACGCTGCTCATATCGACCTTGTAGGTGTCTGACGCTCCACACTGGGCCCGTTGACTTTAAGTGGTACCATTTAAATCTTAACTTTACATCAAGCACAGAGGCCTGAAGACATAGCCACGACTTTTAAGTTATCAGCATATAAAGCGTAGTGTTGTTAAAGGTATGAGCAACAGATGAAGAGGATATTAAGTGAGAGGTAAAGTAGGGAACATAAGGTATAAAGCCCAAAAGAGTTAATATCAAATAAATCATGGAACAAGAAATTAACAACAAAAAAAAACACTTTTAACAAAAAGAAAAAAGGCTCTTGATATAACAATTCTCAAAGCATGTAATGACAGATAAATGAATAAACCAAACAGTTAATATAGGGAGATAACCCCACATACTGACGCTTGGTGTCACTTTCTTACAAACGTGTTTCAGTGAACGCATGGCTAACGTTGTAAATTCAAACCAAAAAGTGAACAGTTTATTGCCAGAATCAATGAAATGATGATCAAAACCTTCACACACATGAATTGTTTGATATGCGAGGCAGAGTTTTGATAATTTTCCAAAACTCCGATGAGTTATGTGCAAAAATCTGATTTGGCTTTTCTAATACGTTTTAGACAGTTATTCTGTTGATGCTTGGAATTCTGCCAGTCAGTCAGATGATTGATGCGCTTGTCTTCAAAGCTGCATCTCACAATATGTTGGGGAGAACCGGATAGAAAAGTGTTTTAATGTTGAGTTTGTTGACGTTAACGTTAACCCTGCTAATACTGGCTTTACACTTTGATGCTGATGCTAATAATACAAACTCACAATCCAGCCGAGCTAGTTAGCCAGCTAACGTTAGCATCAGTAGTTTACTAACTCATGTTACTCATGTTTACTAACTGCGCTTGTGTACTGTGTTTATTTACAGCAGCAGCCTCTAGTTGGTACATTCAGAGCAACGTTAGCATTGTAGTTAGCACTAGCTAACGGGAGCTAACTGGCTAAATTTGGTAGCAGTTGTTGAGCGTGCTAGCTCATACGAGTGCGTGTGATTGGCTGAAAGGTAAGAGGGCACCACTGACATACAATTGGTTCATTAGTACCATTATGAATTTTGAATAACTCAACTGACACATATACATTATTGATTTGAGTTTCAATTAGTTCTTCAATTGTTTCACGCACGTTTATTTATTTCATAATTTATTTTCTACACTTTGGGGTTCCATAAAAAGTGTCCGTATAAACATTGTTATGTCAGTGATGCTTCCTCCATGAAATATTCAAGAGTTACAGCTTTTTTATTCAGCTGTGAGAGAGAAGAAAAGGTTTTGATTGACAATTTTACTTGCAAAATGTTATTTATTAAATACAAGACTCTCTTGAGGCAGAACAAAATATTGCAGTTACTAGATGAAATGTAAAGTGATAACAGGGTGCCAGTGCACTCTGACTGAGCTCGTTCAACTCTACCAACTCACCTGTCACCACAACTTTTATTCCCACGTGGCAGAGATGATGGTCTGATGAATTATTCAGCAAATATTATGTAAATGAGGAAAAATGGAGAGTGCTCCTCACACCCTAGATGGATATGTGAATTTGAGAAAGTTTTCTTGCTAGTCTTGGATGCAGCTACATGCTATATGAACATGAAAATGAGCCATGTGTTTATTTGATTTATTACAGTACATAGAAATAGCTAATGCCAGTTACGTAACAAACGTACTTATTATACGTCGCAAACTTACTTATTTTTCTGTAACTTTGTGTGAACAATCAAGTACAACACTATGAATGTCTTACAGGGTAAACTTTCCAAAAGCTACATAGCTTGGAAGATGCATACGGTTTTTACTTGCGTATTGTGCAGTGCATTATGGGTTATTTTTTAAGATTGGGCATTCTTTATTCTAAATAACCACATTGACCAAAATGACAAGGCTCTAATCTTCAATAGATTTATTATCGTTTCAGCTTCACAGCACTTGTAATACTTCTTGCAGTGTGCGGGTTAATGGTTTTGTTATGATGTGGACAATTAATTAAAGGAATAAAAGCTCCACGTTGTTTTAATGAACATCTCTAAAGATGTTCAGTCTGAGGGGATCAGGAGCAGCCTTCAGACCGGATAAATGAGAAGAAAACTCTCTCCATCAAACTCCGAGCAGCCAGAGAGACCGGTCGAACCCTGTGTTCTGTCTCCATTTAACACAGCTCGCTGCTCTGTGATGCATAGAAGGGGATTCAAAAAGACAATAAATAAAAACTCCTAATTTGGACCTGAGTGACTGGATCAGTCACACCTTCAAGAATGCGTAATGAATTCCTTAAGAATGCAAAGGAGGGCCGGGGGAAATTAAAACTTTTGGCATATTTGTTTGTCTAAATGTCTGTTTTTGAGATGTTGCGTAAAAGCTGAGGTAGGACGTAGGAGGAAAAAAACTGCTGCGATTTTCTCAGAGGAGATCAATGATTGAAAAGTAAATATAAAAACAGAAGCCGAGGACTGTGTGTGTGTGTGTGTGTGTGTGTGTGTGTGTGTGCATCACACCGTCGCAGGTGTTTTGTGCTGTATTTACGAGAAGACATCTGGCTGTCAGAGTTGGTGAAGAGCTGTTTTAAAGAGTGAACACTCCAGTCTTTTAGAGGGACATTGCAGCACACGGATACATTTCTGCTCTACACGTCAAATCAAATGACAACAAAAAAGTCTGATTATTGCAGCGAAGGAGAGATCGTGCGTCCTTATCCTGCTGGTTTGCATGATTCTGAGTGTGATGAAAGATGCCAGAAGAACCGGAGGCCTTACAACTGAGGGAGCTGATGATTTCCTCCTTTTCATCACTTGTGCAACTCTAATGATCGGGGGGGGGGGGGGGGGGGGTAAACTGTAGAAAAGAGTGCATTTGTCTTGTTTAGTCTAAGATTGTGGTGCTAAACTCATTTCACCTCCTGCTCCGGCCCCGACTCCAAAATTGTATGCCGGGGCGATTGTTTGTTTTCCAGAGAAGCCTCGGATCGCTGTAATGAACGGAACGATCCTTGGGCGCAGCCATTGCTCTCTTTTTTCCGTGTTTTCTTAAAAGCGGCTTTCATGATAAGTGATTACCGTCATCGGCGTGAGCGACTGCCGAAGGTAGAAAACGCACCGCGAGGACACGCAATGAACCCCTGATGATGGCAGCAGCTAGGGGGTCACAGTATGTGGCCAATCATCGCTTCATTTGTTCTCCTTAAGTGTGTCATAATTGTCATAATCGGTCCGTTGGCCGGTCCTCACGAGCACTAATCATGAGTGACAACCCCGGCAATTTATTTTCCTGGGGCCTTCACGCGGTCGGCACGTTGGATGCGATGCCATTATTTTCTGTCAAGCCGGCCTGACGGTATCTGGGGAGGATTACTGCTGCCTGTCGGCCCCTCATGTTGCTGTTTGTTGTTATTGTTGTCGTCGTCCGCTCTGGTGTTGGTGCCTGGACTTCACAGGTAGGACGCACCAGTAAACACAGCCTGCAGCCCGAGTGGAGAGCACTGCCTGTGACAAAGTCCATTCTGTCAGTGGCTTCCAATCAATAACGGCCTCGGCAGCCTCCCACTGCACCAGCTGTGTGTGTGTGTGTTTAGTGGGAAGCAAGGAAGCAAAACGTGGAAAACCAGCTTTTTCCAATCTTTTCTCCCATGTCGAGAAGGAGGGGGGGGGGGTACCTAAAACACAGAAAACAACAAATAAATAAATAAATCTCGTCTCCCCTTTCCCCGGGTTTGATCCAAACCCCAAGAGGACACTTGTTAAATTGTAGCTGCATACCAACAGCTTCCTCTGAATCAATTACCATTTGGAAATAAATGTCACAGCTTTGGAGACTGTCAGCGGGCACCGACTGAGAGGAACCGGTGCTTTATTAAGGACGCAATAGATGCTGAAGGTTTTCGTAAACACGCACAAAAAAAGACAGATTTCCAATTAAACTCTCATCTTTCACTTGGATATGCGTTGCAGAGGAAATAGAAAATGGAAAATCCACTGCCCACGTTGTTGTGTAAAAGTGTGCAGTAAAAGACTCCCCAGAGACTCTAATGTGTAAATCCTATAAGGTATCATAAAAACCTAATTATGCAAAGCAAAGGCAAACACCACAAAGACTATGGATGACCTTTGGCAACTCTGGCAACGCAAGCTTTGAAACCCAAACAGAAGTCCAAAGAAAGTGTCCTCAGATCCAAGCGTTCACCGTCACTGTGGAGAAAGCAATAAGGCCGAGTGATTGAAATGTCAATATAACTTTTACCTTTAATAACCTAGAGGCAATAAGGACTTGACGTGTATTATGAGCATAGC
Organism: Leptoclinus maculatus; assembly: GCA_032191485.1. Lineage (NCBI taxonomy): Eukaryota > Metazoa > Chordata > Actinopteri > Perciformes > Stichaeidae > Leptoclinus > Leptoclinus maculatus. Next base: position 934,049 of record JAVDOI010000044.1, on the reverse strand, counting down.
AATCTCTTAAGCCTTCTTCCTCCTCACATGGTTAGGGGACAGTGTTTGTAAAAGAGAGAAGGAGGGCCGATGCTCAGTCCAAACCAGATTGGAGCCAATGCCTTGACTTCATTCAGAGATATTGTATCCAGGCTGCAGAAACAGTGGAGCTGTGTAACTGGGTTTCTGCGATATCGTCTCGCCATAATGAGCGTCTAGATGCAGGCGACTGTAGTGTAGTGTGAGTCTCATACCTGCTACCTCAGATCGGTTTTATAGTCTTTGATACCAGTTCGTCAACATACGGTCGCTTTGCCACGTCTGATTCTGAACAAGGAACCCTTTAGTCCCTCAAGGGTTCCTTGTGTTCATTCAATTCCAATGCATGTATTTTATAACATTACTGATACTGATGCAAAAAGAGATGGTTTGATGAGAGAAGGTCCTTTTTAGTTGTGATTTTACAACATGTTCATTGTGGCATCGACTGCTGTGACTCCCACTCGTCCACACTGATGAATCCCGTTTTATGCAGTGAGGATTAGCATTAATAGAGAATCATGTTTTCTTTTCCAGGCATGCGATGTCCTCTCCTTACCCGGCGCAAACAACCTAATTCCTTATCAAGACTTGTGTCCCAAAATGACGCTGCAAGGCTGACACTGCTCAGACATGAGCTTCTGGCAAAGACAAAGGAAATGCCCCCCCGTGTTCGCCCAATGTGCATATATCCACTTCTATTTATTCATATTTAGTGTTCAGAGTGCTGAGACTTGTGAAAGTGAGTGAACTTTGAAGACGCTGGGACACACATCTGTCAAAGCTACGAACACACAACAGGAAGAGGAAGAGATACTTCTCTCTGTGTGCTTTGTTAACTGAGTTATAGCACACGCCCTGCAGAGCTACATGGACGTCGTGGCTCTCTCCTCTCCCCTGTTATTGTTTTTAAACCGAATTTCAACTTGTTGGTGTTTCGCCAGAGGAAAGTGAAATCTAATTAGCTTATTATATATATATAAGTACAAATATTGAATTGTGCATATTGCACAAGGTGCAGGCAGAATGTTTGGGTCCAGCAGCATAAAAACACGTAAAGGAATGAAAAAGAAACGAGGCGATTAAACGTCGGCTGAGGACGAAAATGTGAAAACCCTCGAAGCAGAAATGTTCCTCTGCCCTTTCCTTCTTTTGTTCACACTTTTGAGCATGTGTCAGTCTATGAATGGCTGCAGCAGGAGGACGCACGGAGCCGGCGCTGGCATAAGATGATGGCTGACACGGTCCCATCTCGCTGCTCACGGAGGATGAAATATAAGACAAAGTTCACACCTGGCTGGCTGAAGATCCTGCTTCATTTTGCCCACTTAACGGTCCAGCCCCACCTGCCAGTCGGCCTTTATCACCTCCATCACTCCACTTAATCAGAAGTGCTGGCTTAGGAGTCCCTCTAATCAGACCAATTAGACTTTAAGGCCTTGTCTTTCTGGCGGGATGTCTTCTTACTTCAGGAGACTCTCTGGCGCAGGCCCAGCCAAGCTTTCAGAGAACAACCTTGAGCAATTTATATTACTTTTATTTTTTTCCACATAACCTTTATTTAACAAGGGAGGTCAAATTAGAACAGATTGTTTCTCACTATGACAAAGATAAATGCCTCTTGAGGGTTTAAAATGAACACAACAACACACAGCCAACAAGATTATTGAACAACTAACAGAAGTTTTGCAATACTTTATCCATTTTTCTCAATTTTGTTTCCTCCGTAGATGCTGACAGAAGACTCGCTGGCTCCGTCATCTCGTCTGTAAGGCATCCGTCGGCGCTCTGGCAGTCTTCAGTCACTCAGACAGGCCTGTGAAACCTGTCGGTCTAAACATCAAACGTGTGCTTTCACACTCTGCAGCGTGACAGCCAGGCTGAGACGTGCAGTCGTCATAAACAAGGCGCTCAAGTTACATCCTGTCGGATGTGGTGGCACTTGCAGCATTTCTTATGAACAATATTCTGAATATTTTTTTTAACATTAAAGAGAAATCGAGAGGAACCGCAGAGCCAACTCCTCCCGTGACCTTGTAATAGTTTTTGACATTTGGGATTTCTGAAACATGTTTAATCTCAGGATAATCATGGTAAATCGGACAGCACTATCCATCATAGCCCATTGTAATTACCTGCATATAGATCACTGTCGCATGAAAAGGGGCCATTAAAAGGGAGCTCTGTGTGTGAATAGAAAACATTCAATCAAAATGCCACGGGCGACACCGCCGGCAGCCGAGAGCAGTGATTGAACAAGAAACCTAAGCGGGACATCCCACGCCGATGGCTTCGTTCCCGGGTGGGCTGCTCTACGTGTGACAGTCACATAAGCAGGTCTGTCGGCATGGTTCAGCTGAGCGAACAGTCCTGGTGGACAAACACTATGCTTCATTATTCTCAGCCTCGTGTCACCAACTGAATAGCACGCCGATTTCTTAAGTCGTGCTGTGTGACGCATGTCGAAGGAGGGCGGAGTTGTAAAGGATTGCGTCTGAAAACATGACTTTCCCCCAGGAGACCGCTGTTCGTGTCCAGTGTGAAACCTAAATATCAACCGAAGACTACTTCAAGTTGCACAATACGAGATTGGGAACATTTTGTTTGCCTCTCAACACGGACCCTAAACATACTATTTTGGCCCAAACCAGGATGTTTTTCCTTTTGTTTGAGTTCACAACGTTAACCACATGTTTAATACTGAGACCACTCGTCCATGAGCGAAGAGTTGTGAATGTAACCGGGGCGTTAAAGACACGCGAAAAGCGCAGACATGATATGCAAAACATCCTTGAAATGGGGGTTCTATTGATACCCTTTCCTGATGATCAGAAAGGGTTTAAAACGAACCCAGCTCGACTCTCTTTCTGCTGCTCATGTCCACAGCCGGTTACCCGTTGTATCACTTGTCTTCACAGCCACAAGACTACGATGACTTGGCTTTAAATCTTCACCAACCCGTTCAGTTATTTCCAAACGTAGCACAGCTAATGCTGCCTTGTGCTAGCGTTCGCATTATTCATAATTATATTGATTATCTCACTGTGGTAAACTACATCACTGTGTTTCCATTTATTTAGGTTGCAAACCACAGACTGGATGACTGATAGCACTGATACTCACTGGATCTTTGGTGACTTCTCTCCGTAAAGATGGAGGGCTACTGTGCAGGTTGAATAGACAAAGCTGTGAATAAAATGAGTTAATAAAATGCCGTTTCACCAGCTGTTTCAGAGACACTGCAGATCATAAATTAGTGATGTGAATGCCTGAAGAGAGAGTGAAAGTGAGAGAGTGAATACCCGGGAGAGAGAAAAACGTCCCACTGCTTTAAAAAGAATTAAAAACTAATTGATTTAGATCGTATGATAGTAAAGGATTATGATGGCTATCAGCTGGCGCCATGAAGTCAACCTCAAGCATTTCTGAATGTTTGGTCTCGTTATAAAGGGTAGAAGGGAATAGTATTGATATTTATCATATCAGAGTGGATCATGCATGAAAATAGAAAGAGATATTGTTTTATTCAAAGATTCATGTAAAGGTCATGTCGTTTTATTCCGGTCTCATTATCCTTTGAAGGGACGCCTGTCACTCTGCAATGATTGCTGCCTCTTACATGTAATTCAAGTGATGGTGTGACGGACAGGAATATAAGTGGCGTGCATGCAGAGTTCTATGTGAATATGTCACGTTTGACGAAGGCCAGACAGATATATATATATACATATATATATATATATATATATATATACACCATATATTTCCAGATGCACACACGTTTTCCTCTATGAGCGCCTGACAGGCAAATAAGTGGTGTAAACTCAAACTGTATTGATTTATGAGTTTTGTTATTGCCTCCAGCAAAAATACCCAGGAGGCTGTTCTTCCCTGGGATGGCTATGATGCTGGTGCAGCACCAAAGCACCCGTAATCACCGAGAGCATCCCGAAGGTTATTGCAGCTTTAATACAATGGCTGCTGAAGTCGGCACTCTTGAGAAGTTTGAGTAGTAAACATAAAAAAAACTAAAAGTCTTATAAATGTAGGTGAGCTCGCGAGGAGTCAGAGAACACGTTCATAATGTGTTTCAATAAGATTCTTGCGTTAAAAATAAGATATATGTTTAAAGGGGACATATCACGAAAAATGCACTCTCGCAAGCCAATCAGAGCAGACTGGGCTTTTTCGGGAGGGGGTCTTAAAGAGACAGGCGCGTGACAGTGTAGCGTGACACGAAGCTACAGAAGACTGTGGTTACACACACACACACACACACACACACACACCTCCCTTGTCCAGTGATTGATGGATGGATGTCGTATTAAACTGGGTGGTACTAGCTTACATTGGCACACTTCATATTTTGTTTTACAGGAAGAGAAATTATTGGATTTTGACATAAAAATACAAAGAAATACATTTTTGTAAAATAAACAATTGCATATTTTGCGTGCATAGAGATGTGTTTGAATTTCATTTTACATTAATCTCGACTTTAAAAACACAGGTGATAAACAACTGAGCTTGATAGAAGTAAGACCTGGGCCCAATCTGCAGGAGCTTTGGAAGCAATGGAGTGTATGAAGTGAAGCACTTTGAATTACCTTGTTGTTGAAATGTGCTATACAAATAAACTTGCCTTGCCTTGCCTATAATATTTAATGGGAGTACAGACAAACAAGTACAGTGGTCACAAGTTGAAACTTACCGAAATCCCTCATGGCTGTTTCTGGAACACTGAATTGCGGAAACTTTGGATTTTGACGCTGTTGCAACCTGCTGCTGGAAGACAGGTAAGACAAGTCTTGATTCTGAAGTTTGCATGAGAGAACATTATGTCATCATGGAGTAACACGAGGACCCATCTCACACATCATTACGGTTTTTTTCATGAAGTGTTTTCATTATTTTGTCCACCCAAGGTGTGCATCAGCATGCTGTTTCCATGGCACAGCGATATGGAGCAGGACTGAGGTTTTGGAGCAGCTTGCGGAGCGAGCCGTGCCCGTCGGGTTTGGTTTTCTTGCTGGATCTCTCTGCTCCCCGACGAGGCTGTTCTGGTGAAATAAAGTCTCTGAACTGGGTCACAGCTGTGCTGCACACAGTGGCACCGTGGCACATTTCTCTGTGAGTGAGGACTATCTGAAGGCCGGGGGAGAAAATGAGCGTGCTTGTTAAACTGCCCCCCCTCCAAGTAAGATGAGAAGAGCGAGAAGCCAGAGCAATAAATCATTAATCCACCATAAAGGGGCTGGGGGAAGGAAAGGAAACGTCTCTCGGTCTTTTAATGCAGCTTGTACCTCAGCCACCTCGGTATGGCCCTCTGGAGATACAGAGAGGCTGCAGACAAACGACAATACACAGTCGAGAAACGAGGAATGAAAACAAAAGAAAAGTCTTTGAATCGTCCTTGATGGCTCTCCAGGAGAGGGCAAAGCTCAGCTCAGTGGGTCCTAACCCTGCTGCGTCTCCTCATTCATCACTTGGAGCAGAGCAGTCAAAACTTGTGCTGCTCAACTCTCACTATCGAGCTGTATCACAAAACCATCAAAATACATAATGCAAACGAAAACATTACAAAAGAGTATTGAAGATTTAATAATGTATATATGCAAAGCTAATCAATGTAATTCCCTCCCGGACTTGGCATTAAATGACTGTCTTGCCCTCAATTTCCGTCGGGAACAAAGATCACGGAATCAGAGCCGAAGACGCTCAGGTTATAAATTTGTATAATCTATAACTCTGTTGGCCCAGATTGTCATTAAGACCTTCTTATGCACTCATTGTATTAATGACTCAAACGAAAGCGTGACCATGTACCCACAAAGGTTTTTAAGCAATCTTCAGGATCGGCATTAATGTGGGGTCTGAGGAGGTCAGGTCCTAAAGGTCCTAAAGGTCTCTTAAAGGTCTCTTAAAGCAAGTTGAAGATTTGAGTGGAAGGTAATCAGTTTCCCTCCCTGCTCACAGGAAGTAGCAGACAAAGGAAAAGTCAGAGGATCACCAAAAAGTCAGTAGAATTCATCCTCTGGGGACCACGACTGTCTGGACTAAACTTCATGGAAATCCATCCAATAATGTTGAGATAATTCATTCTGAATCAATGTGGACTAACCCTAAGCCATCCACAGTCCCATGATGCCATTATGAATTAATTTGAAATAAGAATATCTGAGCTTTTCTTTGTGACAGTGACATTAGTCAATTTTGGGTGTTTAAGGTATTTCTGCAATGGCTTCACAGCTAGTAGTGCAGCCCTGTCTTCTACAAAATTGCGTTCCCATACAACTCAACTGCATTCTCACTTACGTTTCGATGGGAAACTTATTTTCTTTTGGATTACGGTTGCAGTTTTAAACATGTGATTAACATACTAAAACAAAACAAAACAAAACGCACTTGGTCTTGTTGAGTAAAAACGTTATGGTTTGGTTTAAATAAGTTACGCTCTTTAAGTTACAGACATGAATTAAAATGAGTGAACATTGACTTTTTGGTTTCACACGAGACCCGAACAGTCTCTGGTTGAGAGTCCTGTGTTGACCCGTCGATAATACATTAAACATCCGGGGTGTTTGATCAGATCTGCGTTGATTCTTCTTTTTCTCCATCACTCACTAACTAAATGTTGAAGAAACGCAGCAAAGTGAGATGAGTTAGGAGGACCGGGAGGCTGCTATTTTTACACGCTGTTCTATTGCGAGGGCTTACATGATGTCCTTTTGAATGGAGGTCAGGTCCTCTGCTCATAGACGGGCTCTTTGTTTAACTGCTGAATTAAAAGAGCTGGATGGGCTGGAGTTACGTGACAGGTCTGGAGATGAACGGCCTTTTCTTTACTGCTAAATACGCAAAACTACACAAACCTGAGATCATAGAGCGGCTGGTTGTTCTGTAGGAAGAACTCTCGGTTTTCTTGTTTATGTGATAAAGTTATTTATGTGGAGATACCTAGATGTCAGAAATCACAGGTGTACTATCTATAATGGGCTGCATTTTGCTTACAAATTGGGGGAAACGGATTCAAAACAAAATAATCCTGAGAAATTGTTTCTTATTATGGCCTCTCGATGCGCCTCCTCCGATGTCTCAGCTGTCGCCAGCTAATTGCAGCACAACCTCGACGCTATTAGCCCTCCATGGCCGAGCTTGCCATTAGTTGATTACTGCAACACCCACTATCTTATTAATGTAAATCCCTGAAAGAAAATATGGCCGAGGCACAATATTTATTTTGCAGGCTATTCACACGGCACACGGTCTCAGTTGGCTCCGGTGCTTTATAGAGATTTTTAATGAGTCTTAACCAACCACCAAAGACGACGATTTATTATTCCATCCTGCTGCCAGCTTGAAGGAAAATAAATAAGCAAATAAATGTAAAGAGAGAGGAAAAAAAACGTTCTTGCAGCAGGAGGAGGAGGAGGCGCCTGCTGAGGTGAATATGCTGCATTTTAATTTACTGTTCAGGGAACAGAGGTAATCCATCTACGTTTGTATCTCAACAAATATCATTTAGACCCTGGGCTGCACTAGACATACAATCCTCTTTCCTTTGTTGACTCTTTTGTTATAAATGAATCTGTGAGCTTGCCCCATCTCTCATCGTGTGGCCTAGGTGATGTCGTCTGACTGCCACTGTACTGCATCCGTAGCAAAAAAAGAATTATAATTGATAACAGGCAAACGTTATTGATTCATACAGAAGAAATGTCTTGTTATCATATTTGAACAGGCAGCCTATGACATATTTCTAAATGTCCTTGTTTATCATTTGTATTTCTACATCGACTCAATATAATTAAAATGCATTCAGCGTGCAGCATTGCAACACTGCAGTGGAGGCACATTTCTGCAAACAACCATTTACCGACTTTGTGTTTTTAGCCACAAATGCTCCGTGCTTCTTCCCCCTTATTAAAACCACAGAAGATGTCACCTCTTGGCTGCAGCCGACGTGAAGCCCTCATCGCGCCTCGTGCTGCTTGGGCGCCTGCCAATACGTCCTCATTTAAGGAATCGTCTGGGCTGATGAATGGCCGCACTCTCTATCACCATAACTAACAGAGTGCCGGCCGCGACATAAGGTCGACGGAGAGGTGCTCAATCTGGCGTGACAAACTTACGCCTTGTTTTGGCCAGTGGGATGAGAGCCAAATCCCAGCATCACCAGTGCTAAATCCGCCCCCGCCTGCAATGCTCTCCTCTCCCCCCCCCAAAAAAGTATGGAGTTCTAAGGAGCGGAGATCTTTCCATGTCTTGAACCTTGAATCAATAACGAATCAATACAGCGAGCTCCATTGTCTCCCAGTGTGAGAACTGTCTGTCTTCTGCAGAGGTGTCTGGGCTTTATCAGCCTGCAGCAATCAGCCGGTCAAACCAGGAGCTGTTTAATTAGCTTTTTGTAATAAATTAATTTGACCTTCCTAAAATAGAACATGCTCAGCGATATCTCTCGTGTTTAACATTATCCAAAACAATTCCCGTGCCAGAGTCTAATTCTTTTTCATATTACCTTAACCTTTACCATGGGTGAAGGATTTCTTCCACTTCAGACAGAGCCAGAGAGGAATATTTGAGCCAGGGTATTCCTGCGGAGGGGGGTAGTAACCTCTGTCGTCAAAATGGGCTAAATTTGGTGACATGTTAATTTTGGACTCTCCCCATGTATACTGGATGGGGTTGATTAATGTGGCTTCTTGTCACAGTGAGCTGGCAGAACCAGGACAGAGTTTCACCCTGTCCTCCACCCACTGCTAGTTTATGGCTCTGCACTCACCATGACAGCACAAACAAAATGATGAATGACAACAACTGGATTGTAGAATGGATCGTATAGAGAAAGACTAAGAAGCCGTGTCCACCGAAGTGTTTCCTCAGTTGAAAATGTCCATTGAAAACGCCCAGTTGGAGTGTTTCTTTTTACCTGAGACGCTTCGGTCGCGTCTGGTTGCTGCGATAGGGAATATCCGTGGGAGTAGAAATGTCGGTACAAAGTAGAGTGCTTGCTCTGCATGAAGCGCTTAGGGAGAGTGGACGGACCTCCAGGTCAATATGGCTACTTTTGTGGGCAAGGAAATATCTCGGCAAGGAAACATCTCGGCGAGTACCATCGTTAAGTTCAGATTCAGATCAACGTCATTGTCCCACATGAGGACATTTGTTTGGTCCAGTGCTTCAGGATGACACCATGAAGTCCAAACCAATTGAATATCTCTTGGTTGCTGAAAACCCCCGAAAAAAACAAGGTTTCCTGGTTAATTCGGATCCAGCAGACTTTCTGTACTATATGATGATTCTGTGTGAGCTGATATAGCTCAGCTTTTAAACACAGACCTTTAGTAACAAAGGTTGATTGTTCATCTGCACTCTTCTTGTAAACACAACCCTGTTTGTTACTGTTGTGGAAATGTATCATATCGTTCTTTTAGATATAACTTGTATCGCTTTTAAACCTGCATATATGCAGATGAGGCCAACCAGACTCATTTAAAACCGAATAATAAATAATCTCATATCGAAGGTATTTTAGCATTTCTGGCTTGCTGTAGTGTCTGATCTCATCACCTAACCCTCTTCCCACGGAAAGGCTGGGAACCTGGCCTTGGTGGAGGCATCGGCAGAGGAGGACGACATCTGTGAGGGGGGGGGTGAAAGGAGAGGGGACGAGATAACGTGCATATATACTCTATGTTGTCTATTCATTGTTGTTAGACCTCCGAACCATCTGTGGGGAAAGAACTCTATCCATTCAGCTGAATGATATTTTATGATAACGCACAAAGGAGGTCAAAGTTCTCTTGAATTCTGTGAAGTTGCTCTTTGAACTCTCCACATGAGTCATGGCTTCTTCTTCTTCTTCACATCTTCTCTCTCTGTTGTGATGTCCTCTTTTTCTCTTGTTCAGATAATCCAGGTTCATGTTGTCATCAGTCTCATAATCTCGAACCCCGTCTGACGACAGCCTCTCACCTTCAGGGAGGAATCAACTAGTATTTGCGCTTCTGTCGTCTAACGGAGTCGTGATTACTCGTCCGATCCCATCCTCGTCGCCATTTGTGGTGGAAAATAATCTTTTTAACCTCCCGGTGAGAAATAATCGAGATGAGAGAAAACTCTTAAAATATAAAAACATATTTATTGAACAGACACTAATAATAATTCAGCTGAATGGATAGAGCTCTGTCCCTCCCCACAGATGGTTTAACAAGGTCTAACAACAATGAATAGACAACATAGAGTATATATGCACGTTATCTCGTCTCCTCTCCCTTCACCCCCCCCCCCCCTCACAGATGTCGTCCTCCTCTGCCGATGCCTCCACCAAGGCCAGGTTCCCAGCCTTTCCGTGGGAAGAGGGTTAGGTGGTGAGATCAGACACTACAGCAAGCCAGAAATGCTAAAACACCTTCGATATGAGATTATTAATTATCAGGTTTTAAATGAGTCTGGTTGGCCTCATCTGCATATATGCAGGTTTAAAAGCGATACAAGTTATATCTAAAAGAACGACATGATAAATTTCCACGTATTATTAGTGTCTGTTAAATAAATCTGGTTTTATATTTTAAGAGTTTTTATTCTCACCGGGAGGTTAAAAAGATTATTTTCCACCACAGTTTCCAGCAGTACTACACACTGAAATGTGCCAAGAAGGACTCATCTCCTAAAAAGGTTCAGTATTAATGACTTCATTGTTTCCGAGAAGCCATCCATCCATCCATCCATCCATCCATCCATCCATCTGCTGATGGAACAAAACACTACAGGTGGACCTGTTCAGTTCATTTCATTATCTTGATGTACTTTAACATCAAATGTAACTTCTAACATGACAGTTTTAACTAAAGCTGTTCTGCATTTAAAGTAGACTAGTATGCAGGTACATGTACTGCAAAAAGTAGCAAATTCTCCTGTGGTCCATTTTCTTATCAGACTCAAATATTGGTCTGTAATTGTGCTTGCTCCACAGAGCCACCGTGCAGCTTACACAGTGTATTATGTGAGGAGAATAAACAGTGCAGCCCCAAGACAGCAGTTAGATGACTAGCACAATGCTAACAAAGCACAGGTAAACACAGGCCTGCCTGTGTGAGCACATGCTCATAGAGATTAATGTGGGCACCGGGGCCAGTGAAAACATCGTTATCATTCGGTCTTATTTAGTTGGCTCTGCAATACAAGGTCAGGCCAGATGTTCTGGACCGAAAACAGCTCATCAATAGTGCTGCGTTCTCATTACTGGGTAGGAATGTGTACACACACAGATATACACATCCGTCCTCAGCTGTTAGTAAAAGTATTGGTGATTAGTTTGTATTTTCTAGTGTTTGTACAATATTAGAGAAACCTGCTTCAATGAATCATCTAAATCCAATCAGCAACCTGTTTCAGAGGAAACAGCTGCTCCGTTCATTGTGGATGATTGCTTTTGTCAAAACAAAGTGAGATCAATAATTTAACTCATTTGTTAATTTTTGCCTGATGGCCCAAATGTACACCATGTAACAGTAACAATGTCTGGTTTGAGTTATGAATGCACAACACAGTCTCACAACAGTGAGTGAAATAGTCACAAAATAGTCCGGATTGGAACGACTTCTTTTTGGGACAAAATAACGATAAAAACTAAAGTTTTAGGTTGGCCATGATACTGGGCTGGGACGCACTGATCTAACTTTCTCTGTCCTGATACCAATACCTGGGCTTTGTGTATCGGCTGATCAAATATGACCTACAACTTGTATTTAATGGCCTCTAAAAGAAGAAATGTCAGCTCCCTCAAAGGCTACTATTACTTCTTCTGGGCCAGTCGGTGCTTTGAGTTAAAAGGAGTTTGATGATAATTCAGCCCCATGCAGTTTTCATAAACAGCATGAATTTAATAATTATTACAGATGTGATTGTGATGAAGTGGTAAATTATTGCCAGTCGTACATCTCTTAATCAACTCACTGACTAAACAGTTAATTGAGAGGCTGAGGAAGAGTCACCGTGTGTTTGTGTGGTGAATGAAAACTAGCTTTCCTCCAAATGCTAAATAAGTCAGTTATTACAGAGTCAATTCATCCAAAACACAAATAAATGAAGTGTTGTTCATAAAAGCTGTTCATCTTGAGGCTTTTGTTTAATTTTTCAATGCATTTAGCTCCACAGATGACATTTCCTCATCTCATTGGCAGATATCTTTAAACCAAATACACATGAAACCATCTGCGTGGCTAAATGTCTTTGCACCCCCGATGGGCTTTTCTTGTTGTCAAATTCCAGAAATGCAATTAAAAGTTCAAATCTGCAGTGCGTACAAACAACAAAGTTTTAGAATATGACGTTCACTACGATGGATTCACATTTTCACCTCAGCGTTTTTTGTTACATATCGTAGCAAAATGAATGGAAACCAATGGCTGTCTGAAGGGACAAAACACACTTCTAAAAACCTAAACCCTGATGTTATTGTGGTCAATGACAGGTGCAAAAGACAGAGTTTATGTGAAATCCCATTTCTTGGGATTGTGTAGATTTCATTATATGTATAGATGAGCCCTTGGCACCTCTTTAAAAAGCAACAACTGTAAATTACTTTTACTGCTATCCACTGTGGTAAACTACAATTTACCAGCACACCCAACACTGTGACCCTTTGCATCAAAGAGCTGCTGCTGCTGAACAAGGGGAGTGAATACAACTGTACGAGACGGACAGCGCTCCTATCTTCCCTCAGCGAGCTCTCCATCAGCATCACTCCGACTTGTGATTTGACTGACTGGGATGTTGCGCGGCAACCTCATCCATCTTTATCGCCGCTCCAGGAAAGAGCGCGCGCTGACGGGCGTCGGGTGACAGGCGCAATAGAGCTGCCGGCTTTATCTATCGGCGCGTCTTCTCCAGCTTCACCCCCTGAGAGCTTTGAAGGGCAACTTCCTCAGACTGATAGCGGAGAGATAAACGCCGGGATGAGGCCCGGAGGCCGTCCCCTTCCTCCTACGCCGTTACTCCATTACTCCATTCCCAACTTCATTCATAGTATTCATGTACGGGGCCGCTGCTGCCGACGAAGCTTTTCGAGCTGCCGGGCTGAGGAAGAGCCTGTTCGGTGTGACTTTGCAGGCAGATGCACAAACATTGGATACATTTTTAATCAGTGGGAAATAACGGGGGAGGTTGCCAACATCTCCTAATTACAATGGAGGTTTAGCTTTAGACCCCAGAGCACCAGGCAGGGAAACACGTTGACTTATTTAACAGCATCGACCGACAGAAGGGAGATTTTATGACAACTCTTTGTTTTCGATTAACGAGGATGATTTATTCGCCACGTCCTGGCACATTTCATCAACCTTTGTCTTCTTATTTTTGTGACATTTTGTTAATAATTCTTCGCCCGTATTCAAGCTACAAGAAGTCATCAAATGTGCAAATACTAATGAAACATCAACATCCACCCCCACTCCCATAAAAAAATCCACAAAGTAAAGTGAGACAAATCAACTGGAGCTATTAAGATACGCCGCTTAATTATGAATGAGCTATGTGTGGGTGTAATAAGCATGGCTAATACAATGGCTCCGTGCACAATATGTGCCTCGGAGTATAAATTAGAGCCAGTTTAAAAAGAAAAGGGGAAACACACCACGTTACACTTTAATTATGAAGCAATAATTACATTATATAGCTGCAGGTCACAGGTTGCTCTTTCATTGGTTCAAGCAATGAAAACAGACGTGCGGTTGAAAAGAACGAGCAACTGTTGCCACTGAGGGAGTCGAGGAATCTGTCTCCAGTCAAATGAGTTCCTCGAGTAACAACCTTATGAATAATTATATGCTCATGAAGTGAAAGTCTGAGACTGACATTTCAAAAAACGGAAATTCATTGTTGGTTAGAAAAATAGAAATAAAAAGATTTAATAAGTGATTTGTTAGACTTGTAACTGAGTCAGAAGCAGCTGTGAGAACTCTAAAGAGCATCCGAACCGAGAGCATCGGGGGGGAACAAATGTAAGCAGTTTGTTTTAAACAACGACGGAATTAGCAAGTAAAAACACATTTGCACTGTCAAATCAAGCGAACCCCCCCCCCCCCCATTTATACACAACAATGTGCTCAAGTACCTTCAACATAAGTTTGTGTGTCAAGTTGCAGACGGAGAACTGCACAAGATGTTGACGCCAGGAGGCTGAAATGCTTCATAATGTTAAAGACGTGATTAGAAAAAGTGATTATATGCAGAGAATGTGGTTATTCTAGCCCCCCCCCCCACACACACACACACACCATTAGCTCAATTAAAACTGCATCCAACATGTGTTGGAATCAGGACGACCTTCGAGAGGCCCCATTACCATGTTTGTTTACGTCTCTTTTTATTTGGTTGTTTGTTTGAAGGAATCGTCAGAGCAGTTATGGATTTCTTTTTGTTTGTGGTTTGCCATGAAACGACATTTAGATGGAAAAATACATCAGTTTCCTCTTTACGTGTTTAACACAGAGCGACAACGTCCTGAAGAGTGAAGCCAAAGCTTCATGTGTTAAACCTGCATTCTCTCTAGTGTCCACCAGGGGGCGACTCCTCTGGTTGTATAGAAGTCTATGAGAAAATGACTCTACTTCTCTCTTGATTTATTACCTCAGTAAACATTGTAAACATGAGTTTATGGTCTCAATCTCTAGTTTCAAGTCTTCTTCAATACAGCATGATGTTCATTTAGTACATTATGGTCCCACATGACTGCCACGATTATTAAAGTCAAAGGCTAAGAAACAAAATTGTAAAAATAAACTAGAAACTCTTCAAGAGGCTTTGCAGTGCTGTAACAACACAACTTACCCTCGTACAAGGGTTTTCATTTTCAACGAATGTCCAACAAGTGATCAGTGTGCCTGCACAAGTGCTTGAACAATACATTTACTTCTTATGAGAGAAGTCGTTCCAAAAATGTTAAATAACTGGAAGGTAATCGGCTGAGTTTTGTTCATGGTAGAGTTATGACAGAACGGGTAAAACATTTGAAAAATCTATTTCATCAAAATTAAATAAAAGTCAATATTTCACAGGAACACACAGTCAGAGCTCCTCTTTCCACATGTGCTCATGAACAGCTATTATCTGTGTCCTAATAATAGTTGGGATGACTAAAGGGGACAAATACTGTGCAGCGATGTTCCATTAACTTGTATTATTTTTAAAATGCTAGGGGCCTATTAAGAAATCCAGCGGGTTAATTCTCTGAGCCGTTTCACGCTGGCTATCTGTATGCTTGTCAGCGAGAATGAATGTGCAAATTAAGCTTTGAGGAGTAGCTGTAGGCCTCCTTCACAGGTCTAATGCATTATGGTCTTGGGTGCATTGTAACAGAGGCTCTCTGTCCATAAGGAGAACAATCACACTGCAGCTGGAGCCCATCACACCTTCGCTCTAAACGCTTGTGTTATCACAGCCTGCCTGCGGAGGATTTATAGATGATTACAGCCGTGTCAAAATAAATGCCTTTCCACTCCAGTAAACATACTTTGTTTACTTGTTGTTGTTCTGTTGGTGTTGGACATGTTGACGACGTTGCCATTTTGAAAACTAGAAACGTGTTATCACATGTTTTACTTTAATATAACTCATTTTACTTTAGTCCACTGATCTCACCAACAGTGTGCCGGATATTTGATCTGACGCAACCATCTGTAAGTGCAAGAACTGTGTACTTTAGTACATTTACTTCAGTACTACACTTTAGGACGCATTGTTAAAGATTAAACCAGTTGTTCCCGACATGTTTGTGATCTATTGTCTAGTTGAGGCCTCACGTCATATTTAAGTTGTTAGACATTTCCCCAAAATTAAGTTTAGAATAAGTCCCAAAAATGTGCAAATATTTGCTAAAAGCAAAAAGAAGGAACATTTTGTATCGGAACCTTTTTCTTTGTCTTTCCCATTAATCGCCTCGCGGCCCCTCAGAGTTATCTGTTGACCCTTTTAAGGGCCCCGACCCTTATATTTGGGAACCACTGGACTAAACCAGCTAATTGTATCTGAATAGTTAAACGTTTGCTCCTCCTCGAGCAGCTACAACAGTAAAATGCTTCTTGGTGAATGCTACAAATCAAATGATATAATCAGTCACACGGGGCTTGTTTTGCAAAACAAGTATTTTATCACTTTGATGAGTTTTTCTTTTTCCTACATTTTTGTCTGGATGTGAATACTTCTTCCACCATTGTTCAATACATAGCCTATTATTTAAAA
Organism: Leptoclinus maculatus; assembly: GCA_032191485.1. Taxonomy (NCBI): domain Eukaryota; kingdom Metazoa; phylum Chordata; class Actinopteri; order Perciformes; family Stichaeidae; genus Leptoclinus; species Leptoclinus maculatus. Next base: position 917,786 of record JAVDOI010000044.1, on the reverse strand, counting down.
GTTGACTGATCTCTATGTATCCTTTCCAAAGTAAAGTAAGAACATATATTAAGAACAAGAGATAAAACGTAGCCTGCGACCAGAAAATGAAGTATCTCTAACACTCGGCAGTTTGCAGGATATACAACGTTCCGGATTGGATTTGTCATCATTTGTCTTCCACGCCTTACTGAGACATCCATCCCTGACAAAAGTATGAAACAACAAGGAAAACAAAAGTTGTGGGCCATGATAAACTGTCAGCCGTGGTCATCTGGAGGTAGTGCACTGTCTGAGGATGTGTCTGCCCTGCTACACATCAAAGCAAGCGGCTAGGAAGAACATTTTGGGAAGCAATTAGTCACAAAACGTCAAGGGGAGTTGCATCGAGGCGGGTTTTATGTTTGAGAAACCCCAGGATGCCGGAAACCTGCTGGGTGTTACAAACAGGCTGCTGGTGAACATGTGAAATCCAGACGGCGTCGGCGGTGACTTTGCCAAATCAATGACAGCTCGGGTTCGAACGCTGACCTCTTTCCCTGCAGAAGTTCTCTCAGTTTTCTCTGCATCCAAGTTTGGCTGAGGAGAAAGTCGTCTCCTGCTTTTCTTTGCCCTTTATGAAATTAAGAGAGGGGGGGGGGGAGGGGGAAACAATTCCATCAGTAATTCCATTTTCCTCTTCACAAACTGCATATTGCTCATTAAATATTAACTGACAGGCCTGAGCCTCCTTGCATTTTGATTATTGTTTTTTTTTATATAATTATTTATGGCTCGCTGGTTAAAACTGTCAATAAGACCGTTGCATTGAAGCAAATTGAAAAGCAGGAAAACAACCAATTAGATGTTTTCTGAATCATAATTGCTTTATAATTCACCTGAAATTAGAGAGATTTCTGACTCTAAGTGATATCTGGGCAAGAATTATTCTCTACCTCCAAGAGACAACGGGGATGAGCGGTCGCTGGAGGTCACATGGAGTCCCAGAGGTCACACTAATAGGCAGTTTGATTCGTCAAGCTTATAATTGAATAAATAAATAGAAAGATGAATAAGTAATAAGAGTGAATTTAATATGTGATGTGGTGCGTAGAAAGTTTCATGTCTTCTTCTTTTATCTCTATTTCTTCAAACATTCTCAGTTCTCTTGCAGTGTTTCTCATTGTCCCTGTTCATTATAGTGATGAGAATGAGTTCCTTAAGTGTGCTGAGATTGGTTTTCTTTGTGTCAATGTCAACAGTATCATTCGTTTTTAGTCCAAATTTAAATCAGAATGTTCTCACTTTTAGCTCTGTTTTTGGTCCAAACACAGGGCTTCAGCGTAGGAGACCGCCGCTAGTGTCTCGTGCGAAACTTAAAGTAAACGCTGGCAATTTGTCACGAGTCGTTTGGTCATTAGTCACAACATTTACGTGACTCGTTAGTCCCTCTGTAGTGACACAAGTCTTTAGTCAGTCAACGTAAAGTCATCCACGCTCTTCTCTTCATCTAACGAAGCGGTTTTGATTCCTAAACTTGTGTTTATTTTGTAAAACCATAATAGAAACCGACACGCCGTCCCTGAGACGTCCAAAACTGACCCTAGAGGGGCACGAAGAGCGTCGTAGTCCGAAGCGTAGAGCCACTGACCAAGCGTAGGTATGTGTCAATGTGGGAGTGCTGTACTCCTCCAGCATCAGTTTTGGACGTGTCAGGGACACGTTTGGTGTAGTTTGTATACAATGGAGATCCTTTTAAAAGATAAGCAACAGAAGAACATGGTTACGGGTTAAAGTAAGTTACAGATCTAAAGTAAAATAGCGTTGACTTGGTTTCCCAGGACACAAACTACGGTCTCCTGGGTTAAAGTCCTGAGCTTGTTTGACCCGTCCAACCTCGTCTCCCACCCGCCCTAAAAGGACGTCTAAAGTCTAAAGTCTAAAGAATCTAAAGGCGGCCTCGACCCGAGGGGGGTTTGATCTTGGCGAGTCCAGACCTTATCATTTTTGGGACAATCTTGACCTTCTGGTCTCATCACAGACCCACACGAGCCCATGAATTACAATACAACTGAATATTAGCCAGTGATGAGTCTATTCATTTGGAAACCTCTCATTATCATATAAGCATCTGCAAAAAATGGGACATTTTAACATGAATTTGAATAATTTAACTGACTGTGTTATTTATTTATGTATTCAATTATACTTGTGACTGATCATTGGAGACATTCATCGCTAGGACGTGGCATCGTATAGCAGTCAAGGTTTGTGGAGCTCCAGACTGTAGAAGAGCCGCTGACTGCATCGTTGGCATCGCTGCCTTTTCACTCCGCTGTCCCCAGACGCCAACGTCTGCTCTGATCATAATGTACCACAACACACGCTCACTGCTGAGATTTGATTATCAATACGCCTGCTGAATTGAGAATGTACTTGCCATAGCTTTCTTGACAAGCTCTGACTAGCAGCCGTCCACCAGGCTAGTGAATTATGAAAACCATTGATGGATGAAATATGAACATCAATCTTTCTCAGCTCCTGTCTGCTGAATAAATTACTTTTAAAGTTCACTGCCATGTTTGCAGACATGTGCTTTCAGAGAATGCCTCCCTGCTTCCCTTTCTTGCACAAGTTGTCTTCTGAGTGGAGTGGAAATAATCTCAAAGTGAGTTGTCAGGAGAGCGTGAGGATATATCCCCTCATCAATCTGAGCATCCGGATAGATGAGAGGCGTGTCCTACTGAGGCACGGGGGCAGGTTTGAAAGTCATGCTGATTGTCTAATGATTTGTCGTATTGTAAATCGATAAAATAAGATACAGTGCTTTGAAAATGCCCCGTGTGGGAAACCGTTCATTCCGACACTGCTCACAGTCTGCGGGGTATTTCTGACATCTCTCAAGTTTTACAAGTAATGAATGGGGTTGTATTTCTTTTCTCTTGCCCAGAGTACCTATAAATAATACACTTCTACACAACAGAGGGAGAAAAGGAGCAAGGTGGGGTATGACATCTGGATCAATTCTAAAGACATTGGGGGGGGGGGGGGTTCACGAGAGTGAACGTAAAGATCTGTGACGTAAAGATCTGACGCTGCCAGTGCACCCTTTTATAAAACCACTTATTTTACTGCAGCAGGGTCCGACAGTCTGCCCCGCTCAGTCCTGGTCCTGGTTCTCCCGTGCCTCCCTTCCCCTACAGTGGACCCAGCTCACGGTGTCGGTGATGGCTCCTAGGAGGCACTGTAGCTGATCTCTTCCCCTCCCCATCAAGTCGGCACCGAAGCCGGACCTTGGCGGCGGGCTGGTTGCTGCTGCAGTCTGAGCTGAAGGAGTTCCTGATGGACCTTCATGCCATACATTGTTTCCTTGATGTTTGCAGGCAATCGGACCCAATGTCAAGAATATAGAAATATCCGATCTTCTCGCTGATGGTCTTGTTTGCTTATACGTCATATGTAGGCATTAGCATTACATTAAGTCTGTTTCATAACCAGTTAAAAGTTCCTCACCTACAGTTGGACTATTTGCAGTATATTAGGAAGTGTCTAATATCACTATAGCATCATATAGCAAGAGGAAGGTGTATCAGTGCTGTACTGCAGTCTATTAACATACTGTAACCTCATTATAATCTGAAGGCCATTATAAAACCCTGTCAGCCAGCAGTATGGCTAATCATCTGCAGATTTACATTTTCATTACTGTGTAAGATGTCAAGAGCCTCTTCTGCCAATCTCCACTTATAAACAAATGACACTGGGCCGCATTAATCCAGCACACATGGAAGCATCAGTCAGCCTTCATTATGAATATACTGGTGAACCACAGAGTCGAGCGAGATCACCAAACCGCAGGGCTGAAGCTGTGGTTCAATGCTAAGTGAACTGAAAACCATTAACACAAACTTTGGCCAAACGAATAACAAATAGTCCCCGTTTTTCGATACGGTGCATGAAGGTTCATAATGTAGGTTTCTGTCCGACCACAGCGCCCGTAATACTGCTTCATATATTACAGTAATTGAATTTTTCCATTTATACATCGTACAAATTAAATCCACATTTGAAAGGTAGCCGCTTTCCCCCCGGAGTATTCCTGCCGCTGAACCTTAAAGAGCTGCTCGTACAGAAAGAGGTTCATTACTCTGGGCCACAGTGGAGGTGGTGTTACATGGGACTGTTCATCCTCTGGGGAGCATGAATGTGCTTTGTATACTTCATCACAATTCGTGGTATTATTGGTGTACAAGTGGATATTTGTTCAGAGGGACAACACCAATATAATGAATCATCCTCTGGGAACCACGAATCGTCACTGCAGAGGCTGTACTCGGGCATAGCAAGGCTTTAAGCTGAACGATTCAATTATCTTGAATTTTGTGTTTGAAAACGGATAATGTACATTCATCGGCAGTCCCTTTGCCCGATGTTTTTAGGCATCTTAGAACAATAAAAGTATTATATGTGCAAGAGGATGTGCTTAGTAACATGTGGACTCTACCTGATTGTGTTACTGAATTCTATTGAAGATACCCAGCGTGTTAGAAAGGGACAATCTGAAATCTTCTCTCAATCAGCTGACTTACTGAGAGAGCCGTCATTAGTATAAACGAGACTACGGTTACTTTTGACACCATACGCTGTGTTTTGGCTACAATTTGAAGCAAATTATGACCCCAGTTTGTGCTACTTCAAAGATAATCAAACGTATTTACAAGCTATCATGAATAGATTCTATTACGTTTTTGGCTACATTTGGAGTCCCTTTCACTCACCCTGATGTTTAGGTAGAATTATCGAAAATAACAAAAGAAACAACCAAAAAAAACCCACATAATGTCCGACCATTGTCTCCTGACTCTGAAAGCTTCTGGCTCCATAATACCGTCTCTCCCTCAGTGCAGAAGCCGTAAAATGGAGGCCCGGGCTCTCAGTGTGATCAATAACTCCTTCAGCCGCAGATTCAACACTGATAAGGCACTTTGATGTGGACAGAAGTGCAGCAGCGAGAGACCATCCTGGGGGGGGGGGGAGAAAATGAGGGAAAGAGGCTTTATTATTTCAGACAGCTGTCACCGGGTCATATTCAATTAGCTGTAATACGTTTGTCGGTTTGGAAAACAAAGCAGCAGTATGGAAGGGAGGGCTGGATTAATAAATAAATAAAACCCTCTTGTGATGTGGGGGATCCTCGCTCAGCGATACCGAATCAGAGCAGGGTGCACAGCGGGCGGCCTGAGACACATCAGAGCAGGAGAAACAAGAGATGCAATCAACTGAAGGGCTGCTAACACCCGAATATATGTGACGCCAACAGACCATTTCATCTGCTCCGTGCGAATGTTATCTCCGATGTCTGCCGAAGAGAACAAGCCCCTTCACGAGTCTCCATTTAATTTCACTGGATTGAATCATTTGATAATAAATTGTTAAACTGCTCTGTGCAAAGTGAAAGCGGATGTAATGTTTGCTAATTAACTCTGTGACGAATGGCCGTTCCAAAAAGCTAATTCAGTTTGATCTTCTTCTGTTAAAATGGGGCTCGTGTTATTCAAACAGGGTCGTGAATTTAACGAAAAGCAACAAAACCTGGAGCAGCGGAACTATTGAAATCACATCAGCTTAATTTGCCTGCTTCTTTATTTGAATTGGGTCGTCAGTGTTTCCCCGACGCTGTGATTTACGCGCCAGACGGACGTTTTCGGTCTCAGCACGTGTAAACAAACACCGTTTTTTCTTCTTCCTCCTAAACTGCTCCTTTGAGGTTTCCTGCTAAATTAAATATGTGGCTGCTGTCTGGAAGAACCTGCAGACTTTAAAACGGAAAAATGTTAAAGCAGAAAGTGCTATGAGGATCAGATACATAATAAAGAATTTCTTGGATAAATAAAAAACTACAGATCTAGCAAATCTACTGTAAGTTTGTTCATGTCAAAACGGGCTATTACGATAGTCTGTGTTGGACCTTGTGGAGCAATTAGCTCCACAGAATTGAGTTACTTACTCTTCAGTGTACTCGTGGATTAAAAACACGGCCTCGGTGCACTTCATCTTCTCCAGCCGCTGTTGTGGAAGTCGATGACGAGCTGGAGAAGATAAAACCAGTCTGAGGAGTGCACTTATGTAGCAAACTTAATGGATACAAGAATAGTTTAAAAACCATAAGAGTCTGTGCTCCAGCAGCCGTGGTTTAAAACATCCAGCACTGTTATGAGTACAATCACATACATTTAGAGATGAATATGTGCTAAAAGTGCCTCATTAAAGCATTAATATAGTGCCTTGAGGTTTCAGACCTCTTCACTCTTTTCAAGTTCTGTTATGTTGCAGCCATTTAAATGAATAATAACCTTCATCACTCAAAACACCATCGAGACAAAGTTAAAGTTTATTAAAAAATAAAAACCTGAAACATCACATTAAAAGAAGTATACTCCGCTCAGGTGTCTCCCGTTTCATCTTGATCATCTCGACGCGTTTCTACACCTTGATTGGAGTCCACCTGTGATGAAGACCTAAGATCTCACAGCTGAACGTTCATCTCAGAGAACCATCTGAGTTTTAAGGAAGCATTAAGGAGAAACACGTGTTAAAGTTTGGTACGTGGTTTTGTGGTTTCAGTTCCAACTCTGTTCTTAAACTGGCAGAGAAGCGAGCGTCGTGTCTAACGGTAGGTGACATTATATTTGGTTTATAAGCAGGTGAGTCTTTGCTCCTCAGCTTTGGAATAGTCTGCTGAGAGGCCGTAATACAGGACGAGTCTGTTGATGCGTCTTAAAAACCCTTTGTTTTCATCCCATCCCCTGGGTTTAAATTGTGGTAAAACTTGTTTCTATTTGAATCACCTAATCTATTACCACATCTCTATGCGTAAGCAGTTGTGTTTGTCTTTGTTATGGACTTTAGTTTGCTTTTTAAAGGGCTATATAGATAAACTCAAATGCTGTATGGAGTCTTTAAATGTCTCTAAAAGCATAGAGATAAAAAAGAGAACCTGCAGTCGGAAACATAAAAGCAAATACAATTAAGCACTTAAAGTGCCCAGTTTGACACTTTCATTATTTTACAAGTGGGTCACCATTTTGTTTGTATTCTGCACGCACAGATGAAACCATAGTCGCTTTTCACAGCAGCCATCTTGACAAGAAGGGTAAACACAGGAGTAATTGATGCAATTAATTACAGTCCTGTTCTATTTAGTCCTTCCCTGACCCACCTGTACAGAACAGGGTCATAATTAATGTTCTTATTATTGTCTCTGTCAGGAGGATCGTCGTGCGATCCCTCGCGTGTGTGAGTGAGTGTGCACCTCCGTGTCTGTCCACGGCTGATCTCACATTTCTGCTGCAGCAAAATGCACAATATTTTGGGTAGTCGGTTATGGCTGCATGCTCAAAGACCCTGAATGGCTTTGCGGTGACTGACACTCTCAAAACACCTTTTATAGCCTTAGCTGACTCCTGACTCACTAGTCTTAACCGGCCGGTAGTGAATAACACGGCGCTTGTGTTTTGGACGGTGTGTTTGGCTAACGGCTAACGGAACGACACACACAGCTGACTGCATCGCCACCGCTCAGCCGCTGCTCTGTGGTCTGCTGCTCCAGAGCCACACAGTTAATCTGTACCTTTTTTATATTTTGTGCATCAACCTCACATTTACATGCATATTGTCGGAAGAATAGACTTGAAGCCGCTTCAAGTCACGGTTACACCCATCAGACGGAGCTGAGACACGCTCTCCTGCACAGAGCCGGTGCAGACATCTGCATGAATTACAATGTGAGCGTATCTGTTGTGTGAGACGTGCAGAGTGAAAAAAAAAGGTCTGATACTCAGTCTAGACTTCCAACTGTGGTTTGTCTTTAACCTGTTGGGCCCTAGACGATTTTTGGACTAATTTTCGAAAATATTGTACACATACGCAAAGGGCCCAACTACAAGGTATATGTGAACCATTGCAAAGAATTATTAACACTAAGAAGGGTTTGCTCATATGATTTGAGTAAATAGGTTCAGTACATTACTGGTTAATGGCTGCTGAAGATGGAACACAGCCCTATGTCAAATTCGTATGGTGAGAAAGCACTATTATTCATAATGCAATATTAAATTAGGCAGTGTGAAGCCTAAAACCCACCCACCATCATAGCAAATGATGGCAGTAGTCACCTACAAAAGAATTTGAGTGAATAGAGTGAAGTAGGCCCGAGCAAGAGACATAAACGTGTACGAGAGGTCACGAGAGGTCGTCATGTCAGAAACAGCCTCTCCAGCTGTTCCATTGTACTTTTAGAAGCTAAATAACTATATATTTAACTTCCTTTATCCTTCTACATGCTCAATCTATCACATACAGCAGTTAGAAATAATTTTGGAGAGCTGGAACCGTCTCCAAAGCTCTCCAAGCCGGCGAGCTACGGGAGGATTGCGCAATAGCTGGTGTGTATTGGGCCGTTGTAGAGCCCCTGATTGGTCGATTTTCGTTTTTTTTCGCTCTGTGCACGTGGCTGCATGTGGCCAATCGAATGGCGTTAACAGATTTACCAGGAAGTGTTTACTTTTCCGAAAAAATCCGATCTACGCCGAAGTGCCGGCGCGTAAACAGCTGAGACTGCCTCGCTGGAAACTTGTCCCCCCGCGTGTGTGACCCCCCTTCCTTTGTTTTACGGCGTTTTTTACAAGGGAAATGGACACTAGGAGCCGTTTCTGCGGTCAAAAAGGACTATAAGGACACTGTTTGATGATTTTGCTTCAAAACTGTGAGTACCATCCCATAATTATTTGGCTGAGTTATTGTTGCTGGGGGCTGCTGTTCCCCCGGTCAACTTTGAAGGGTTTCCCAGAGAGGGAATCGGCGATGTAGGTTCGAAGCGTGCTTGAATGCTACGGCTGCTAACTACATAGCATTAAGCTCTCAGGTTGATTTGCGTCTTTTGAGAGGCTATTTCGGGTGCGTATGTCGGCCGAATGAACGCGAAAAAGTGACGATATTTAGCACGAGGCTAGGAATGTTGTCTTAGATTGTGTTTTATTGTGTTTTGAGTGTGTAAAGTGTTACACATGCTTCGGTTCATGAGAAATTCTTCGTTCAAACGCTATGCTCCATGGTTGTGGAAATATTATATTTGCTACCGAAAATAGCTTTCTTCGGTACCAGTCGGTACCAATCGGTACCACTAGGCGCCCTACCGGGCGCCTCTCGGGCTAGAAAGGTTAATTACACAGTACAGCAGTGGTCGTTACAGACACTCTGAGTGCACCTTCTCTAGTTACACTGCAGTGACTTGTCAAAATGGCTGCTGTGAAACTGGCCTGTAGTTTGAAACTATCCCACTTATCTTCTGGTGGTGAAAACGTGCACAAAAAGACAAAGGTAGTGAGAAAGAAGACTTCTGGCAAGTAAGCATGCAGGTAAAGAATGCAGGATTCAAACTTCAAACGTACATGTGTTGCATGACGTTTTGTTAAAAAGTCGATGGGTTGCATGTTTTATAAACCTGAATAAGTTGCCTCTCAGGGTCTCCCGTCTCTTTTAACCAATCGCTTTGATGGCCTTCGCTGCCTGATTGGTATTCACCGGCGGTGCGGTCGGTAGCTCTCATTTCGTGTAAGTTCTGCTCTGCACCCCCTGATTCAAATGACTTTCAATCTCTTTGTTCTGGGCAGCGGTCCAGGCCAGAGGGCCGGAGAATGATGCATCGAGGTGGTTTATTAATGTGATCTGCTGCACAACCACCGACGTCGACGTTCATATTTCTGCCCTGCCGCCTCCCCGAGTCGATCGGCCAAAAGTACAAGATCACCCCAAGGTACCGCTTCTGCCAAACCGCGCCGGTTCCTCCATAAAAGCTGTGCTCGCCGCCACCAAATCACCTGCTGGAACGCCATGTGTCACTTCATTTCCTGGGTTCTCGCCATATTTCTGTGATAGAAAGTCACTAATTGAATTGTCTTTTTGGCGTGAAACAGATGATGGAAACAGGAAGCTGTGAGGAGGCTTGCATGTCTAAAATGTCACATGTTAGCAGGTCCGGTCGTCAGGAGGAGGATCGTGTTTGAACCGCGTTGTTCAGATGAAGTTTTACATAAAACTAACGCCTTGTGCAGCCGAACGGGATGTCAAGCAATCCTCTGCTTATTAAGTAGTGTTACAGAGGAAAAATAACAAGCAGCAGGCGTTCTGAAGGCAGGGACACTGCAATAAGAAACCCTGTTAGTGGCAGGTGAGTTTTTTGAATGTTTTTTGGTGGAAGAACACAAAAAACAAGCAGAGATGTCAACACTGCTCGCGGTCAGAATTTTCAAAATACATATTTACATAACTAGATCAGATGAAAAAGAACATATTGACCGGACATGGACCAGATCCAGTTCCTCTAAAGGGAAGTCAATTATATTTATATGGCCCCAAAATCATACATTTGGCTCAAAGGGATTTACTATCTGTACAGCCTTCGTTCAAATAAAGAAAGAAATACACAAAAAAGCTAATTCTTTCTTTTAGCATTTTGTCCACCAAACCCTGAGGTGTCCAGTCTGCCGGTTTGAGCCTGTTTTGACATCAGGAAGCACGGGGAGGTGGGTAACAGCAGCAGCGGAGGCCATTAGTGGGCTGTAGATGTTCAATTACCAGCGAGTTTCGCACAGGTGGTGTTGATCACGATGTCCAAGGTGGAACAAGGTTCGGGGCATCTGTCGACTCCAGCAGCCGCTGCCAGCGAAAGCCTCGCGCGGAACATCTGTTCATCACGCAGCTCCAAATGGACAATATCTCCTTCCCACTTAACAGGAAATGCAAGCACTCAGAAGGCTCATGACGCACACGCCTCTAATCACAGTGACTCAATGTTTTATCATCTGCCATGTTTCTCTTCTCCAGCTCCACTTCTGCATGCCATGATCACCAGAATGAAGGCACCGCCGGGCAGAGAGCAGCAGCGGAGGGGGGGGGGGGGGGCTCCGATACAACTGGGCTAGAGTACAGTATGTGGCTGCGAGTGCGATCCTCAGCGGAGGAAACCTAGATACACCAGTGATAACCTGTATATCAAGCTCTCAATCTGCCACGCGCTGAAGGGGAGGGAGGGGGGCGGGGAGGAATAAATAGCCTTCATCTCGGTGAAAGAGTGCTCTCCTCTGTCTGCAAAGTGGTAAATCTTGGCCATTGTGAAAGTGGGGCACGCCGGAGCGCTGGGGGGGGGGGAGGGGACCGACGACAAGGGCACTGGAGCAGGACCACAGCGAGGGAGGAGAGAGAAGAGAGGTTCCCTCCCTCACTTACATTATCTGCACATTCTCCCCCTGGGGCCCTCTCGCATCCTACGACCCCCCCCCCCCCCCATGTTGACAAAGCAATCAATGACAACCGGCCCAAGTCTGCAAATGTCATTTTTGTCCTCTCTTGAGTTCTTCCTCGTAACGCCCCCCCCCCTCTCATCCTAAAAGGAGTCGGGTCATCCAGACCGATTTCAGAAGTGTCCCGTAATTATAGACCTGTCAGTACTGATTTTCATCAACAACTGTGCATGTGATGATCCGGCAGGAATGTTAATAAGTCCTCAATTGGAGTTAATCAGCTGCAGGCGCCGCGGCGGCCTCCTCAGCATTCCCCCGATGGTCCTCTACGCACGGCTGTCAGATGTAAACTCCGAGCGCTGTGCGTTTCGTGACACGACACGACTTTCCTGTTCTGCTCTACCCCTGGGTTTCATAAAAGAAAGTGCTTTCGCGGCGAAATCTTTTATTTTCTAGTCAAAGTTTATGTCCACTCGCTTCGCTACTCTTGACACGGCGTACAATCCCTTCACTTAATTAGGGGAGCTATTTCTTCTTCAGACAGGCCTCCCAGAGGGTCTCGGATTCAAAGAAATTTTCCAGCTAATGGGAGCCGGTGAGCACTTTGTTCATTTTAATGCTCCTCGGCTGGGAAATCTTTTGACACTTTGTGAAGAGGGGCTCTCCGAACAGAAAGGTCCGAGGATGTGAGAAGTCCACGGCGCGGCGCGGCAGTGTAACCGGAACGGTCGACCTTAAAAGTCACTCCTTTTCTGCAGGAAAAGGAGTGACCGTAATTAATTATGTGTGTCCTGGAGCTCAGCTGTAAATGTCATGAGATTATTGCGTTGAAGACGTATGACCAATCCTTGAGGAGATGGTGCAAAGGTGACTGGGAATTTAGTCGCTCCATAACTCCTCTCTGTTCTTTTCCTCCTTTACTGCGTTGATTCATTAACCTCAGAATAATGGACTGGAACTCAGTTGTGGAAAGTAGCTCAATATATTTTATAAAGTATACCCAATTCAAGACATTTTTATTCATACAACCCCAAATCACAAATTTGCCTCAACGGGCTTTAAAATCTAATACATACGACACCTTCTCTCCTTAGAGACTGTAAATAGCAACATTACAACAGAAACACAATGACCATAAGTACTTAAATACAGTTTATACTTGTTACACGCTTACAGCGTCTTTTCAGAGTAAACTTCCAACAGTTCAAGCCTTTAGATCTTGGTTTGGTTTACGTTTGTTACATCAAATAAGTGAAATAAATCCACGCTGACTTGGTGCCACACATGACATGAACGTCGGTCTCCTGGGTGATGGTCCCTGTTTGTTTAACCCATCCATCTAACACCAACCTCCTCCCTCAGCATGGATGGATTTACATTGTAATTACTTAAAAGCGTGGTGCGTCTCATGCAGCATCTCAGGGCTGCCTCATTGGTCGGTATTAGATGAGGTAGATCACTCACCGAGCGGTGGGTTGGGAGTGAATACGTCATGTTTACATCTATTTCAGCTCTGTTTACCAGTTACCTTGAAGCCCTACAATGAACATATGAAGTAGTACATCCAACAGTTACAGAGCACCATTATAATTCATTCAGAGTCTTTGTGTTTGTATCTCCTGAATGTTCATTATTCTCCTTTTTTGTTTGGTCTCCACCATCTCCTGAGGGAAATATCTGTCTCTTTAGCTGCTAAATGCTCCACTGTGTCCACCAGTTAGTCTCTAACTGAGTCTGTCTGACGTTTTCTGCTGAGCAGGTAGAGTACACAGTTGCTTCTTTCTGGAAACAGCTGCCTGCCGCTGAGAGCAGTGAGGGTGAACCAAAACAGTAAAGTTACGGGCCGGAAAACCAAAATGATGAGCTGAAAGACTCGACGGAGCTGAAGTTGGATGATTATCCTGATTATCAGGTTCATCACTGTGGTCGACCCCTTCCACATTACGCGTAGTCTTTGAAGCTATCGTCAAAATATTGATTAGAGCAGCTTTAAAGAAGAATCGTACAGTTTTAAATGCAACGAAGCATTTTATACAGTGTTTTGTATCTTTTGCTTTGTCGTATCCTATCTTTGCATTAAGCAACTAAATCAACCTGATCTCAGTACGATGCAGTACAACACACTATTTAACCCGGCTGACCTCATCACAACCTCCTCTTGTGTGGACGCTGCCCTCTTCAGCGCTTGTCGGGCATAAACAAAGTTTGTGGCATTTAAAGAAAGAGTCACAAATCACCTTGAGAACGTTTTGACATTAATCAGTGAAGCAGTTTAATCACCTTTAGGAAGCGTGCAGGCTCGAAACGTACTCCTTGTCTAATCATAAAGCCTAAAAAACTGCTTCCCCGCTCTCTTGGTTGTAGAAATTCCTTTGAAAATCTTAACTCGGTTTAATCATCAGGCTCAGCCGTTGTTCCTCTAATGACTAGCACAGTGTGTGTTTGACGCGCCGGCACCGGATCGGCAGCAGCTGACTGCACACGGAGCCCCGATGCCAGCAGTACTGACAGTGAATTCTAAGTAGGACACCGCGGCTGTAAGAACAAGCTCCTGAAAGCTAGTGGAGCCTTTGTGTGTGTGTGTGTGTGTGTGTGTGTGTGTGTGTGTGGGGGGGGGGGGGGGGGGGGGGGGTTAAGTTAACTTCTTCTACCAACTCAAAGCGGCGATGAAGTGAGGGCAGGCAATGAATCACAATCCGCAGTTTGTCCTTCACCTAATTTCTCACCACCATTGAGGTGATTTAACCTGTTGCACACACACACACACACACACACACACCCTCAAGGGAAGGTGTGTGTGCTGTATTTTTCTGCTGCAGGTTTGTTCATAAGTATAATGGTTCACCTACATTACTAAAACAACATCTAGTGGTATCTAGTGATGCAGATATTTTTGCTTTAATTTTTACATATTTTGGGGTACAGTCAGAAATGTGAGCGTTGTAATAAAAAGCTGATTTAAGACCTTAATCTTCAGTGTCCACCCACTATTAGCGGCGAATATTACAGAATTTTAAGCCTGGTGATTTCATGTTTTCTTACTAAAAATGCACCTGCAATGTAAAGTGTTTATGTACACAGTATTGCACCGTCAACCTTTTTATTAATGAATAATAACATATATATATATATAACATATATAATAATATAGTGCAACTCTACTCTGTTTTTCATGCTGTCTTCTGATTGGTTGGTGGGTATTTAGAGCTTTAGAGTCTTTCAATATATGGCTCAAAATATTAAAACACTAACAATAGAATTCATCACATTTCTCAAGATAAACGTTTGACTGAGACCCAGAAACAGACTTTACTTTGAACTTAAAGGTCAGAAAACAGCAGAGTGGATGTGACCTTTAAGTTAAAGTAAAGTGTCATTCATCGGGTGAAGGAAATACATTGAACAGCAAACAAACCTGACTATATGTGCATGTTTTGCATCTATAGCATCTTCATATTGATATGTTGTGATGATTCTGTCAAACGAGGTGAAGGAGTTACTTTCCCCCTCAATGATACGGCCGTTATATGTCACAGAAAGCGTGAGCAGGTCTGGCCTTTGAATAGAAGTCCGTACACGTAGAAAAGAGAGTGGCGTTATCGTCACTTTCCACATTTGCACTTTCTCCGGCTGAAAGCCCCGTCGGTTGGCAGCCGTCCCTTTCAGCCTCACACATAATCATCCCCGGCAGAATTTGAGGCCTCGATCGAAGAGCGGCTCCTCCGTCAGAGGAGCACTATAGGAGACAGATCTACATGAAACACCTGGGGACGGTCATTACAGCCCCCGCAGCCTATCAGGCGCTGAATCCCAGAAATACCCCCAAGAGGAGAGGGGAGTCGTCCCGACGAGGCTCCGCTGAGGCTGCAGATTGCAGGAAGGAGGGACGCTGGACGCTTTTCCTCAACCTAAGTAGTTGTGTTGCCTCAACCCTAACTGAGTAATTTCCTGTGAAGACAGAATTTTATTTAGAAAAGATCAAAGGAATGTAACAAGTGGAAACTGACACATGTTGCTGGTTTTCAGAGGAACTTTTTGTACGAACTGTTGTATGAGGATACTTTGATGCACTTCTTAAAAACAGAAATATTCCTGAAAAATCAGCATTTGCGGATTTTATCTGACTTTGTATTACTTTCAAATACGTCCTCTTGCAGTTTCTTATGTGACACCATGTAAGACGTTGGAAGGACTGATGTCAGTCCTGTCCAGAGGCTCCTCCAGATAACGGACCAGAGGTTTGTTTGTTTGCCGGCTGAAGCTGAAAAAGATTGAAGACATTTATGCTGACGGAATATTTGATGCCTTTCTGAAGGCCAAAGCAGCCGCCTTGCATTTCTTATTTGGGTCAAAATGCTACAAATTTTGATTGATCTCAGTTGGAATTCAATTCAAAAGAAGGTTTTAAACATCAATAACTATACAACACTGTGTCCTGCCTGTCCATTACAACCACAGCAATGTGTGCACACAATCCCCGGTGAGGCCGAATAGTGCTGATAAAGTTGTTAGTGTCGCCGGAGAGAGCCAAGAGAAGGAAGTTGTTTTTTTCCCACTTGACAGCCACCTGAAAGAGTGTGTACCCTGATAAAGACGGGGGTTAGGCTGAGTTACGGAGGTAGGGTTAAGTAGAAATAAGACGGTTCCCTTCCAGTCTGAAATCAAAGCCGGGGAAACACAGTCTGACTTTCAATTAACATCCCGGCTGCCCTCCCCATCGCTCCCCATTTGCATCACGGTGCTCACCTCGCCGGCCTCACACACACACACACACACACACACACACTTGT
The DNA here is from genome assembly GCA_032191485.1 of Leptoclinus maculatus. Classification (NCBI taxonomy): domain Eukaryota; kingdom Metazoa; phylum Chordata; class Actinopteri; order Perciformes; family Stichaeidae; genus Leptoclinus; species Leptoclinus maculatus. The sequence goes on along the minus strand of JAVDOI010000044.1, from coordinate 901,738 downwards.
TTACGAGGAAGGAAATTGGCAACTGAAGTGTGACTTGACTTTGTGGAGGACATCCTGTTGGGGAAATGATCAGGCTGCCCTATCAGCCATCATTCCAAAAACAACCCCCCACCCCCCCCCCCTCTTCCTCGCTAAAGAGACCCGGGGCACGGCAGATGTCACAGCCCACAGAGAGACGGTTCACTCGGGGGTTAAAAATGAAGAGAAGGTTCCCATATGTTACTGGAAGTACGCTCTGAGATCCCACGACAGTTTGTGTTTTAGTGTCGGGTCAGTGTGCCCGAAAGAAGAGGACGGAAATCATCACGAGTGTTGTCATTTTATTTAGCTTTACTCATATAGTTTACTGAACGTATGACCTGTACATCACAAGACCTCAATCCCTCTCTGCAGCTAAAGATTATTATCACGATTCATCAATCAATTATTTTCATGATTGATTGCTTCGCTAAACAAGCCGACATCAGTTGTGTAACACAATAATATTGATTCAGTGATGTGTTACAGTTTAGGAAGCCGTCCTGCTGATGGTGAAGGGTTCATCTCATTCTCACCTCCAACTCAAATATATCTGATACGACGCACCGAGCGAGAGTGGACCATCTGGCATATTGTGTATTTTTTCGTGCCTTTTAGATCGAAAACAACTGTCTTTGTTTTGTTATTTTGACCGGCCAATAGAACGTGTACATTGGGTCATTGTTTTTAGTTGTTTTAATTGACACCGGGCTGGCCCAATCCCATATTCAAACCCCTCCTCTTTTGGGCTTCTTCATTTCAGTAAACAATAGTCTCAAAAGAAAGTTTTAAAGTTTGTAAAAACTGCCTCTCAGTGTTTTATTTCTTGGCTGCAGAGACATGTAGAGGATTGCAATAGAGGCCTATGTCAGAGACCTGCGAGGCATTAAAGGTAGTAATTACCAAACTGAGGGGGAACAACTGGATAACCTGATTGTCTATTGATTCTGTACGTTCTGCTGTTAACAGATTTAGCATCGCTAGAGGCAGAACGTGCAAAAGGCCCAGCTAGCAGTTTGTGGTTACATGCACTATAAACACAACCGCTAGCCTATCATATCCGGCGTGCGTCTCGATGGCACCGAAACCAAATAAATCAGATGACAAAGAAACACGATTGTGTGCCCAATAAAGTGGTCTGGTCCCCTTTCGCTGCCACATAAAGAGCCGTGTCTTCACTCCGAATGCAGATGTAGCGATACTCCAGTATCAGCAGGACTTTGATGTGACGGCTGGGGTCGTAATTTCAAAAGAACGTTCTTCCTCTTTCATTTTTCAGAGGAGGAAACATAAGCCCGGCTGTTTATGCTCCATTATTTATTGGTGCGTGAGACTCGTCCAGAAGAAACAGCATTTGTCTTGGCTGCAGCGGTCTTCTCATATCTGCTATTGATCTAAACCCTCGTTCCAGCCTTTGGAGAAGATCGGTGTGTACTCACCAAACGAACTGGCTTTGTTTACAAATCAGATTGATCCCTTTGCTTTCTTTTTTTCTGCTCCCGACAGAAGGCAGCCTCTGGATTTGAAGACACGGAGCTCAGCAATATTTGCACCGACCTAAAGAGGAGCCGGAGACGCAGATTGATTTTGTTTTCGCTGCGAGGCTGCGTGATAAGCAGAGGGAAAATAATGAGCATTGTCCTATTAATGGATAGAGAATGCATCATGGGTCATACGTTTCAAATGAATTATGCATGAGGAATAAACAGCCGCCGTGACTATACATCATCAGAGAGGCCGAATCATTTGGTAGCGAATGTTCGAGCACTTCTTCTGCACCTGAACGACACGTAGCGGCACTTCATTCGAAGCGCTGCATTGCAGAGTGTGAGGGTGGGGTTGTTCGCCTCGTGTTGGAGTGTAGAAGACGTTTCGTCACCACGGACATTTCCATAACAAGCGTACACAAGGAGCCAGCTGAGGGTTGCCTGCTACAGCTTACTCAACTCTTTCCTTCTTCTTCTTCTTCTTCTTCTCTCCTTTTAATGAAAACACGATACTGTCATAAATATGACAGACAGAGGGCCCCCTATCCTCCTGTGAGATACTTTAAATCAGGACCAAACACTTTATCTTCCTGTTCTGGTTTATCTTCAAAAATGACAAAATGCAATTAAAGCTGCAAACAGCATTGATTGGGCCCTCGCACCCTTGTGCATGAGGGTACTTTCTGGATGCTGGTTGACGCCACCTTGCACTTCGTTGACCATCAGACACATCGTGCACAAGTCAATGTTTCCTCCGTGGAGCAGCGGCGTCGTCGGATCATTTTGGACAATTCATAGAAACAGTTGTTTTGCAGTGAATCATTCTCTGAATTCTGGTCCTGTAACCTTGTATTCTTCTCATTCATGAGTCTATGTTTAAGGACCTCTCGTGGTTATGAGGATTCACAATGTTTTATCAGTGACGGCCGACTCCTCTCTCCTCTTAGGCCGCGTTGCACCAGCAGGGATTCATTTAATCTGAGATTAGTTCAGAAAAAGTAGGTTTAAAATGAGTAAATCCAGATTTAGAGTTGAGCAAAGCTGTGTCGCACAAATACGAACTAACCTCTTTTCAGTAAATCCAAGTTTGAACCAAAATTAAATAGAGTCAAAAAGGTTAATCTTCTATTCAGCGTGGATATACTCCTTACTTCCTTTGCCTGTTTGACCGAAGTGTTTGCTGGTCAGACGTTTCTATCCATCGGCCCTGCAGCTGTGGGACATGCTGTGACATATTAATGCTATTCCTGTTATTAATATGCAGGAAAAAGTCCCACTTGTGACCAGCACAGAATTACAAGGAAGGAGTTCATCAAACAAGACGCTTGTTTCTGTCAGTCCAATGGAGGTTGGCCCAGCTGCTCTCAACTCTCTGGGCCTTCTACTGCTCAGTTAATTGCCTTTTCTTGCACACACACAAAGGACAGAATAGTCAGTGACGCTGCAGTTACAGCGGTCTGGGTTAAAGTCCAGGAAATCCATTTGTGAATATGCTCCGGCTCAAACTGAGAAAAGCCATCAGAGGTTCTTATTGTTACAAGCTTTTGGTTTTATCTATTGACTGAACGAGGAAACAAAAGGTCTATCACAACTTGAGCTGAGGGCGTTTTTCAAATAAAACATATCTCGGTTTTACTGCAGCAGCTGTTTCCCTGAACCCTACTTCACCCAACCAAAGATAAGGCGGACTGTTGAATAATATTCCCTTCTGGAAGAGAATCAATGCATTTCAATTGTAATTGAAATCCCCTTTTGCCAAGAAATGTGGTCCTCAGAGGATGAACTCACATATCCTTATCTTTAGCAACAGTTACAGGTCAAACAGTACGTGTGAATGCAGGACATCTCTCAATAAACTGGATGGATTGTCATAATATTTGCAGACTGAAATCATGCTCCCCAAAGGAGGAACCGTTTTAATTCAGGTGGCAACTCGATCTTTTGTGTAGCACAACTGATATTCATGTTTCTTAACGATGTCCACAATAGAATAAGTTGATGAAATTGAGTAAGCTGTATTTTAGTTGTTTTTCTGTAAAACAAAAATGACGACTTACAGCTTTAATATATGAATGCTGACCAGAAGATCTTGGTCGTCATGATCTTCCACATCTCATGTTCTCTAATTACTAAGGGTACTCAAAGTCCTTTGGTGCATTGGAGCTCTTAAATTGGGATTTGACAGCGCTGCAGGGACAAAGTCAACCTTATGAAGACAAATGTTTTGACATTTTGCCAGTTTATCGTGGCTCACATTAGCGTTGGAGGACAATAAAAGGACAACAGTGAAAAGAAAGAGTAAAGATTGGTATTTGTCAGTTTAACACGAACACATGACACAAATCTTTAAAAAACTGGAAACATGACATCGCGGTAACTCTTCATCGTGTCAGGTGTGGTTCCATCCTAATAAATACATCTTCCACAGGAAGCAGAACTGACTCTGATGACCTGCAGAGTGAATGAAACCTTTTCCACTGCAGAAAGCTGCAGCACTGCAGCAGAAACATACCTAACTTACTGTGACTCTTGTGATGCAGACACATTGGAATGCAATATTCATACGAGCTGTAACTTATATTTTGGAGCATAATCTCACCGTCCCTGCAGAATTATAAAACTGTCATCCGCTGATTATTTGCTGACAGACAGTAGGTGAGTGTGTGTTGGTGCAGAGCGTGAGTTCGAGAGAGGAGCTCTTCAGCTGAGGAGGAGGAACGGTGCCCATCAGTGCTAGCAACACTTCTGCTTTCTGGACCACAGCGCTTTAGTCCATCAAATCCTGTTTACAAGACATTTTGAAGGACAGAGATAAGTTTTATTTTTTTGCTCTTTCTTGCCTTTCATACAGGTGGATTTAAAAAAAAATGCTGAAGGTGCAACGAGATGAAACGTGAAGGTTTTATAATGGACTCTGGTCAGAGATGCACCAGCGGTGCCAGATACACGATGAGTTCGTCCTCTGTTCGGTGTACGATCAATGATGCTGAATTAACACTTAGTTTTAATCCGCTCTGTCTAATAATAAATCATTTTCCGATGGATTCAATTCACTGTGGCTTTATTGGCGTGTGAGTTTCAGATAAAACAATGATGCCAAACCATCATGTGATGGTGTAGAATATGAAATTGATGAAGATGCTGCTGTCGTTTTCTCTCCCGCCGCTCGCTGCTCATTTGAAGAGAATTTGCACGAGAGATATCTAAACTGTGGCGTCCATGTAGAAGAATAGTAGAGTACGATGTGTAGGTGTGTTTAAAAAGTTGTTTAAATATGTGTTTTGTTCTCGTGACTTGCATACGATAATATTCCTCAAAATACTGAAATTTTAAGCCTCTGTCGCGATAGTTTAACTATTTTCATCTGGCACATCTGGAGACGCACATTCAGTTAATGTGTGGCAACTATGTGTGGCACCACAGTCATGTGTATTCTGCTGTGAGAGTATTCCACCATAGACTTGTATGAAAGAATATTCACAGTGACGTCACTCATTGCTTCGTGGACAACGGTTTTGAAGCCTCAAATTGGGCATTCTTGCGGTCGCCATACAGGTTTTTAGGCCGTCACCATCTTGGTTTTTGGCTGTCCGCCATCTTGTTTTTTTTAGAAGTGATGCAAGAGGGTGGGGCTAAGGACAACAGAACGCGGAAAAAAACACGAACTGAAAACACACAGTGAAAGGGTTAAAGTTATAAGACAAAAACACGGACAACTCCCAGACAGGACAACGGCGTGGTAGCCACCTGTCAATTACTGTGTAGCCCCGCCCTAAAGCATCCCCTGCTTTATGGTCTATTTGACTCTAAATGGACCATAACTTACTAAATGAACATCATGCTGTATTGAAGACTTGAAACTAGAGATTGAGACCATAAACTCATGTTTACAACGTTTACTGAGGTAATAAATCAAGAGAGAAGTAGAGTCATTTTCTCATAGACTTCTATAGAACCAGAGGAGTCGCCCCCTGCTGGTCATTAGAGAGAATGCAGCTTTAAACCACTTTTCAGAACCGAGGAGGTTGCCGCCTGATTCCAGTTGTGCAGTTGTCAATGTAAACACATCATCCTTCCTTCTCCCGCTGACTGCATGAACCACTTTCTCTGATTTTTTTTATTCCTTTTCCCGCGTTCCCATTGCCCGGAGATTGAGCGCTGATTGCCTGTCCCCTGCTGTCCTGCAGCATGGGAGTGATCTGCAGGCGCGAGGACAGCAGGCCATTATTCAGTCTTTAGATGTGCTGCTTCTTATCAGTGCTCAGGGTTGACTGAGGCAGCTGCTCTTGTCAACATGCCAGCACCCGACCGTCCTCTGGGGGGGGGGGGGGACAAGATTTGACAGGGCCGCTCGACAAACCCCTCCAAGAAAAAAAATACAAGTACACAGCAAGTGTTGTGTTCTTGAAAGTGCACACGTGTAACCCCCCCCACACACACCTCACACCTGACATCATCACCCATCTCCCGCTCTCACTGGGGGCGGATGTCAGCGTGGAGGGCGTGGAGGAGGTGTTTGACAGGTGGCGGCTGCAGAATGAGGGTGACAATCTTTAGTCACTTCAAATAGAGAGAAGATGACTATCTAAAATGAAAAGCGCTTCCTGCCGTGTTTCCTTTGGTCTTTTGCCAGGTCGGATTAAAAGATATCGGCTGTGATTCCAGAGGGTGTATTTAACCCGCAGTGATTTACTCTGTTGTGATGTCCTCATGTCGCTTCTTAGTTTAAAAACAAGAACAATCAAGTAAGTTCTTATCAAGTGTGATAGTAGGTAGTGACCCAACAAGGGCAGGGCCTTGAAACCCACAGAGACAGTGGAAGAACCATAGACTGTATACAAGAAGTGGACGCAGTCATCGTGACGTCACCCATTGCTTTCTGGTCCCCAACTTGGATTATGTTGTTTTTTTGCAGCCAATGAACAGAAGTGACCATATTTGGAATGAGTGACGTAGAGACGCCGTATACGTCTCTGGTATCAACCTGTCAATCACCGTGTAGCCCCGCCCTAAAGCATCCCCTGCTTTATGGTCTGTTTGACTCTAAATGGACCATCATGTACTAAATGAACATCATGCTGTATTGAAGAAGACTTGAAACTAGAGATTGAGACCATAAACTCATGTTTACAATGTTTACTGAGGTAATAAATCAAGAGAGAAGTAGAGTCATTTTCTCATAGACTTCTATAGAACCAGAGGAGTCGCCCCCTGGTGGACACTAGAGAGAATGCAGCTTTAACACATGAAGCTTTGGTTCATTTAGACAGAATAGAAACAACAATAGATGATTTTATTGTGGCTCCACAAATAAGAAAAATATAATTTCTCTGTTCAAGCTGTTGTTTTCTCATATTGCCAAAGATTTGCCCGGAGCAACATATTTAGTGATGTATTGGTGCAACAACAATTGATCGGAACATACTGAACATGTGGATCAATACCAGAGAAGGGGATGTTGCTGCAGGAGCTTTTAGAAAAATTTCTATGAACATTTTTACGTATTTTATTTTTATTTTGCCGTCTCTGGACCACCATTGGAATCCGTTGGAATTGCTGAATACAGCAATACTTCCTTGCTCTTCATACGACTGTTTATTAATGTGTTATAATAACCTCTGTCCCTCACTTCCTGCCATCACTCCACTGTCGCTAAAAACTGAAATTACCACAAATTTATTTTATTTGAATAACTGAATAAATGAATTTCTTCAAACATTTCCTCCGTCCACTCGTCATGGAGAGACGGAGGGACAAACCAACATAGCTGATGTCCATCACACTGGACTGAAGGCTAATCGGAGGTCAAGAAGAATTATTTTGCAATTTTCAGGTACAAATCAAATTTGTGACCAAGAGGAAGTCTGGAAACAAAACCTGCCAGCTTCTGCCTCCTCAGGTGGTCGACTCCTCACTAAAGCTTTTCATCGTCTGCTTTTCAACACAGTTGTCTCATTGAAACGGTTTCCAAATGATTCCACGTATTCAGCAAATTGGAAGAAAGTAAACCAGCAGGCTCAACGTTGTTTATACAGATGATGATGATTACAGGTTAGGATTGAAAGACTCCACATTTCTTACTTCAAGGTTCCAATTACTTTCATGTCAGCCAGCAGGTAAAAAAAAAATGATATTCTGAATCTACCAATTGAGATTTTGCCGGATTCTTCTGCTAAAATCAGCCTGTGAGGTTTGTGTTCCAGGGAGAAGTGGAGCAGCATGAGACTATTGAGCCAAATATGACTTCCATCTTCCATCAAAGACTTTCCAAATGGACTGTGTTTATGAAAGTCCTGTGGGTGAATTAAAGCTGCTGATAGCGAGGAGAACACACATGTTCTGGACTGGAATTCACATTTAGGGTATTCGTTTATTTCCATTCTCTTGCAATTAAGTCTATTATCAGGGAAACAGTTTTTTTATTGGCTCACTGTCAAACAACAATGTCATGTGAGTATTTTCTGCAGTTTGGGGAAACATATCTTATTAAAAACTCTGACTGATTTGACAAATTTTATTTCTAAACCCTATCATGAGCCCTGATGGCCGGCTTGTATCTCCTCTTTAATGAAAGTTTAACCCAACATGTGTATTATTATCGCTCCATCTCTTCCTTTTCGTGGCGGCCGGAGTACTTCTGAATACTAACACACTGTGGTCGTACATTTATACAAAGCTCAGTGTTTGTGTTTCATGCTGCAGGTTAACACAGAGGGACACGGTCTCTTATATGACGTTAATGCATCACATCTGTGCTTTAAAGTCTCAGGAAACAAGCAGCGACACATGAAACGCTGCACAAGAACTCTGCAGACCGTCTGCATGCAGGTGTGTTCAACATTCACACTGTTTTTGTGGTTTGAGGAGATCTACGCGGGTTGTCTCCTTCTCTTTTTCTCTTCTTTTGGCAGGAAATCATCAATAAGTCGAATGTAGGAAGTTGGCAGTGAAATCACAGAGAACAAAGAGTCTTCATGCTGATGATGATGCTCATGAGACGTGTTGTGAAGGAGATACATGATATGTGGAAGCATCTGGTCTGAATAAAAGCTCCCGGTTGTTGGTCCAAATACTTGTTTTCAACATGTCCTTGTTGACACAAACAAAGCTGGCCATTGCTTCCCTTTTACCTCATCCTCCTCTTTTCTAAACACAGAAAACATTTTGACGTCGAATCGATTGCGATGATGCAAGCTCTCCAGCAGCACTGAAAGCCCCGAGTTCACCGTCAGAAATCTAATTATTTCTGCTTCTACCTGCAGCGCTGCATGAAAACTGGATGATGATGTTTGTTTGTTTTTAGATCGGTTCCTAAAGGGCTTCCATGCATTCATCATCTTTGCTTCTCCTGCACAGGGTCGCAGAGGGCTGCTGAGGGTTCCTGATGAAATATTGTTCCTTTTCTAAATATAATAAAGACAAACAACCATCTACAGTGTTGCATTTCTTTGGAAAGCAGCACAGCTTTAATCAATACCCACGTGATGCCACACGTCTTCATGCCCCTGTATGTATCACAGATGCATATTTACACGCTAAGGTTTGCACCGATCGATCCTCTTCAGGTGACCGTGCGTATTAACCGTGTCATTCACCAGCCGATCGGGTGTCCTACGTTCCTCTGGTCCGACAGAAGTTGGGGCTTAAAATAGCGAGTGCTCTTGTCAGAAAATCCAATCTAAAATGAAGCCCTGTTCAATCATACATAAGCCAAATTTCAAAAGGGAGGCAGTTGAATAATAGAAGAAAAGGGGAAGCCGATTGTGTTTCACATTCTGAGTTAACCCAGAATGCAACACTCTGGTGGCTTCCAGCACGCTGGAACATGTAACTCTGCCTCTCCGTCGTCCAAACATCCGTTTGTCAATTCACACAAACACGTTTCAGCTCAACAGCATTTAAAAACTAATCATTTACACTCGGAGAGGGGATGCTGAGGGCGGCGGTTATTCCTGCTTTTTTTTGTCTTCATCTCTCTTCGTCTCTTTGCATTTTCACTTCTCGCACGACTGAGGAGGAAATACAACACCCAGACTGTCTGTGTAGAATACTTTAAAGGTGTGTGTGTGTGTGTGTGTGTGTGTGTGTGTGTGTGTGTGTGCAGTGTGCACAACGGGGGCTTTGAAAAATCATGTTTTTTCAGCCTCTGAAAAATACAATTTCTCATGTCAGGAGGTGTAATGAAGCGTCAGGACGGAGACTCTGACTCCAGTCAAATTAAATAAACATCAAACCAGCAACGTACAAGCCTGACAACCTTGATTAGACCCTCGATGTTTTAGAAAACGGCTTTTTCCTCTGCGACTGAAACTGAAACACAACAAAAAGAGGATTATTAAAACAAGTTGTTTGATCTGCTATGTTAGTTATGATGAAACATTAACAGATTTCATGCTCTAATGGACTTTACTTTCTACATACAGTACATACGCTGTGTATTCTCTGGACATGTTATATTATCTAACACACAGGGTCGGAGTATTAGCCGGCGTTAGCGTTGTATTCTACAGTCTGGTCCTGGTTTTTAGTTTGAATCCAGTTTCTATTATTATGATTATTATGAGACAAACAGAGGAGCAAGAACACAAAGACTTAGTAGTTGTTTAGCCTCTTTTGGTTGTTTTATGGCTGTGAAGTCGTTCTGGTCTTCGTGGTCTTTTTGTGTCTTCGTGGTCTTTTTGTGTCTTCGTGGTCGTGTTCATTGTGAGCGTCTTTGTTCTTGTTTCCGATTCTTTGTCGTCATTCCGAGTCTCTTCGTGGTGGGAGTCAAACACAAGACACGGACATTAGAGTTGTTTAGCCTCTTTTGTGTCTCAGTAGTCGTTAGGCATCTTTCATGTGTGTTTGTGGTCATTCTGTGCCTTGTTGTGGTCATTTTGTGTCTCTTTGTGGTTGTTTTGCCCCTTATTGTAGATATTTATGTGTCTTTGCAGTTGATGTGTCTCTTTGTAGTCGTTATCCATCTCTTTGTAGTTGCTTTGTGTCTATTTGTAGTCCTTTTATGTGCCTTTGTGGTCATTTGGAGTCTCTTCATGGTCGGTCAGCGTCTCATGAATTGACATTTTGTAGGCGAAGGCCAGGGGGGCCCGTCACACTTCGGGGCCCTGTGCCTGAGCCCGGAGGGCCCGTTCAGTAAACCAGTCCATGATCCACTCACAAGATGCCTGTTTGTGTTCTCTGGTAAACACCCCTAACACACACACACACACACACACACAGTGCGCAGCAGGACATGTCTCTGGCTCTCCGTCTGGCTCTCTGACAGCAGCATCTGTGAGAATGTGAGCGCTGCCGTGGATGACACTCTGCTCTGAACTGTCACGGGAGCAGATGGTTTATCAATTCAAAGCAAAAGAGGGAAAAATAGAGATTCACGCCTCAGAAAAGCAAACAAACAAACAAACAAACAAACAAACCACCGAGCGATCAAAGTACCACCGGCCTTTGGATCCCTTTCCTCTTTGTGAAAAATGCATGAAAGGAAGACGATTTATACATCCAGCAGTCTGGGAATCATACTTGGAAAGGAAACCGTGTGTAGTGGGCAAATGTTTTATTCTCTTTCAGATTGATGGTTGGAATATTGCAATCGAGGCTATCTAGAGAGAAACACTTTAGTTGTGTGTGTGTGTGTGTGTGTGTGTGTGTGTGTGTGTGTGTGTGTGTGTGTGCTGCATGGTGTTAGAATAGAGCCATAATGGAGGAGCTATTGAACAATAAAATCTATATTGACCTTACTGGGGATTTAATGGGATAAAATAACAAGCCGCTTCAACGTAAAAACACACAAATGAGTCCAAGTTAAGTGCTGAGTTTGTTTCCAAAGACAGCTTGAAAGTGAGTCTGTGATTTATGGGAACATTGTCTTCAGGTAGAGACGAGTTTGGATCAGTGTCCGGAGGTCTAAACACAAACGACGGCACGGCTTCATTTGCGAACGTATTCCGCCGCTCTGAATCTCCAGGCGTAACCGAAATGATAAATTCATTCCATGTGCCTCAATTTGCATCTCCAGTAATGAGTTTACAATCACTGGGATCTAATGCGATATGTCACTCATGGCGATGCGGATTTTCCTCGACCTGCCAAGAGGAGAACGAGGCCAATCCGACTTCACAAAGATCCTCTCGTAATCCACATTCCAGTGATTTGTGGAGGCCTGAACGCTCCGAGTTTATCAGTCAGGTACTAAACAAGCGCAGCTGAAGTCCTCCTTAAAGGTCAGCCGTCCAGCGAGAGGTGCAGGCTTTCTGAATAATTCATCTCCGCTGTTATCCTTTGGAAATTAAGAGCAGCAAATCAATTCCACATGCACGGCCCCACTGTCCGTATTTACCGCCTCCGTGTCTCAGGCAACGTTTGCTCTCTAATTAGCAGATAATCAACAAGTATAAAGGATTTTACAAGGTGGAGGATCGTAAGTGCAGCGGCGGAGCGAGAGTTTAGCTTCTGAGGATATCTTGTTTCCAGATGATGAAGATACTTTTAGTGTCTACAATGTTGACAACAAGGTCAAAGTCAGTGCCAACATGATCAGCAGTGTTTCAGGGATACGGAGGGAAGACTTTCAGGGCTCAGGATGCTGACTTCAGCTGGATTTGAACATTCTTTCTTTCTCTGCAGGTTCATCCTCCACGTACACCCCCACCCACCACGTACACCCCCACCACGTACACCCCCACCCTCCACGTACACCCCCACCACGTACACCTCCACCACGTACACCCCCACCCTCCACGTACACCCCCACGTACACCCCCACCACGTACACCTCCACCACGTACACCCCCACCCTCCACGTACACCCCCACCACGTACACCTCCACCCTCCATGTACACCCCCACCACGTACACCCCCACCCTCCACGTACACCCCCACCACGTACACCCCCACCACGTACACCCCCACCCTCCACGTACACCCCCACCACGTACACCCCCACCCTCCACGTACACCCCCACCCTCCACGTACACCCCCACCACGTACACCTCCACCACGTACACCCCCACCACGTACACCCCCACCCTCCACGTACACCCCCACCACGTACACCTCCACCCTCCATGTACACCCCCACCACCTACACCCCCACCCACCACGTACACCCCCACCACGTACACCCCCACCCACCACGTACACCCCCACCACGTACACCCCCACCCTCCACGTACACCCCCACGTACACCCCCACCACGTACACCTCCACCACGTACACCCCCACCCTCCACGTACACCCCCACCACGTACACCTCCACCCTCCACGTACACCCCCACCACGTACACCTCCACCCTCCATGTACACCCCCACCACGTACACCCCCACCCTCCACGTACACCCCCACCACGTACACCCCCACCCTCCACGTACACCCCCACCACGTACACCCCCACCCTCCACGTACACCCCCACCCTCCACGTACACCCCCACCACGTACACCCCCTCCACGTACACCCCCTCCACGTACACCCCCACCACGTACACCCCCACCACGTACACCCCCACCCTCCACGTACACCCCCACCACGTACACCCCCACCCTCCACGTACACCCCCACCCTCCACGTACACCCCCACCACGTACACCTCCACCACGTACACCCCCACCACGTACACCCCCACCCTCCACGTACACCCCCACCACGTACACCCCCACCCTCCACGTACACCCCCTCCACGTACACACCCACCACGTACACCCCCTCCACGTACACCCCCTCCACGTACACCCCCACCACGTACACCCCCACCCTCCACGTACACCCCCACCACGTACACCCCCACCCTCCACGTACACCCCCTCCACGTACACACCCACCACGTACACCCCCACCACGTACACCCCCTCCACGTACACCCCCTCCACGTACACCCCCTCCACGTACACACCCACCACGTACACCCCCACCACGTACACCCCCACCACGTACACCCCCACCCTCCACGTACACCCCCACCACGTACACCCCCACCCTCCACGTACACCCCCTCCACGTACACCCCCTCCACGTACACCCCCTCCACGTACACCCCCTCCACGTACACACCCACCACGTACACCCCCACCACGTACACCCCCACCACGTACACCCCCACCCTCCACGTACACCCCCACCACGTACACCCCCACCCTCCACGTACACCCCCACCACGTACACCCCCACCCTCCACGTACACACCCACCACGTACACCCCCACCACGTACACCCCCTCCACGTACACCCCCTCCACGTACACCCCCTCCACGTACACACCCACCACGTACACCCCCACCACGTACACCCCCACCACGTACACCCCCACCCTCCACGTACACCCCCACCACGTACACCCCCACCCTCCACGTACACCCCCACCCTCCACGTACACCCCCTCCACGTACACCCCCACCACGTACACCCCCTCCACGTACACCCCCTCCACGTACACCCCCACCACGTACACCCCCTCCACGTACACCCCCTCCACGTACACCCCCTCCACGTACACTCCCTCCACGTACACCCCCTCCACGTACACCCCCACCACGTACACCCCCTCCACGTACACCCCCTCCACGTACACCCCCTCCACGTACACCCCCTCCACGTACACACCCACCACGTACACCCCCTCCACGTACACCTCCACCACGTACACCCCCACCACGTACACCCCCTCCACGTACACCCCCACCCTCCACGTACACCCCCTCCACGTACACCCCCACCACGTACACCCCCTCCACGTACACCCCCTCCACGTACACCCCACCACGTACACCTCCACCACGTACACCCCCACCACGTACACCCCCACCACGTACACCCCCACCCTCCACGTACACCCCCTCCACGTACACCCCCTCCACGTACACCCCCTCCACGTACACCCCCTCCACGTACACACCCACCACGTACACCCCCTCCACGTACACCTCCACCACGTACACCCCCTCCACGTACACCTCCACCACGTACACCCCCTCCACGTACACCCCCTCCACGTACACACCCACCACGTACACCCCCTCCACGTACACACCCTCCACGTACACCCCCACCACGTACACCCCCACCCTCCACGTACACCCCCTCCACGTACACCCCCACCCACCACGTACACCCCCTCCACGTACACCCCCACCCTCCACGTACACCCCCTCCACGTACACCCCCTCCACGTACACCCCCACCACGTACACCCCCACCGGTCCCACGGCCCTGTTGAAGAACAACAACATCAATATTGGACGATGTTGTTTTATGTCCGAAGGTTTCTACTAATGTTTCTTCAGTATCTGTGCAGGAGGACTATGCATCCCTGATGGTGTCCACGGTGGTCCGTTATACGCCCGAGGCTTTATTTGGCCATCTGTTTCCAAATTGGACTTTTAATTTATTGGTTTTTACCCATTTTTCTTCGTACAGCTCCTGTTGCTCCTGCAAAGACAGACCTCCATCTGATGAGTGTCTTTCATTGCTCCTCTTGAGGTTCCTCCTCGGGATGACAATGTCCAGTCCTTCTTCTCTGTGAGCTACGACTATCACATGACCTATACCTTCATACATCAGGTGTCTGTTTGTTATATCAAGTTTCACGACGGAAAAGTCAAAGGCAAGTCCCGACTTCAGTCTGAAATCTCACGTCCACAGCTCTGGATTCCAGCATTTTCCAAAACCCTCCAAACATAATGAATCCCCCCCACATTGATAGTTCCCACCAAAGTACATGAAGAAAATAATCAGACTCTTTATTTTCTCAGCTAGCTCTCCACCGCCGGCTCCTTTCTGAAAATAATGGAGCCGTTTCCAGCGTGTTGCACTATTGTTCTTCTTCTCTTGTACTGAAATAACACTTGCATTGGAATTCTATTGGAGTTATTGGACAGGAGGCCGGCTGTCTGTTTACCTCCCAGTACTACTAAACATTACTTATTCAAAGATGGTTCCCCTGAGAGACACTCACCCAGTAGAGGGACTGTCTGGAGAGCCCATACGTAACAGACACAGAGGTTATATGCGTGCACACAAAGGGAGATAGTGTATAAAACACGACGCACAGTGTAAATCTTGTGACGAATGGGGAATCACTCACAACACCAGCGCTCTTTTAAAAAGACTCCACAAAACCTGCAGTGAAGAAGACGACTGCAAGCTGTTAAACACGGATACAAACGATGCATGATGGGAAAAAAACGACAGGGAATGCATTCACAACTGTCCTCAAGGAGACACACGATGTGTTACGTTATTAACTGATAACCAGATAAAGTGATGATTCAGTTTTAACTCTCAACTTGTTTGCCTTTTATTTGGCCTCTCGGGTTTCATACAAAGCTTCACTGCAGACACGACTCAGGGCTGAAGAAACCTGCATCTCCTCTGCATTAATAGGTCAAATAAACATATTTAATGATGCATCTCCTCTGTATTAATGTGTAAACAAATTATAACAATTTAGCTGTTTTTACTTCCTGGAAGTATGTTAGAACATCATAAATCAAACATAATGTCGTTTTATCCATTTTCAGATCTTATTTAATATAAAATATAAACTTTTCATTAAATGTAGATTGTTTATTATTTCTAGAGGCTACATTATCTTTGTCAACAAGTTGTGATATTTCTCTGCACACCTCTTTAATGCTCCCAATAGAAAGCTCTGTTTGCTTCTTAATATATTTATATATAAAGTATATTTTATGACTATTTGCAGCTGAAGTGACCCATTTTCCTCACAGCGATCATTAAAATTCATTAAACTTTCATCTGATCTGCCTCTAATTTAAGACACATGTGACAAATCACCTACCAGTCCTGCCATGTAGGCGTCACTACATCCTCTGGAGACGTATGAAAATCTGCTTTTGCAAAAAAAAAAAAAAAAAGCTCTCCAGCTCCTCCATAGCAACCGGGCAGCCCGGCAGAGCCAATCACGTGCCAGCAGTCATCTTTGGGCCCCTGTGGGTGTCGTTTTAAAGAGCCGGTCGTCACAGTGGAGGCAGAGGGATGATGGTGAGAGAGCACTCCGTCGTGGCCTGTGGCAAAGCGGAGCCGCGGTGTACGGAGGAGTGTGAGCTCCCTGCTCACCTTGGGATGCCCTTGAAAAGACCGCTGATGTCATTCTCTCCGCCCACACAACGTCCGTTCCCTTCAGACGTCCTCGTCTTCACTCGTCAAACACACACAAAAGTGTAAATACGCATCCTTTTGTCGAGGTTTGATACTCTGGTCTGACAAGTTTTTTTAATTGCGCCCCGACGATGATGATAACGATGGTGGCAACATGATCATGATCATCATCTTTATTTTAGGAGCTCAACACAAAGTTCAGAGCATATCTGTTCCCTTGGCGTTGGCTGAGACGGCTGCTAGCAGCTAACGGTGCTAACAGTGCTAACAGTGCTAACAGTGTTTATGTGATTAATACAAAGGTATAGTTGAGTGTTATCTTGTGGTGCACCGTGCAGGTCAAACACATCTTCTGTTAGTTAGTTGAGGCTGAATTATCTGTTGACATATTGTTCTGTTGGATGTAATTAATTCCCGAATGAATCCATTCTTACTCGAGCTGACAGCACAGACGCCACGCCGTGTCACCAGATCACCAAATGAAGGATAATTGATCCAACCGTTTTCTTTCTCCTCTGATTGTGCCGCTTAAAGCCAATCACCAATCCGACGGTGTGGTGTTGGCGTCGTGTTCCTTCAGACTTTACAGAGACCACAGCTTTATTTTTTGTTGTCATGTGGACATTTCCCTTGTTTTTTTTGCAGTCTGGCATGCATCCATATAATTAATTGCTTCACAACCAGTGAGAGTTGAACAGCGTCCCCGGGCAGCAGTTACTTCCTGCACAGTTTCAGCAGACGACACCGTCCCTCGGACAGCTCGCCTGATGAAGTTAACCCGAGAATCTGGGTAATAAATCAAGGCACCTCGCTTGTCCACTTGATAACGCCTCATACTCAGCAATTATCTGCTGATTCAGATCGGTCACCGCAAAGTCTAGGGAGCCATGAATCTGATCCCTCAGATACATCCGAGGGAAACGAGTACGACGAGGAAGCTGCTGACTGTTTCTTTTGTTGTTTTATTCCTCTCAGGAGAGAACAAAGAGAAGTTAAAGAGAGCAGGACACGTTGACTGGAAATCATGTGAAATGTGAGATTTCATGGTAAACACGATGCTCTGTAGGCGCATAGAGCTGCACAGAGATACTTTTAATGACTGCAAGGAACATGATAACTGTGAACTGGAAGGTGCAAAACCACCAACTATAACTCAGTGTTTGCAGAAACAGGTTCATTAATGGAAAACATGTTCTCTTTTATACGAAGGTGGACCAGTGTTACATTGTACGACAGAGGTTTGAACAATGAGAGATGTGATGTACTACCAGGACCACTATACTCTGTTCATCTCTAACTAATCCTGCTCAGACGCAAATGTAAAAGTCTGTTTCTTTCATTATTTGTATTTATTTTATGTGGATTTCTTTATTTTATTCTATATATTAAGATATGTAGTCACTACTTCCCACATTATTTGTACCATTATTATTGGTATTATTTGTATCATATGCCTTCTGAGGTCTTATGTCAGGGACTGTTCTGTTTTATTAAAATGAAATGTAAAAAATGAATAAAAATAGAGCTGCTGCATATTGTTCTGAAATAAGCAGATTACAAAAGAAGCCACAGTGGGAATTTAATTTCCATGCCGATGACCTCCGAGGAAATAACTTTTGACACCTTCAGCAGCCTTAATTGAAACCAATTCCACCGCGATGCCGGCCCGCTATACAGCAGATTGGTTTCACTTAAGAGCGCTGACAATGGTACCAAAGTGTTAACCGGGATAAATACCCTCTACACGTTGCTGGTGGACTCAAATAACAGACCAGATCAGTTTCCCTTTCAGCGGCGCTGATCACCACTTCTTCAGGTCACAGTGACGGCTCAGACACGCACTTCCATCAACCCACGTACCTTCATCTCAGCACCTGACTCATAACCTTCACTTGAATTGCGACTCATAGCCCGAGTGCCTTTAAGTATCAGTCCAGCGCGGGAAGACTGGAGTTGTTTTTTTCTGTGCTCGGTGACAAAGCACTCCCGGGGCCCACCTCCTCTATTTCACCGCTGCTCAGTGGTGCAGTTAGAGGTGATAAATGATTTATTTTGCTCGTCGTTCACCACAGTTGCTCAACTTTGCCCGAGCCGTTTCCACTCATAACACCGTGTGATTTATGTGGGAACATTCAGCTCTCTAACTTCTTTTTTTTGGGGCCTTTTAATGCTCTGCTGCGTGGAACCGATGACACCGGAGAACACATCGGTGCTCCTGAATAATGCAGCTGGGTCAATCTGACGAGAGCTGCACCGTGATTTTCCTTTTTAAAATGTTTGGGATGGAGCTGCGCCCGCATCCCTCACGGCAATCAGCGTGGTTAGTGAGGTTTTAGGTTGCCATGGAGAGACGAATCATTTCACAGCATTTTCGTCGAAATTGGTTCAGCAGATTGGGGCTACGTCGTTGGGACAAATCAAAAAAGTGTGGTGGGGGATGATTAGAGTAATTTAGGAAATGGCAGAAAAGCGAGGTGACGTGCTCGCCGCTAATCTACAGACGACAGATTAGATTCTGTTTCACCTCAAACTCCCCTCGGATGAACCAGGGACAACAGACGGGAACCATTCCTGCAAACTCAATGCTAACAGCTGCAGTCGGCCACGGAATTCACCATTTACTCCGTTCTTTGATGGAGCTCGACGAGGATTATTCTGGTAAATCAATCCCCCAAACACACACGGTGGGATGCAGAATGCATTGATCTTTAAGTTAGTTGTACACATGAAAAGTGACAGTGGGGCAGTTTGTGATCGTATCACAGGTTTCTAGGTTTCACAATCTGCGGCTCACGTTGCCGCAGAGTGCAGAGAACTACGGTGGCATTCAGGTAACGTAAAAACACGGAAGAGCCCGTGTTTGGTTTGTCCGTTCTGGGCTACCGTAGAAACACGGTGGTGCAACATAGCGGACTCTGTGAGGAGGACCTGCTCCATATGTCCTTATGAGGAGCTCATTCTACGCTAACGGAAACACAACAGTGATTTAAATTACAGTTCATTTCTGCACTGGCCCTTTAATGTTTGGTAAAAAGTTGACTCAACTAATGAGAACCGGATGCTGGAGGGAGAACATCTTAAACAGACTGACGCTCTGGTTTTTAGTGCTGAATGCTGAAATAATTAAAGACAGAAGAGTGTTGTTAAATAATGATGAATAAGCTAAACGTTCTTGTTATTTGGAAAAAGATGAATTGCAGAGCTCTTGAGTTCGCTCGTGCAACCGGTCTAAACCTGCAACTGGACATATTTCAGCTCCGTTATGGGCAGAATACATGTACAATCCGGTGAAACCTCGTTCTTTTGACCCAATGAGTCGACACACTTTTCCGTGCAGCGTTGAGGTGGACGTGTGTGTGCAGGTTTTGTCAGCCTCTCTCTGATGCGTTCCAGTCTGGAGTCCATTAAACTGGGGGACAAGCAGCTCAGTGTGCTCCGCCTCCATCTCAGCAGCCACACAGGACATCCTGCTGCAAGTTTCATCTCCCTGATACCAGTTCACACACACACACACACACACACACACACACACACACTGTCTTTTGTGTTTTCTCCTGATGCTGCTCGGATCTTGTTGCTTGTCAGCGTCGATGTTCTTCTTCTCTCTTCGGCCGTTCTCCCTCTCCTCATTATGCACGACCCTCCTCCCTGTTTGTCTGCATCCTGCCCTTGCATCCTGCCCTCCGCTGTCTGTCACACGGCATAATCGTATTCACACAGTGGAAATCACATTACATATGAAGTGCCTCTGTGGAAGGGTTCAGGGCAGCGGCTGGACGAGCCTAACGAACGCCTAACCGTCGAGACGACAGTAATAATGTCGTGAGAGGAGCGTTCCCAAAATATCCCTCAGCTCTGCTCCACCCGTCGTCCTGCTCCTCCGGGCGACAGGTAACACACTCATCTGTCACACTGTTCCCTCTGTCCCACTCTTCAGGGTTGTTTCTGTCCACCTGTGATGTGAACTCATAACGCTGATTATACCTTCGGAAGTCCTCGGCCTGAACGACTCTAATGTGACAGTCAGTTGGAGTGTAAAGTGTTTAAGCATTCACACCCTAAAAGTACATTTAAATATGTATTTCTAAAAAGTCGCACACGCTTTGGCGGCCGGACCTTCTACCGCAACCTCCTCCCTGGAGATGTCCTGCGACGGTATGACATCATGTGACATGATGTCATACTCACCAGAGCAAGAGGTCACAAGTCAGGAAAACGTCAAAGAACAACGTTTGTCAAGTACTTTGTCAGACTTCTCCAGTCCGTCCTCACCAGAAACTTGACGTTTCTTCAGCATCCAAGTCAGAGTTGCTGGATATCAGTTGAAACTAAAGTGTCACTACAGCGCAGATCAATTAAGTGGAAAGGTCTTCTGTGTGTGCCGGGCTGATGAGCAGAGGGAGGGCTGAGGTGTGACGGGGTCAAAGTGATGACTAAAGCAGAGCTCACGTCACCCGGGCGACTTAAAGCACAGAGAATATTCATTAAATTCTCCACAATAAGAGAGAATTTAATCTGCCAATTTAATTACGAGGCCGGCGCAGAGGAAGGCTTTGGTCTAGATTCTGTTTCCCCCGAGAGATTCGCCCTCCATCACACGACTCCCACGATGAGAGAGAGAGAGAGAGAGAGAGAGAGAGAGAGAGAGAGAGAGCAGCCATTTGACCAGCAATGAAGGGCGACTTGGCCTCGCTGCAACGCACCAAAGCAAGAATAATGAGTGAAGGATGAGAGGAGAAGGAATGCAACTCCACAGCAGTGCGGCCATTACTCCTCTGCTTCGGCCTATTATAGCGAGAAAACAAGCAATATCCCCACACCGCAAATTAGGACACCAGAGAAACGGGGAGTTATTGAGGATGGGAAATGATATTCCTGGGCGGGATGCAGTGTGTCAGTAATAGCTTTCAAATAGACTTTTTACAACCCGGCTTCCCAGCTCCTCTTGGCTCTTGTGTTTGTACAATAAGAGGCGAGGCTGGCTCTGATTTGAGAATATGTAAACGTGCGTATGGGAAACAAATGATGCAGCAGCAGTCTGTCTTGTTAAGTCTCCTGGAGTAAGAAGGAAAGAAGAAGCAAGTGCGTTAAATGAGGTTAAATGTATCTTCACAATCAAGTCCGTAGATGAAAGCCGAGCTGTATTAAGACACTGTATTAACACACTGTATTAAGACGCTGTATTAAAACACTGTATTAAGACGCTGTATTAAAACACTGTATTAACACACTGTATGAAGACACTGTATTAAGACACTGTATTAAGACACTGTATTAAGACACTGTATTAAGACACTGTATTAAGACACTGTATGAAGACACTGTATTAAGACACTGTATTAAGACACTGTATGAAGACACTGTATTAAGACACTGTATTAAGACACTGTATTAACACACTGTATTAACACACTGTATTAAGACACTGTATTAAGACACTGTATTAAGACACTGTATTAAGACACTGTATTAAGACACTGTATTAAAACACTGTATTAAGACACTGTATTAAGACACTGTATTAAGACACTGTATTAAGACACTGTATGAAGACACTGTATTAAGACACTGTATTAAAACACTGTATTAAGACACTGTATTAAAACACTGTATTAAGACACTGTATTAAGACACTGTATTAAGACACTGTATTAAAACACTGTATTAAGACACTGTATTAAGACACTGTATTAAGACACTGTATTAAAACACTGTATTAAGACACTGTATTAAAACACTGTATTAAGACACTGTATTAAAACACTGTATGAAGACACTGTATTAAGACACTGTATTAAAACGCTGTATTAAGACACTGTATTAAAACACTGTATTAAGACACTGTATTAAGACACTGTATTAAAACACTATATTAAGACACTGTATTAAGACATTGTATTAAGACACTGTATTAAAACACTGTATTAAGACACTGTATTAAAACACTGTATTAAGACATTGTATTAAAACACTGTATTAAGACACTGTATTAAAACACTGTATTAAGACACTGTATTAAGACACTGTATTAAGACACTGTATTAAAACACTGTATGAAGACACTGTATGAAGACACTGTATTAAGACACTGTATTAAAACACTGTATTAAGACACTGTATTAAAACACTGTATTAAGACACTGTATTAAAACACTGTATGAAGACACTGTATGAAGACACTGTATTAAGACACTGTATTAAAACACTGTATTAAGACACTGTATTAAAACACTGTATTAAGACACTGTATGAAGACACTGTATTAAGACACTGTATGAAGACACTGTATGAAGACACTGTATTAAGACACTGTATTAAAACACTGTATTAAGACACTGTATTAAAACACTGTATTAAAACACTGTATGAAGACACTGTATGAAGACACTGTATTAAGACACTGTATTAAAACACTGTATTAAGACACTGTATTAAAACACTGTATTAAGACACTGTATTAAGACACTGTATTAAAACACTGTATTAAGACACTGTATTAAGACACTGTATTAAGACACTGTATTAAAACACTGTATTAAGACACTGTATTAAGACACTGTATTAACACACTGTATTAAGACACTGTATTAAGACACTGTATTAAGACACTGTATTAAGACACTGTATTAAAACACTGTATGAAGACACTGTATTAAGACACTGTATGAAGACACTGTATGAAGACACTGTATTAAGACACTGTATTAAAACACTGTATTAAGACACTGTATTAAAACACTGTATTAAGACACTGTATTAAGACACTGTATTAAAACACTGTATTAAGACACTGTATTAAGACACTGTATTAAGACACTGTATTAAAACACTGTATTAAGACACTGTATTAAGACACTGTATTAACACACTGTATTAAGACACTGTATTAAGACACTGTATTAAGACACTGTATTAAGACACTGTATTAAAACACTGTATGAAGACACTGTATGAAGACACTGTATTAAGACACTGTATTAAAACACTGTATTAAGACACTGTATTAAGACACTGTATTAAGACACTGTATTAAGACACTGTATTAAAACACTGTATTAAGACACTGTATTAAAACACTGTATTAAGACACTGTATTAAAACACTGTATTAAGACACTGTATTAAAACACTGTATTAAGACACTGTATTAAAACACT
Organism: Leptoclinus maculatus; assembly: GCA_032191485.1. NCBI lineage: Eukaryota > Metazoa > Chordata > Actinopteri > Perciformes > Stichaeidae > Leptoclinus > Leptoclinus maculatus. The sequence goes on along the minus strand of JAVDOI010000044.1, from coordinate 877,963 downwards.
GTATTAAGACACTGTATTAAAACACTGTATTAAGACACTGTATTAAGACACTGTATTAAGACACTGTATTAAAACACTGTATTAAGACACTGTATTAAAACACTGTATTAAGACACTGTATTAAGACACTGTATTAAAACACTGTATTAAGACACTGTATTAAGACACTGTATTAAGACACTGTATTAAGACACTGTATTAAGACACTGTATTAAGACACTGTATTAAAACACTGTATTAAGACACTGTATTAAGACACTGTATTAAGACACTGTATTAAAACACTGTATTAAGACACTGTATTAAGACACTGTATTAACACACTGTATTAAGACACTGTATTAAGACACTGTATTAAGACACTGTATTAAGACACTGTATTAAAACACTGTATGAAGACACTGTATGAAGACACTGTATTAAGACACTGTATTAAAACACTGTATTAAGACACTGTATTAAGACACTGTATTAAGACACTGTATTAAGACACTGTATTAAAACACTGTATTAAGACACTGTATTAAAACACTGTATTAAGACACTGTATTAAGACACTGTATTAAGACACTGTATTAAAACACTGTATTAAGACACTGTATTAAAACACTGTATTAAGACACTGTATTAAGACACTGTATTAAGACACTGTATTAAAACACTGTATTAAGACACTGTATTAAAACACTGTATTAAGACACTGTATTAAGACACTGTATTAAAACACTGTATTAAGACACTGTATTAAGACACTGTATTAAGACACTGTATTAAGACACTGTATTAAGACACTGTATTAAGACACTGTATTAAAACACTGTATTAAGACACTGTATTAAAACACTGTATGAAGACACTGTATTAAGACACTGTATTAAAACACTGTATTAAGACACTGTATTAAAACACTGTATGAAGACACTGTATTAAGACACTGTATTAAAACACTGTATTAAGACACTGTATTAAAACACTGTATGAAGACACTGTATTAAGACACTGTATTAAAACACTGTATGAAGACACTGTATTAAGACACTGTATGAAGACACTGTATGAAGACACTGTATTAAGACACTGTATTAAAACACTGTATTAAGACACTGTATTAAAACACTGTATTAAGACACTGTATTAAGACACTGTATTAAAACACTGTATTAAGACACTGTATTAAGACACTGTATTAAGACACTGTATTAAAACACTGTATTAAGACACTGTATTAAGACACTGTATTAACACACTGTATTAAGACACTGTATTAAGACACTGTATTAAGACACTGTATTAAGACACTGTATTAAAACACTGTATGAAGACACTGTATGAAGACACTGTATTAAGACACTGTATTAAAACACTGTATTAAGACACTGTATTAAGACACTGTATTAAGACACTGTATTAAGACACTGTATTAAAACACTGTATTAAGACACTGTATTAAGACACTGTATTAAGACACTGTATTAAAACACTGTATTAAGACACTGTATTAAAACACTGTATTAAGACACTGTATTAAGACACTGTATTAAAACACTGTATTAAGACACTGTATTAAGACACTGTATTAAGACACTGTATTAAGACACTGTATTAAGACACTGTATTAAGACACTGTATTAAAACACTGTATTAAGACACTGTATTAAAACACTGTATGAAGACACTGTATTAAGACACTGTATTAAAACACTGTATTAAGACACTGTATTAAAACACTGTATGAAGACACTGTATTAAGACACTGTATTAAAACACTGTATTAAGACACTGTATTAAAACACTGTATGAAGACACTGTATTAAGACACTGTATTAAAACACTGTATTAAGACACTGTATTAAGACACTGTATTAAAACACTATATTAAGACACTGTATTAAGACACTGTATTAAGACACTGTATTAAAACACTGTATTAAGACACTGTATTAAGACACTGTATTAAAACACTGTATTAAGACACTGTATTAAAACACTGTATTAAGACACTGTATTAAGACACTGTATTAAGACACTGTATTAAAACACTGTATGAAGACACTGTATGAAGACACTGTATTAAGACACTGTATTAAAACACTGTATTAAGACACTGTATTAAAACACTGTATTAAGACACTGTATTAAAACACTGTATTAAGACACTGTATTAAGACACTGTATTAAAACACTGTATGAAGACACTGTATTAAGACACTGTATTAAAACACTGTATTAAGACACTGTATTAAAACACTGTATTAAGACACTGTATTAAGACACTGTATTAAGACACTGTATTAAGACACTGTATTAAAACACTGTATGAAGACACTGTATGAAGACACTGTATTAAGACACTGTATTAAAACACTGTATTAAGACACTGTATTAAGACACTGTATTAAGACACTGTATTAAGACACTGTATTAAAACACTGTATTAAGACACTGTATTAAAACACTGTATGAAGACACTGTATGAAGACACTGTATTAAGACACTGTATTAAAACACCGTATTAAGACACTGTATTAAGACACTGTATTAAGACATTAAAACACTGTATTAAGACACTGTATTAAGACACTGTATTAACACACTGTATTATGCATCAGCCTGCTCCAGGTTGTGACCACAGCCCTACATGCAGGACAAACGTCCCAGCGTGACCCTTCAGGGGCTCCTTAGGGATCAGATAAACGCTGCAGCTTCTGTGTGTTGAAAACGTCTAATTTCCGTTTATCTTTGTCTGTCGTTCTCACCACAGACGGACGGAGGAGTTTTGCTTAACACCTTTTCAACATCTGGAACGAGGAATCTGCTTTCACTCTGATGCTTCTTGAGCTTTTTTTGGGACGTCATGTTTTGCAAAAAATGTCAACAACTTGGAATGTTCAATACGTGTACATGTATCAACTCTCCGTTACCAATCGTTGGTAGTCGCTGTGTGTCCTGCACATATCTTATGATTCCTTCATCCGATCTACGTCACACTTGCTGAGTGTTTTGCTGAGTGTTTTTGTATAATTTGGTGCAATTTGGACATTTGCCACGTCCAGTATTTATAAACCTTAACTAAAGCGATATCGCTCTGTAGAGCAGCAGAGGGCGGGGCCTCAGGGGGCCTTTAGAGGCAGCGACTCGTTGACTGCAGTTCACTTCTGCTGCTGGATGCTGGATTTACTGACGTCACAACCTGGAGGAGTCATCCTCGCAGTCAAACTTTGTTCAAACACACAGAACTTCCTGTTAAATTCTGGTGGAGATCTCAAAGTTTCCAAAGATGCCAAACATGTCGGGCTGAAAATGCAGCCATAGAAACAGTCCAGACCGGCCGTATCTCTCTGAGCCACACAACTAACTGCAGACTGTGCCCCCCCCCCCCCCCCCTCCCCCTTCTCTTCTTCTTCCTCTGTTTGAACTCGGCAGCAATTTATCTCGAATGTGTCCGTCATATTCAGCCCACCAGGCTTCCTGTGCTGCGAGACAGTTCTGTGATTACACTGGACAGGCAATCCTCGGCGTGTGCCGAGCGGCTGATTGTGAGAGGCGAGAGGAAGACGTCGGTAGCAGAGGTGATTTACTTCACTTGTCTGTGGATTTCCCGCCGTGGAAGTTGTTCTCTCACTCATCTGGAGCCGAGCGCTCTGCAGGAGCTCAATCACAGAATCTAATCAAGAGGCCGGTACAGCAAACACTCCTGGCACATTGTACTGTACACACAGTGTCATTACAGCCTCAGCCGAGGAATGGAAAACACCGTGGAGACCTAATGGATGGAATCTGTACGGCTCTTACAGTCTCAACACTAGTGTGGTGGTATTTATTAATGTGGTGGTATTAAAACAAACACAGGGCTGTTAGAAAGGCGTTGACAAGACGTCACATGTTGCATTCATCATTTTAAACAGAGACATGCAACACTCAGCGATGGAAACAATCTGAACCTTTTTGAACGCAGAAAGCGACCGACAGGTCGTGTGACAAGTACGAACCAACCGGCTCCTCGGGAGTTGCTTCGATACGATACGCTGTTTTTACGTCAACGTTGCTGGTTGCTAGTGACGGCAGCGACAGTAGCACAAGCTAACAAAACAAGAAAGATGAGCTCTACTGAAAGATCAACAAAATACATAATTGAGACATTAATTGGTGGCATAATGATCCAATACTGGTATACCCGTTTTACACCAAATTAGTGTGTAAATGACATTTATTAAAGGCAGGAAAACCTGCTTGAAATAGGCGATAGAATCTTTTTACAATGGAAACACGTAGCCTCTCTGTGTTGTTGTTATCGACATCATGAAAACTCTGGAAAAGAGTTAAAGAGAAATGTATGGATACTTCTTTTATTATATCCGTTATTTATTCATAAATAATATCCATATATCTGTTATATAACGGGAGTCAGTAAGACACGTTTCTATTTCAGCTCAATTTGAAGTCTCCACCAAACCTAAAGCAGGGCAACAGAGGAGCTAACGAGTTCAGATCCCAGGACGCTTAATGCTTCAAACTCTGAGCAAATCAGCATTAAATCTGCATCACTGCCGATGTGTCTCCGAGCCGTCGCCTCACGATATATATTTGTTTTCTGAGATTTAGACGACCTCCAGTCCACTCTGCTGCTGCGACGTCAAAGTTAAAGATCTCGTCAAGAGGTTGACTCGTATAAATAGAACAACTGCCAGCTAAGTAGGCCTACTGGAGGGAGATGAATGTCTCTGCTCGGACAAGCTCGGGTCCGCCAGGTCTCCCTCCACACTCAGGAAATCACAGGAAATAATTCATAGCAAGAGAAACCATATCCGATCTACAGCTGTTAGGATGTCATGCTGATTGGAGGATGGCCTACCGTCTCCAAGGATCACACGGGTGATTCTGTTCTCAGTTTGAACATCTAGAGCAAAGTCTTTGTTGCAGCAGAGAGACAGAACCGCTCATCGTCAGCCCCGTTGTCCATCTCCTCTCCCTGTTTTGCGGTGAGATTCTGTTTGTCACTCGCTTCAGGGGCAGCAGCAGCAGCAGCAACAACAACTTGGAGTGCAGCAATATTAAGGGTCTGCGATTTGATTTGGATTGTGAGGCAATGAGGCAGAACGATCATCTTTACTCTGCAGGCTGTGCAGAGAGGAAACGGGAGGATTTTAATCAAATGCAATGAAACTGTTTTTTTGATTTTTTTGTGTATAGCCTCTGGTCAGGAATGAACAAATAGTGAGAGAAGGGCGGCTAAAAAAAAAACAACCACTTTACTGTATGGAATCCCAAACACTCTGTATTCTGCACCAAACTGCTTCTTCCAACGGCGGAAACACGGCAGTGAAGTGCAGCCCGTGGGCGAGCTGCCACGAGATGAAGAGCTGCTGCAGCCCATCCGAGCTCAGTGAGCTGTAAACGTTCTCATAAGTTTCACTTCTGAAGGCAAACCGACATACGACCTCATTCAACGGTTCCTGTGACGTCCTACGAGAAGTTACTTCTCCTCGTTCGTGCATTTCGAGGCCCTGCCGGGGAAAGATGTGTGTGCTGTGGAACAAAAACCTGAACATGTAGCGAACTCTTGCAGGTGGACATTCACCTGTTCTTCATCCAGTTCACTGCACAATGAACGAACATTTCCAAGGTTCTCGTGGTGTCTTTACAGACCTTTCTTCCCCCTCCTCTTAGTTTCTGCCCGTTATGTTTACTGCACTCAGCACATTTCCTCAGAGTCTCTCTGACGGTTTACTGTACATATAAGTCCGTCTCCAGTTCATCTGTGTTGCAAACAAAGAACACAAAGTCCTGGTTTAATATCGATGGCTTTGTTTCGTGGTGTCGGACATTTTCCATCCAAACAGCGGTTGAAGTGCAAACAATGAAGACGCAGTGTGTCTCCAGGTGTAAACAAAGCTACTCAAGTTAAAGTCTTAGAAATAAATATATAGTGAAGACGTTGCACAAACACAAACACGACAGCTTGTTTGCTCTTTATATTCCACAGGTTACGTCTCATAAGAGAGAGAAGAGCCGAGTGTTGTTTCTCCCAATAATGTGACATGAGATCAAACGTTATCCTCCGTCTGTATTCAGAAACATTGGGACGGTTTCTGTTTGTCTAAATCCTCTAAAGCTCGGAGTCTCTTACGACCGCAGCTTCTGAGCTCAACATAATCTCGCAGTTGTGGTTTTTTGTGCTTGTTACTGCCGCTGCGTTCAAACAAGCACAACATCAGCAGCTGAAACCCGGAGGTTTGCTTCTGTTTGCTAGATTTGTCACGTTTGATCCTGTGAATCACACAAACCAGTGATAGCGGTACACGTTTACAACGTTTGACTAAAAAGGGTGAATATACATTATAAACTCCATGCATGGATGGATTCCTGAATGGCCCAGAGGCCCAAAGTGACAAGACTCCCTCACGGCCTTCACCTACAAAATGTCGCTCTAAGAGACTCGAGGGGCACGAATTAACAAATGAATAATCAGAGAGCTGAATGCATGAATGTCTAATGCTGCAGAGGGGGACTGTATAGGCTCTGTGTTCATGCAGAATCCCCTCTGAATGAAAGCCACCGTGAGTCGCTCTGCTGCAGGAAAAGTTTTTGTAGCATAATAAATTCAAACCAAGGACACAGCCGGGGATTTATGGAAAGGCTGAGATTGTATCACCACACTGTACGATGATAATAAGCCTCCACCAATTCATCACCACGGCCAGGGACGCTTACCTCAGCTAAAGTCTCCATTCAATAGAAACAGTCAGTTTCTTTGCTATTTTCTTTCCTCATTTCTGATTCTCCGTCGTGATAAAGACACTCTTCCTCGGCTTTCCCCAGGAAGAGTGTCTTTATCAGACAATATCCGACTGGGTTCATCCATTTGTACTGTAAACTGACATGTATCATTCAGGAAAGAACACAAACTATACGCTGCTCTTAATTTAATAAAAACAGAGATGTGAATGCTGTTATCGGGCGTTTGTCTTGATGCCAACGTGTTTGTGTTTGTATTGAGTTGGGTTGGTGAGCGCACACAACCTGTTCTGCTCGGACACACGAGTCAAAGGTGAGAAAGATGGACGCCATATGGAATAAATCACCATTTTCCTGTTACACAAATAACAAAGAGGCAAACAATCGGGTAGGTCCAGCCATGACACAGGACAGTCAAGATGCACACCATGTGATTGAACGGTGCATCCTCATAAAAGCAGTTTTTATGAATTATAAACATGAAGTTTTTCTGTTATTAATGTGCGTTTTCCTAAAAATGTCACGCAACACGAGCGATTAGTGTCCCTGCACTGTTTAGGCAACAAAACTACCTGATTAGGTTTAAGAAGATATCGTGCTTTAGGTTAAAATAACTGCAGAAGCGACGCTCCTCAAGTATGGAAGTTATGTAACAAATAAGTCAACTTTAACTTTTGGCTTCACAGAAGACACAAACTACGGTCTCCTGGGTGAAAGTCCTGTTTTTAGACCCAGAGCTCCTCCCAGAGCTCCTCCCTATTATGTGGGTTATATACAATTATAGTGCGTTACTTTTTGTAGCTATGAGTACGAACCGTGTAATAAAACAGTCGTCTAAAACGCACTTTAAGGTTTCTTTAAAGCTGAAGTGCGTTCTGCCACAAAGAATTCCAGCTCTGATGAAAATGTTATTGAATTCCCAAACTGACCTTCTATTAATACATAGATCTAAAGAATTCATAACATTCATAAATTCAGATCATAATTAAATCACGTCCGGTTAGAAGTAAAGATCAACTTAGATTATTGATTAAACATTAAAAAATCCACTTTAAATGTCATGTACACTGGGAAATAGCAACAACCATCATTGCACTCTTTGGTTTTTAAAAAGCAGTTTTTTAAAAGCCTTTTTCACGCTTCAAGTCTCACACTCGTCATCTTTAAACACTGCTTCGCTAAATCCCTGTGGTAATCTGGGTTTGTCACAGCCTTTATTCTGAAATGGTGTGTCGGATCACATTTGCAAACACACAGTTGTTGAATGATCCTGAACGCAGAGCGCGCCGCTGCACAGAGGAAAACATTTAATAAAAAGAAGTGGTTTTGAGGCATCAGTTGGGAGGAAGGAGGCTGACGTCACGGCTGAGGGCTTCATTATCTTCTTAAATCAACCTCTCACGTGTGTCGCTGTTAGAGCCGATAAGGAGAATCCGTCTTCGTGTTTATCTCCTCGCTGCATCTCCACACAGGCTGTGATTATCCTTTTCTCTTCCTGCTCAGAGGCGTTGTCACTCTCTGCCGATTAGCATTCGAGAAAGGATCCTTCCTTCAGGAGAGAAGAATTCAAGATCACAGCCCTCTTGTTTCAGAAAGGTGGGAAGGTTCCTCCGAAGCCACTAACACCTGCGAACATCTGGCTTCTGTCTTTAGTGGGAAAGGTCGCAGTCGGCATTCATTCCCGGACAAATGGACTGCAGTAGTCACAGGTATTGATCGGCTCCAGCTCCGATCCACAGTGATGGAAGCAGAGATTTGGACCGTTATTAATGTACAAAACAGACAATTAATAGGCGGTTAAAGGGTCTGAGCTGACGGGTATTTAGTTGGTTGCAACCTGCACACAAACCACTAGATGTCCCTAAAACCTACACACTGGTCCTTTAATTCACAGCGTGAGATGTGACAAGAAACAGCTGTTAAATGAGCTCAAAGACACCAGACTCCATTGACAGAAACAGTCATTTTACTCAGCTGATCACTGTAAAACACATTGTACTCCTCTGTGGACTAAGACTAATGTTTAACTCCTGAGACCAACTTTTTAACGCCAAAAATGAACTTTTCTTATTTCCCACAAACGTCAACTATAAAGGCTGAATTCTCATATTTTAAGTCCTACAAACTAATTAAAGTAACTGATCTAATAAAGTAAAATAAGCAGCGATGTGTCTTAGAATAGTGACAATTAGAGCGGTTTAAAGCTCACTTAAGCCTCTCAACACTCTTAATAATGTCAAAACAGACGCGTCGTCCAATATGATAAGGAATAATCTATTAGGTCCGTGTCTTCTTCTTACATGCGTCTTAAAATAGTTCCCAGTTGGTGACGAAGTCCTGGACTTAACAAGGTTGATTTCATGCACCTGTAGTCCTCGTTAGCGCCGGTGTATCTGTAGACTGAAGCAGATGACGGTCTGTGTTTTGCTCATTTAATCTGTGAACGTTGTCTCGTAAACTGTTTCATCCCAGTGATGGAGTGGGTTGAAGCTTTGCGATCCCTCATGTCTCCAGTGACATTGCTGCTAACAAGCGTCTCTACACGCTCGCTGGTTGTTTAGCATAACGGATGTTTTCATTATATCATGTGGACCGAAGGAAACTTTTGTTAAAACGGCCCCGAAGACATCTTTACGGGTCCCGTCTCGTCTCACTCTTCCCTGTTAATCAGTTGGACTCCTCAGATGAACCTCGACCACGAGCAGATTGAGTTCATTTTAAAATGCAATGAGGAAGGAAGCAGAAAACGTCTCCCACATGACTCATTGTTGGCTGAGAGGAACTCAGGTGTTTCCTAATGAGTACAGCAGGAAACAAACTCTGCTATTTGTCAAGTTAATAACGCACAATGACAGAGCAGACGCTATTAAGAACACGCTGATGAATGTGACTCAAAGGGAGCTGGTTGGTAAACATTCAAAACTCCACTTTTAAAACTTTCCTTCGGGGTCACACACACACACACACACGGACGGTGTGTGTGTGTGTGTGTTTTAGCTAATTACTGAGCCTTTTTCTCAAAAAAGGAAACTCTGAATTGGTGGGTCGGTTTGAACCATTCCTCAGTGAGATTGGAGCTGCGAAGGATTGAGAGACAAACACATTGTTGGACTTTGTTGACTTAAAGTGATGAATCACACGTGTTATCGTTCTAAACAATGTCACACGCAGCAGGTGTAGCTGGTAACGTTTCCATTTAGCTGTGCCAGAAAGTCATCGTTTTGTTCTTAACCAAACGGACTGCAGCCAGTGTGATGGTGATTACTTCCACCTGTGCTTCTCCTGCTTTTGTTCTGCAGATGTATTCTCTGTTTCCCCCGTCGCTCAGGACGGACAGACTGACGTCTCCTCTGTTCACAGCTCAGGTCCGCTGAATGTTTTTTGATGTGCAAGTGGCCATTATTCTGCTCCCGTCTGATTTCAGTTCACAGACGTCCACGAACGCTCCGGCTAATTGCTGCAAGGCAAGGCCAAGGCCGCCGGCTGCTGCAGCTGTGTGCACACACGTCTTCATCCGGGGGTTTTCTGCAACAAAATGCATCTTTTGTGCACCGCTTGTGTTGCATTCACCTGTGGTTTCTATAGGCTGGAACAAAAGCTAGTCGTGCTGCTCTGTCACATCGATCGACTTGTGTCTGTGTGGGCCTAATGCACATGTCTCTGTACGTACAGGATGTAAGAACGCTGTTGTTGAACAGTTTGAAACCTTGTTCTGGTGCAGGTGGGTGGAAGGATTGCAAGTGAGAGAAGACTGAAGCATAAATTAAAGCTGCGTTTCAAATCACATACTTTTTCTTTTTGGAAATAGTCATTTGTAATGATTAAAAGAAATGTGTGGAATTGGGCGGCAAGTGCAGTTTAAGTGACAAATAATAACCTCAAAGTTTATTTAATGGGATTAAAATAAGTCACTTAGGACCATTATAGATTTGTATTAAGAGATCCAGAGGCATAATAAAAAGGGAAATGTGAAAATCAATAAATTGTAGCTGCTGAGTTGCTGCAAAGACATGTTACATGAGGAATGAGTCACTGTGGCCTGATTCAGCATATATCACAACACCTTTTATTAATTAGTACACGACTGACTGACTGGCTGCAGCAGGAAGTCAATTACTTTTCAGACATATATGCACGATGCTCATTATTGTAGCAATGGTTCAATAAATACAATGAAGTGATCAGGAGAACGATGATCTCGTGTGATTACAGCGAGGTGTATCTTCAGTCAGTGCGCTTGAACAACATGGAAATGTAGCGACGTCGATGGATAATATCTGGAAACACTGAGATAAAAGTCTGACTTCAAGTTGTTGTGAGGAACTTTTAACTGGTTCTGAACCAGTCTCACTTTAAACCTGATCCTCTATCAGACCTCCATCAGTAAAGAGACCATCAGAGAGAAGATGGTCTGTGAGGAGGAGAGCTCAGCTCCCGGCAGCAGCAGCGTCTCCTCCTCCTCCTCCTCCTCCTCCTCCTCCTCCTCCTCCTCCAGGAGCAGAGCTTCTCCTCTCTGGGAGTCAACACCGACACCACGCTGCTGGAGACCCAGGACGTGTTGCTGGACCCGCTGGAGGGAAGGGAGGCACGGGAGAACCAGAACCAGGACTGAGAGGGGCAGACTGTCAGACCCTGCTGCAGTAGAATGAGAGGTTTTCTAAAGAGAGTCTGGTGCTCTGATGCACCACTACTTCTGTCGTCCACAGGGACCAACACAATCAACACAAAATGAAAGTTCCGTGTAATAACTTTAATGAGGGATGTTTAATATATTGAGCCAATAATGTAAAGATCACTTAGTATTATGCTGTTAAATTATTCACGGCTTCTTCTCCTCCATCTGCAGCCAACGAGTGTCCAGTGAGCGTTCTGTGATTGTGTTTAAGGAGGCAGAAGTGTATCAAACACAAGTCACCTCTGTGGAGACGTACAGCACAAGCTTTCTACATCGTTGTCATTTTCTCCTTACATTCAGTAAAATCATGTGTACAGAATGAGCCATCTGTGTCAGTCACGAACACTGAACAGAGATTCAGGAGCAGCAGCGACGACGTTTTCCTTCATGAACAAAAGAACGTTTTAAAAAACTGCGTCTCTCGACCTAAACATCGCCTCATAATCCTCGACTTGAGTGATATTTTGAGGAGAATTTCCCTGATCCACACACACTCTCATGGGAACTTTCATCTCAGAAGTAAAAAATAACGCATGTCAAGCATCTTTTTACTGTCTCACTGCGGCCCTCCTTAATCCTCCGTGAGTCCGAATAACAAACTAACAAGGAAAGAAATCTATGTTGGTTCATCCGGCTCATGTAGAAGCAACGATTTTCAATGCTGCGTCTTCACTTCTGTCTGTCTTCTGCCAAGCAGATGTGATTTGTGATGTTTCTGATTGTTTTTCGTGGGAGGGGAGGGGGGGGGGCGGGGGGGGGATCTCTGCTTTATTCACATGCAGGGGCCAGGTGAGGGCCTCCTGAGGTTTCTCTTTCAGACAGTGTGTTAATGGTGAGCAGCCACGCTGAGGGAGGGAGGGAGAGAGAGAGAGAGAGAGAGAGAGAGAGAACTACATGGAATATTAATGCTTTGAGTCACACCGCCTCTTCTTTCCTTGGAGGGGAAAAAAGAAAAGCCATTTTCACAGTATTGTGAAAAAAGGTCTGACTCTGGTCTTTGATCTCAAGTTTTGCAGGAGATGCATGTGTGTGTGTGTGTGTGTGTGTGTGTGTGTGTGTGTGTGTGTGTGTGTGCATCCCGGATGAAGATGGAGATGTGAGGTGGCAGCTGACGGACAGGAATCCCGGTCAGATCTTCTTCCCACAATTACCGACCCGTCCGTGTGACGGTGCTGGACTGTGACCTCCAATCTCAGAGGCTCAGGGCCTCTTTTTTTTTTTTAAACTTATTTATTTTCTTCTGTCCCCTCAGATTATCTCACACTTTGATTCCTGCCAGAGCAGAACGGTGGTGGGGGGGGGAGGAGGGGGGGGGGTTTAGCCAGGCAGAAAATGTGAGGACCGAGCTGGGGTGGGGGGGGGGGGCTGCGTAATTGACTTTGGAGAGCGGCTGGGAGGATTCAGGTGGAGGAGGTGTATCTGATTGCTCTGTCTCCCTTCATTCCACACCAGATAAACAGCGACAAACACAAGCTGCCAGTTAGTTTGATGATGTCGTATTTTAATGACTTCCTCTCTCCTCCGCAGTTATTTTGGGTCGTCGGTCTGAGGACGAGGTGGTGGATCCACAGATGGACACAATACACAATATCCAAAGTAGTGGTTTTATCCAGGAAAACATAATTCACCGTCACAGGGCCCATTGTATGGAAGACCATTTCTACCACTGTGATGAAAAAAAGGATAAAATAATAATCAATATTTTTGCCTTAGTTTCTCAAACTAATGATTTATTATCTCAAAATAGTGAGAAACGTTAATATGCTGACTTAGTGTCTCATTATTTTAAGATCTCTAGTGTCCACCAGGGGGCGACTCCTCTGGTTCTATAGAAGTCTATGAGAAAATGACTCTACTTCTCTCTTGATTTATTACCTCAGTAAACATTGTAAACATGAGTTTATGGTCTCAATCTCTAGTTTCAAGTCTTCTTCAATACAGCATGATGTTCATTTAGTACATTATGGTCCATTTAGAGTCAAACAGACCATAAAGCAGGGGATGCTTTAGGGGCGGGGCTTACTGTGATTGACAGGTCTCTACCAGAGATGTGTACGGCGTCTCTACGTCACTCCTCCTCAGTCCAGATATCACTTCCTGTTCATTGGTTGTGAAGAAAACAACATGGCAACGACCAGAATCCAAGATGGCGACGGCGAAATTGCCGAACCGTGGTCCACATTACCACGACAAGTCCACTTCTTTACAGTCTGTGGTTTTACCAAATAAAGAGTTCTGCTGTCTGACTGCTTGTGTTTTCTGGTCACAGCGGGTTTAGTTTCTATCAATGTTGCCAGAACTCAGCAGTTACTCTTATTATGGAACAAAACCCCCAAAACAAAGCACTACGTTGTAAAAGTCCAACAGCAAAAAAGCAGGTTGGTCCGTTGCTGGTTAAGTGATGATTAGGTATCAATGGTATTTGACCCCCCCCCCACACACAGTTATCATTCATGCCTCCTCTGGTCTCGGTGGCAGTAAATGGACTCCAGGCTCAGAAGCAATGCATCTTCATCTCACCGCTTCACACTCCAGAAAACAGGCTATTCGTCCGCCGCTCGATCCGCTAATCTCTCTTAAAAAGCTCACATGTACTGCAGAGTTCTGGTATCTGTCTTATCTGAGGAGGAGGAGGAGGAGGATCATCTCTAGTGTAGAAGTCACCTTTGGCCTTGAATTTAGAGCAGAACCGCAGTTGTTGCAGGAAAAGTGCTGGAAAACAAGCCAGTGGTGAATGTTTCCTCCGAGGGCTACTTCTTCTCTATAATTGAAAGGTCAGCGCCCGAAATGAAAGTTCATTCGTGCCTGCAGATATACTGCATGTGTCAAAATAAAAGCCTGCATTAACAACCCCCACACAGAGCCAATATCTTCAGTACCTCCTCATGGCTTTAACAACCACACACCTGACCCCCTTTGATGGCTGGAATCCTCCATTGTTTGTGATCGGAGGAGATTCCTGCAGCCAACGCTCCCTCAAGTGGCAACAATAAGTCACAACAATAAGTCACTCTTCATGAGCGTTATCACCATGTTGGCTGGTTTCTCTTTCAGGTCTAACTAGACGTGGACTCTGGTGGCTCACTGAAGCCCCCGTGTGGACTCGAGTGGAAACATCTGCTGCAGCTCTTGAGATAGAAATGTTCCAGTGCACGAATAGACAAATATGTTTCTCTATGTTGTGACATTTTATACACAATCATTTAATCTAGAAAATAATCGTAGGTTGCAAATAGGATTACAAATATAGATGTGAAGCTGATTGTGTCGGCTCTACCTCAGTCCATCGAGAGGGAACCAAACTCCATGGAAATCCATCTAATACCACGTAACATATGTATTTCAACAATAACAGAATGAATGTCGTTAAATAAAAACATGTGGCACCTTCCAGCTGTTGTGGTTGGTGACCACTGACTGGACGTGACGATGAACTGAACTGTGTGAGATCTTTTTATTGTGTTCACTGAGGAACGAACTCGACTCGTAGCTCAGCTTTGTACACTGCAACGCAGGAAATATACAGGAAACCACACGAGCCAAATAAAAGGAAACAACTCATTGAAATAAAAGAACTGGCGTTTCTCTCAGTTAAAAGTCCGTTCTTCACTCGGGCCTTCAGCGGGTCTTCAGCCTCTTGGTGTCTTGGCTGCGCGTCTCCTCCTCCTCCTCCTCCTCTCTTTTAGCTCCTCGGCTCACGCCGGGCGTCTTCTCCACTCCGTCCACCTCAGAGACGCTTCCTCTCGGGTTTCTCAGCTCCCTCCTCTCCCGTCTCCCCTCCATCTCGCCGATCTCCTCGGCGAAAAGGGTTTTGAGTGCGGGAATGAGCCTGGGGAGGATTCTAAAGTCCCCGAAGCGAATCTGAGGAAATGGAGGACATGATTGAGTAGCAGGTTATAACTCCTAAAAACAAGAGAGGCTCATGAATACTGTGACTCGACTCGAATCAGCAGTGAACTGAAATATCTAAGTGTAGAACCACTGAAAGCTCAAATGATGCATTCAGGTGCAATCGTATATATAGAAGAAAAAGGCTTCTGTCACACGACTTACTCTCATGTGGTCGAACGATATCCCCACTCTGTCGTTGAAGTCCTCGCTGAAGAGGGGGATCTTGGCGTAGCGCTGGCTGAAGTGGTTCAACATGATGAAGTCGGCGTTCATCTTCATCCCGATGCCGATGGCCTGCGAGGTCGTGCTGTCGGGGAAAGAAAAATAAATAAAACACGGAGCACGAAGCCGAGAGATTTACTGACGTCTCAGTTTTAGGGACATAAAAGATGTTTTTGCAAAGACAGACTCTCACTCTGGAACCATAAAAGAAGGTGCAGAAATCAATATCATATCTGTGGAGAGTAGAGATATTTAGCAATGCACTCAAGATATAAGTGCAACCTCACACAGGCAATAAAGTGCATTTATTGTGTTTGCCGTTAATTATTCTATTAAATTCACACGAAGCATCTCTGCACTCTGTGGCTTTACTCACCTGTGTCTTTTCTCCACAGCTTCCTCCTCCAGCCCGTCCTCCAGCGTGGCCTCGTGGATCAGTAAGGTTGCATTCTTTCCTGCAGAAAAAAAAAAAGAAAAGTGGAATGAGAGTCCTGAATCACAGAGAAGCACTAACGGCCTCTTCCCCCGTCCCCCACAGGAAATCAATCAGGTAGTCGGAGTAATCAAGAATCGGCACGCCCTCCTTTTGTCCGCCGAGCCGATGCCATCTATAATGAACAGGCGTGGGATACACTCGCCGTCTCCGGGAGGCTCCGCTTGGACCGAATCCAGTCAAGCAATTTAAGAAGAGTCAATGAAGTGGGATCCCGCAGGAACCTCTTTAGAAAGAGGCCTGCCAGCTCGCAGAGTGATCGAAAGCATTACGGAATATCTGATCAATTATTCAGATGCCGTTCGACGACCTTATATGAAGCTCTCTGGATTATTGAAAGCCTCCGCTCGATTTGCTCTTACACGCTCTTGTGTGTAGATACACTTTGAGTTAAATGTGGACTTTTTAAAAATGGCCCTGAGTGGAACTGACCGGTGTGTACGAAGGCATCGCAGGGCATGGTGTCGCCAGAGAACGCCAGCTTCCAGCCGGACCGGTGAGAGAAGCTGCAGGCGAAGGCGTTCTTACAGTGACGCACGGTGCACGTCTGGAACTGAGACACACACACACACACACACACACACACACACACATTAATAATAAATACATTTAAAAAGACACGTCACTAACAAAAAGGATGTGATGTTCAAGCACCTTCTCCAAATCGTTCTTCTTCAGCAGTTCCTGGATGAACGACTTCGTCCTCTGCCTGGGCACCTCGCCGCCGTCGCACAGAACTTTGTTCGGGATGAGGCTGAAAAACACAAAAACACACAAAAATGTAGATCTCTTAATTAAAAAAGGGTTCATCTCCGTACGCTCAGGGTGCTTCTCATTATGCAAACCAGGATTTCCAAAGTGGCAACCTCCGGTTCTGACAAGTGAAGTCAAAGCTTCATGTGTTAAAGCTGCATTCTCTCTAGTGTCCACCAGGGGGCGACTCCTCTGGTTGTATAGAAGTCTATGAGAAAATGACTCTACTTCTCTCTTGATTTATTACCTCAGTAAACATTGTAAACATGAGTTTATGGTCTCAATCTCTAGTTTCAAGTCTTCTTCAATACAGCATGATGTTCATTTAGTACATTATGGTCCATTTAGAGTCAAACAGACCATAAAGCAGGGGATGCTTTAGGGGCGGGGCTACACAGTGATTGACAGGTCACAGATCAGAAGATCCTACAGGATGTTTGAGGGCGAACAATTTCTGGGTCTAATGAGTCAGCATAATGAAAGGTTCACACACACACACACACACACACACACACACAGACTAATCATCTTCAGACGTCTTTGTGTTCACGTACTTGATGTGGTTGAGGATCTCCTCGCAGTAATCGTGATACTGGCTCAGCCAGGTCATGATCTGGACCGGAGCCACGAGGTAGACGGGGCTGAACGTCTTTCCCAACGTTGTCTGGGAGACACAAACAGTTACGTTTGTTTAATACATTAAATAACCGAAAGATAGGACGTCGTATTACAGTTAAAAAGGAGGTTAATACTCTTTTACATACCAGTGCTCGTTCCCTCTGATAAAGCAGCATTAGCAGCCCCTAAGAAGAAGAAGAAGAAGACGTTGTTTAGAAGCAGCTGAAATGATCTGTATTTCCTGGTATTGAAACACAACGTGGTTGCACGGTATCGTGCACAGCTTGCTTACCGTGTGGTGGTCAGCGTGCATGTGTGAGATGAAGACGGTTGAGATCTTGGACAGAGCGTCGTCCACGTCGTCTCCGTAGTGTCTGCAGAGCTGACCGAAGGTTCCCTCTCCACAGTCCAGCAGCACCGACTGAGTCGGGCTGCACGCAGAGAACGAGCGCTTCATTAGATATGCAGCAGGTGATCGTGTTCACTTAATAGAGGGAAGGCTAAATCGGGATCTTTATTCACATTGTGCAGCTCCTGGTTATTCTATTTTGGGTAAAATGTTGCGTTGGAAGTGTGCACCAAAGTGATCAAATATGTAAATTTCAAGAGATGATTAAAAAAACCAAGAACAAGCAACAAACTACAGAAGAACTTGTGCTGCGAACGGTAGTTTTATGATCCACTTCTCATTGGAACTAAAAGCATATTAAAAGTGGATCTACCTGTGTGGAAAGCGGAGATCCGTACCTGATATTAACTAAAGTGCCGCTGACGTTTCTGATCTTCATCGGTAGAGCCGATCCTGTTCCCAAGAAAACCACCTCCGGGTGTTTCTCTGCTGTAGAAAACACAACACGCTCGTATACTTTCCCTTCACACCACTGGAGGATCCATCCACTTAAAAGTAACAAACACTTTTGTCGGGCTGTGAAGTAGGAAAAAGAAAGCGTCCCTCCGGAGGAGCTTTAAAGAGGAGAAACTCACCAGAAAGCGCTGCGCCGTCAGCGGAGCAAATCTTCCTGCACTTGTCCACTTCTTCCAGAAAGTTTGGGACCTCAGACGCCTCTTTCACAAACTCCTCCGTGTTGCAGGAGGGGATGGCGTCTCTAACGAATGAGAAGCAGAGTCAAGAAGACACACACCGCTGCCCGCAACAAGAACACAGGGATTCTGTCTCACATCTGACCTCGAGGCGCCGCTACAGTACTTGACAGAAAGAGGAGGGAGAAAAAAACCTGACACTTTTAAGACGAGGTTAAAAAAGAAGAGCGGAGAAAGAGCGGCCGAGTGCAACGGTTCCAGATTGTTTTCTGTGACGAGGAGCCGCTCGGAGCTGCAGAGTAATGTTGGCTAAATTTGTGTGGGGGGGAAGGGGAGGGGGAGGGGGGTGTGAAGGACAAACTAACCTTTGCCACTCCATGACGGGTCTGAGCTGGAACTTGAGCAGACACTCGGCTCTGACGTTTGGGACGTGCAGCTCAGCCGGAGCCTCCTGGGGAGGAAAACACACATTCTCTGTAGAAACACTGCAGTCAGTGCCGAGGGAAAGGAGGCGGAGTCATGTGATGTGATGCATGAGTAACGAGCTACACACCAACAATGTGACACAAACCACCACCGCTGCTAACGACTCCTTTCATTATCAATTAACTTTACGGATTATTTTTTGGGGAAAATGTAAGAAAAATGAGACGGATATAATATGAAGAAAACTAGAGAGAAGTTACAGTTCATGTCCCCTCGAAGCTCCTTCAGGTCTGATTCAACGTGACGTTTCACTTTGTAGATCTGTTGACGTTACAGATGTGAGTTTTTTGGGGGATACCTTTGATTTGTAGGACTTGAGTTCTGGAAAGATGTCGCGGTGGATCACGTTCAGCTGGGCCTGGATCTTGTGACTTCTGACGTTGTGGACCGTACAGACCTGCTCATTCAGGATCAGGTGTTCTGTTGTGGACGGAAACCTGCAGACACACACACACACACACACACACACACACACACACACACACACGCACACACACTCAAAAACAAGCCAGAATCTCCGTGGAGTGCTTTCTAAAGAGGGAGAACACAAACCTCTCCATCCAGCGTTGGTACTGATCTGTGGACAGAACGGACTCTGGAGTCATGTGGACCACCAGAGCAGCAGAGTCCTCCGTCGCCCCCGTCTGGTATCTAGAGGAGACGACACACTTAAATACTTCATTCAACATCCACAAACACTGAACAAAATACTGATTTGAGTCGAGTGTGACGGCTTATAGAAGGTATGACATCATTCATGAAATATTCACAATAAGGATAAATCAGCGTCTCCATGAGGCTTCACACGACTAAAGACGACCGTGTGAATCACTGCTGTGATGAATAAAATGCACATCACAGTTCACACTTCTACCTCCTCAGCTGCAGGTTGGAGCAAACCGCTTCAACAAACTCCTCAGACGGACACTCCACGACGATGAAGACTGGTCCTGGATCAGTGGGGGTGCAAACCTGCTCGGGCCGGATCTACGAGACGACGGACAGAAACACATTTCAGAGCTGCAGCCTAATAAATAAACAGAAGAAGAAGAAGAAGAAGAGGGTAAAATCAGCACCTCTCTTCCTTCGTACGTGACGGTTTTCCCGCCTTTCAGAGCTGCGATGAACGGACCGATGGCTGCTGTTCCTCTGTGGAGGGAAAGGTTTCATACGAGTTAGAATAGAAGTCATGAACGGCAGCTTTAATAATGTTTGGGTAGTGGTGATACTCGGTGTGCCGTTATGATAAATGACTGTATGAATATGATAAAAGGTTATCTGAATCCAAAGGCCTCTGCATTAATATAGCAATCAATAACCTCAGTAAATAAAGCAGCGTATGATTAACACTCACACAGGCAGACCCAGCTCCCTCGCTTGAGCCACTAAGAAGTTCCCTTTCTTGGGGTGAAGCTGTGAAAGTAGAGAAGAAGATGATGATGAAGAAGAAGAAGAAGGTCAGATACAAAGCGAGAACATCACATTCATGACGACGGCGGTTTTTTTCTAGAGTTTCCTACCTTACATATGAAGGAAACCACCAAAGAATTATCTCTGGTTGCTCTCCGTCTGTCACCTGCAAACAACAACAACAACACTCAATGTTGCTCCTTCATTTCCACTGTGCAATGCATTGTGGGACAACAGCCTCCATTAACACCACACTCAAATATTAAGTCATTTCAGACTTCTTATTGACACCCGACTGACTTTTGTAATAACTTTAAAAGTTTGAGGATGAATCTGAAACTCCTCAAAGCAGCAGGAAACATTCACAGAGTTCGATTATTGACGAAGCTTCAGGATTTCCCCCTTTTTAGTTTGTGACTTATGCAAAATCCCCAAAACTCACTCTGATCGTCGGCGCGGCTGTTGGCGTGGAGGTTGTCTTTCCGGGGGGAGGGGGGGCCACCAGAGGGGCTGCTGCCGCCCGACTTGGGGGAGAGCTTTCTGCCGTCAGCCCTCGAGTGAGCTGAGAGAGAGACGACACAAAATAATCAGCAAAAACAAAAGCACTTTGAGAAAAAGACCAAGAGAAGAGAGAGACTCACCGAATATTGGCACCTGGTAAACCGTCATCGTCTCGTCGCTGTACGTCTCATCATACGGACGCACCGCTAAGAGTCAACGACACAATCAACATCACACAACTGATGCTACACACACAACTGATACTACACACGACTGATACTACACACACAACTGATGCTACACACGACTAAAAACATTAATCAGATCAGAACATCAACATACACAGCTTGATCTCTTCTAGTGGTCCAGAGAACGACTTGATGGCGTGCAGATAGTTCCTCTTTAATATAAAAACAAAAGGCAGAGAAGAAGAAGAGATCAATAAAAACCAAACGTACAGGATTTAATATGTAAAGACAGTATTTAATAATACTATATTTAATATGTAAATACAGGATTTAATGTGCAAATACTGTATTTAAATATGTAAAGGCAGTATTTAATATGTATATACAGTATTTAATAATACAGTATTTAATATGTAAATACAGGATTTAATATGTAAAGACAGTATTTAATATGTAAAGACAGTATTTAATATGTATATACAGTATTTAATAATACAGGATTTAATATGTAAATACAGGATTTAATATGTAAAGACAGTATTTAATATGTAAAGACAGTATTTCATATGTATATACAGTATTTAATAATACAGTATTTAATATGTAAAGACAGTATTTCATATGTATATACAGTATTTAATAATACAGTATTTAATATGTACATACAGGATTTCATATGTACGGTACAGTATATGGGTTTCTCACCAGCTGTGGAGGTCCAGAGAGGACACACTCTGGAACACCGGTGTCCTTCAGGGTTAATATCATCCCTGCAGAGGAAAAATAATAAATCTCAGATATTCATTGATTCTATTGATCAATAGTATATACTCAGGCAGGGTTTTGATTAGAAATGGTTTATTAGACATTATTTTATTAATTTACTTTATTGTATTTAAGTTTATTGTTATTTTATGAATCACTTATTTTATTGCAAAGTGCAGCTGAACGACTTCTAAAAAGGACAAAAAGATGACAACATTTAACTCTTCTATAACCTTCATTGGTTTCCTGTTTCCTTCAGAATAAAATCCTCTTTTTGTTTTACTAAACACTGGCTGGTCTGACTCCTCAGTTAATAGTTGATAATCTTTCTTTTTACTTTAACGTTTTCTTTAATAAACACATCGTATTTGTGCAACATGCTTGTTTGTATGTACGTCTGGATGGATGTCTGTTTATTCGTTGCTATGTTTCTGTTTTTATATAAATCTTAACTGCTTTTGTAAGATGTGTTGCTTTACAAACACATTTGAATCTGAAAGCTGTAATGTTGTTATTCGGATGTTACTGACCTGATAAACCTCCCACATTGTCCCAGCTCAGTCTGGTCAGGAGGATGTTGTCCAGTCGAGCAGCTTTCAGTCTGTTAGAGGAACATGAAGACGTTAATGTTCTCTGTCTCCGTCCACCAGACTACGGTCATTTAAAACATAAGCATTTAACACATTAAACCAGCTTACTTGTGTTCCTGCATGAGTCTCTGTGTTCCTTCACCACAGTTGAACAGATATCTGCAGAGAGGAGAGTTAGTCAGCACTTTATTTAACCTGCAGCACTGACTTTAGGAGGCTTACACAGCCCTGGTTTCAAAGTAAAAGCATGGCCTACTGAAGACTCATTTGTGTATAAGTTACCTGTTGTACTCGGAGAAGACGTAGAGCGACGCCGCATTGTCTCTGCTTCCAGCACCGACCACCTGCACGTACACCGTGGACGGTCCGTGGACGTCCCCTCGCTTGCCCCGGTTCTCTTTGGTCTTTACCCGCCGCAGCGGCTCCTTGTGCTTGGCCTTCTTCAGACCCAACGGCTGCCTCGTCTGGTTGTTGTCATTAGTAGCCATTGTTCGGAACAACTGGAAAACAGTCCGGTGGAGAGGAAGATGACAGCTTGTGACAGCCGGAGGACCAGCAGCTCTGCCTTTGATAACCAGGAGTGTGAAGGACCTGAGCTTCAAACGGACCGTATTCATAATAAATAAACTGCAATGATTCAAACAACCAGCGCCGATTAGTCAGTTAACGCCCGTTTGTACATTTCCACGCTTTTCAAATGAAAACAAGTTACCTAACGGGAGCTGGGTGCACATTCAGCGGGATTCTAGAGGTTGGTTCACACATGTGACACTTTTTCCGGCATCTAATGATGACGTTGAGGAATCTTGACGCTCATTGGTCGGTGTAGTTATTATCCAGGTCTGTGGACCAATCACAGCGGCGTTTTAAGAGAAGGAGGCGGGGATAGCTCCAGTAAGTTACTGGTGCAGGTTACTGTATACCAAATAATATATATATATATATATATATATAATATTTATAATATATATATATAATATTTAAAATATATATTTATAATATATATAATATATTTATAATATATATACATTTTGTGTTAATATTCATATTATTGTGTAATTATTTATTTTGATGCTTTAACATTGTTTTTTTACTTTTTATACCAATAAAGAACTGAATCGAGTGGACATTTTCAACTGCAGTACAGTATTTTCCATTTGAAGCAGTCACATGAAGGTTTCAACTATAACTTTTAGATTTAAAATATATTTAAAAGTAAACAACGCCAAATTTCAACATTCATACACATTATTCTTATGGTCTAAGACCCCAAAAATATAAGTAAACACTAACAAGTTCCTCCTGAATCCCAAAACGTTCTACTGCTCCGTAGATAATTAATTATTCATCATCAAAGACATATTCACATTCACAATACACAGATATAAAACCCCAATTACTTAAAGCTAGTGTGTAGGATTTGGTGACATCTAGTGGTGAGACTGGAACTTCTCCCGTGTGCCAAGCGTGTAAAGGAGATACGGTGTCCGGCACTAAAACATGAGCGGTCCTCTCTAGAGCCGGTGTTTTCTTTTATAATTTGTGTAGAAAGATGTCAGTGCAACACAGAGGACTCCATGAAGAGAACCGGCTCCTTACGTAGATATTATATTCCCTCTATGCTAATAGATCCCCTAAATCCTCCACACTGACCCCTTTAAGGTGAACCCTTCCAAAGAACAGAGACACACACACACACACACATGTCCTTTCTCCTCCTTTATTCATACATCAGCATATAGTCCACTGTACAGCGAGGACTGGACTGCAGGTCTAACATGATTCGGACCACCGACACTTTTTAAACTGCTTTATACCCAGAGAAGCAAAGTTCCATTAAGATACCAAACACGATGCTTTCAGTTACGCACATGGAAGAGGTGGGACAATTCACAAAGAGCATGATTCCAGTATGTTGAAGAATTTATCTTTTTTTTTTTTTTGGTTCCATAAATACAAGTTTGACATTATTATTATTATTATTATTTCTTTTATTTTTTTTAAATCACTGAACTAACCACGGAGGTGAGTCCTCGTTAAGATGAGTCAAGACCATATGATTGATTCCGCTGCTACTATACTTACACGTGTGTGTGTGTGTGTGTGTGTGTGTGTGTGTGTGTGTGTGTGTGTGAACAAGAGAAACAGAAGTGTTGATATATTATACAGACATGACTGAAATGAACACCACTGTTATTGCAAATGGTGTGTTTTTTTTAGTGTTTTTTTTTTTTTACAATTCTCTTCTTAACACTGCAATAAGGGGACCAAGCAAATTTACACAAGGATTTTGTTTTGTTCACTTTCTTGTCTTTGTCTTCTTTTTCTTTTGTTTTAAGTGTGTTTTTACTGTTGCAGACTTGGTGAATATATTTATCGGTGCGTTGCCACATCAGTCCATGTACATCGGGGAGCTGGGAGACGTCGGCATCTGATCCATGAGCCGGCACACGTAGCTCGCCACGTCCACCGAGCGCTCCTCGTACATCTGGATGAACGGATCTTTCTGGAAGAGGACAAAGAGGAAAGTGGAGTTATGATACCAACAAAAAGAACAATGTGAGACATAAATAAGAGCTCCTGTGACTGGATCTAAAGGGTGTTTCCTCATGTTTTTGTGTCTAAGTGACGAACACTTTATTTAATTGCTTCAGCATCGAGTGAAAAGCGCTGCAGCTGCTGAACGTGCTGCAATGTAATCAATCCTCACCGTCAATGTACAGAAGAGAAACGTGCTGTCTTTTTTTTCCGCTGACAGACTCAGATTGAGTTTTCTTTACCTTACGTTTGATCCGGTCTGTTTGTCATCGAGGTCTAATGAAGTCTAGCTCAAGGAGAAGTCTAAATATTCATCCATTACATTGAAACTCTTTTAGATCACACTGTCAGTTCTCTCTCCATCCTCCATTCCTTTAATAATGGACCCGTTTCAAAAGACTTGGATACAAAAACAGGAGGAAAATAGGGTTGATAACGACCAAAGTCGTGCATTAACTCTGTTGTAGACTTCTTCAGCGGATACTTTATGAGTGAACAGAACTCACCAGTAGCTCTTTGTACTTTGGCCTTTTTGACTCGTCCTTTGTAAGGCTGGAGAGAAGATGACAAATAAAACAAGTGTTAGAAGGAGGACGCTGCAGTTCAGCCATCTGTCCACCAGGGGGACATCTGGAGTCTGCTCCCAAGGAAACAACTGGAAACAACTGGAAGCAGGTTTTTGATTTCCTGATGTAAGAACATCATTCAAATTCATTTTTCAGGGAAATATTGCTGATTAATTTCCTCACCACACGTTGACAAAGGAGATGAATTTGGGAGAGAAGCGCCTCTCCTCCGAGTTGCTGAGCTGCGGCGGGTCTCCCCTCACCACCTGGGTCAGCTGGTCGAACACACTGTTCCACTTCGGGTAGGGGAACCTGCCAGTGGCCAGCTCGTACTGGAAGACACGGGACAACGTGATCAGGTACAATGTGATCAGGTACAACGTGATCAGGTACAACGTGATCAGGTACAACGTGATCAGGGACAACGTGATCAGGTACAATGTGATCAGGTACACCGCGATCAGGTACAACGCGATCAGGTACAACGCGATCAGGTACAACGCGATCAGGTACACCGTGATCAGGTACACCGCGATCAGGTACAACGCGATCAGGTACACCGTGATCAGGTACAATGTGATCAGGTACAACGTGATCAGGTACACCGTGATCAGGTACACCGTGATCAGGTACAACGTGATCAGGTACAATGTGATCAGGGACAATGTGATCAGGTACACCGTGATCAGGTACAACGTGATCAGGTACACCGTGATCAGGTACAATGTGATCAGCTACACCGTGATCAGGTACAACGTGATCAGGTACACCGTGATCAGGTACAACGTGATCAGGTACACCGTGATCAGGTACAACGTGATCAGGTACAACGTGATCAGGTACAACGCGATCAGGTACAACGCGATCAGGTACAACGCGATCAGGTACAACGCGATCAGGTACAACGCGATCAGGTACACCATGATCAGGTACAACGCGATCAGGTACACCGCGATCAGGTACACCGCTGCTCTAAAACCATGAACCAGGTGTGAAGGGTCATCAGAAGGACTCGAGCACCCTCTCCAAAATCAAATTAAAGCTCTTTTTAAGGTGCATTTTCAAGCTTTTCCAGCACCTAACAGCGGTGGTAAACAACCTATTTATACACAGTACACACTGTTTATACTGTTTACTGATTATTTCACTTCTTCGTCACATTCAATCAGATGTTATTGTGCCGTAAACTACCAAAAATGATGCAGCATCCTACAGGAGGGTGAGAAAATTAAACGAGTTTCGTGTTTCAAAGTGTGTCACTGGTTTGTAAGCAGACAAGTGTGAATCCTGAACCAGGACAGTTAAATGAAGTTATGATTCCTATGAATATGAGAGTGTTCAGTGTTCAGACTCACCAGTGTGATTCCCAAACTCCAGACGTCTGAGCGGACGTCGTAGCCCTGCCGGGACGCGCTCGGGTCTATTCGCTCCGGCTGGAAAGAAAAAAAAAAAACAGGAAACAGATTCACATTAAAGTTTCAAAACAAAAGTAGACGGATGAATAAAATCCACGCTGGACTTTTCAAAGACACGAGTGTTTCATTTAGAGGACACGTTTCAGGTGAAGAAGAGCAGCGATGTGTTCGTGGAGCAGAAGTACTCTTTAAATCTTTATTAATAAAAACATGGAGAAATGGATTTTTGTAGGTGTGTTAACAGTATTGATGGAGTGACACAAAGAGATATCCTAAACCTCCTTCTGCAGAAACCTTTAAATCTAATATATCAACAACATGAAACACCAATGTTTAACCGGGTTCTATCCCATGTTCACGTTTCTGTTCTGGGAACCTTTTTAAAGTAGCACATCATTAATGTAAGTGATCAACTCTTTGAGTTAACGGTTAAATTCATCTGTAGCTTCTTGTACAGTATGAAGCGGATCATGATGAAGCTGTTAACTGATTCTATGATGAAGTGTTTTAAAGCCTGCGTGCGTCGCTCAAAATCATATGTATTTTAGTTCCAGACTCCATTACAAGAAGGAAACAAGGTGTTCATACCAAAACTGGGTCAAAACAAATCCGCCTCTGCACAACCCCCCCCCCCCCCCCTTCTGAGAATACCAAGACAGCTCATCACCTCTGGGCATGTTTTCACCTGCACTAAACACCATCATCAGCCCTCAGGTGAGCAGCGTGTTCCCTCACAGAGAGCTGAGTCGACAGAGCTGCAAGAAAGAATGTCTCTCGCTGCCGTGAGGGGGAGAAAAGGAAGCTCCTCTCTGAGGCCTGATTCAGACGCTCATGTCACCCAGAGGAGAGGGACGGTCTGTGGGACGGTCCGTGGGACGGTCCGAGGGACGGACTGTGGGACGGTCCGTGGGACGGTCCGAGGGTATTTTCTGTCATTTAATAATTAATTGTTTCATCAAAATAATGATTATAATCACTGGTTGCAGCCCTAAACAGCTTAACAACAGCACAAAGCGTTGTGAATAAAAACCTAACCTCCTCGTGGATCCTACATGAATGTTTCGTGAGCCAAAGAGCAGAGTCGTCTGTATTTAAACTATGAGTGGGGCTCCAGCAGCTGTCCTGAGGTCAGTGTTTCTACGTCATTTAAAGCTGCTGTAACACCTGGACAGGAGCAAGAAACCAGAGCCGAGATGAGTGAGTGAGTGAGTGAGTGAGTGAGTGAGTGAGTGAGTGAGTGAGTGAGTGAGTGAGTGAGTGAGTGAGGTGGCGTGCCGCTGGGTCGTGATAGATCCAAACCAAATTTAGAATGGAAACTGCTGTGGAGGAAGGAGGATGACGACACGCTGAGATCACCTCTTTGAACGACAAACACTCAGTGCTCTTCAATTATGCACACAACACACAACACACAACACACACACACACACACACACACACACACACACACACACACACACACACACACACGTTCTCTGGTAGAGACCTGTCAATCACTGTGTAGCCCCGCCCCTAAAGCATACCCTGCTTTATGGTCTGTTTGACTCTAAATGGACCATCATGTACTAAATGAACATCATGCTGTATTGAAGAAGACTTGAAACTAGAGATTGAGACCATAAACTCATGTTTACAATGTTTACTGAGGTAATAAATCAAGAGAGAAGTAGAGTCATTTTCTCATAGACTTCTATACAACCAGAGGAGTCGCCCCCTGGTGGTCAGTAGAGAGAATGCAGCTTTAAGAGACTTACTGCCATGTACGGTCTGCAGCCTGCATCTCTGGTCTTGGCGATGGAGTCCACCAGCTGTCCGCTGATGCCGAAGTCACACAGCTTGATGTTGCCGTTCCTGTCCAGGAGGATGTTTGACGGCTTAATGTCTGACGGGAGAGAGTGAGGAGAAACAAGGGGGGGGGGCGTTATGAGAGACGCTGATTGGTTGAACAGTTAAGAGAGAGAGATAGATAGATAGATAGATAGATAGATAGATAGATAGAGAGAGAGATAGATATATATATATATATATATGTATATATATATATATATATATAAGATAAGATAAGATCAGGCCTCACCTCTGTGTATTATTTTCAAGTTTTCTTTTAAGTGGTTAAGTGCCTTCACAGTCTGCGAAACACAAGAGAAGGTTTAGCAGCGGGAGTCGTTAAGGCTTCTTCATGTGTTGTTTAAAGTGGGACACGAGAGACTTACAGCTAATGTTATTTTCCCTAATATTTCCTCTGGAATCACGTCGTCTAATGAGCAATATACAAACTTGTAAAATTTGTCTAACGAGGTAGCCATAAGTTCCATACAAATCCAACAGTCGCCCTGAAACGCAAGAAGAGAGAAGTCAACAGACGAACTCTTATGTAATAATAATAATAATAATAATAATAATGAGAATAACTGGTGACGTCACCTCTCTGAACAGAGCGCCGTAAAACTGCACGATGTACGGACAGTCGCTGCTCCTCATCACCACGTCCAGGTCCATCAGCAGCTGCTTCTGCTCCTTCTCGTCAACCGTGGAGCGGATTCTCTGTAAAAACACACACAATCAAGACACTCGTCGTGGACGGGGGGGAACCTAAAGCTGGGGTTGAGAGTTCTGAAAGTCACCTTGACCGCCATGATCTGGTTACTGGGCTTGTGCACCATCTTGTTGACGGAGCCGTAGGCCCCTCGGCCGATCTCGCCCAGGTCCTTCAGGTCCTCGGCGGTGAAGTCCCAGTGCTGCTCCGGGGAGATCTTCAGCTTTCCCGACGACTCGATGCTGTGTGTCCTCATCCTCTCTCTGCCAGAATACAGAAGAACATATATATATATTCATAGTATATGTAGGATTTATTCTGCAGGGCTGAGACGTGACAGGAAGCTTCACTCACATGTGCGGGTTTTGAAAGGGCGGCCCGGCCGTGTTCAGTGTGAATCTAGTCGTGGGTTTGATCGGAGGGTTGGCGAAGTTCAGCTTCAGGGCTTTACGTTTACCTGAAAACAAACACAAACCGTCAACGTGATCGTAAAAAGGGAAGAAGCTCGTGTTGAAGGACTGAGACCAAGAGCAGAAACCTGCTCCCCACGGGGACGGAGAGAAAGATGAGAACACAAACCATGAAGTGAGAGGACAGAGGAGACGAGAACAGATCGACTCAAAGTCAGGGAAGTCATGCTTACACACACACACACACACACACACACACACACACACACACACACACACACACACACGAAAGAAGAAGAAGTGGCAACTTCTGCATCTCATCCAGCTTTCAGTCAAATAAAACCACTTTCTTAATCCAGTATTTGCTGCACAAACACAAACGTAGCATGCTGCTAAAAACACCAACACACACACACACACACACACAGGGGGGAAAGAAAACACTGACACACGACATGCTTCTCAAGGCCAACTGCTTTGATTTCACCTCGCCGCTCCGCTCCGCCCCCCGAAACACCAGAAGAAGAATGCGAGCGGCTCGAACTCCCGTCGGCTCGAATGCAAAAACATCCCTCGTGAACGACAGACGTGTGTTCTTTGTCTTGACAAGCAAGAGCTGCGCTGTGAGGTGCACCCATGCCAATTAAATAAAGAGACAAACCGGTCGAACACAAAAGTGAAGTGACAACACCACAGGCACTACTGCTGCTTGTTAGTCGCACACTGAAGAGCAGTCAGGTAGAGCTTCCATTGTGTTTAATGTGGGGGGTGATGACTCAACAGTGGTTCGTTAGTCTTCTCGTCACACTGAGGACGGACAGACGGTCAATGGAAGCTCTGACTTTTAGGCTTGTGCCGATGAGAATGAATACAACTCGCCTGTTATTGGCTTGAATCAGTAGGAATGAGGCTAAACTGCACTTTTAATGCTGCAGTTGATGATTAACCCTTTGTGTGTTTTTGTTAAACTCATTTAAATAATCCTTAAATATGTGACAAGCTGCAGCCTTCCTCCCGTTATCTGAGCTATCAGCCAGCGGCACAAGCCTACGTGAACCCGTCTCGAGGTCTGGACTTGGGTTAGTTGAGAACAGCAGGACAGACTTCCCCCCCAAAAAAACCAGACCGTCAGGCGGGAAACAAAGGGGTGAGAACTGGTGCTGAAGCAGAGAGAGGTTCTTACTTGGGGGAGCTCCAGACAGGTTTATCTGAAACCCTACAGAGGTGAGAAGACAGCTTTTATTTGGATTTCACATTTCACTTCTCCAGCTCGTTACGCGGTCTTCACGAGACCGCCCCCCCCCCCCCTCCCCCCCTCCTTCTAAAAACCGGTTCAGGGTTCACACAGGATCACAGAAATTGGCCTTTAGACGCATCAGCATGCAGGAAACCACTACGAGCACTGGATGAAGGACGAGTGTGTCAGTCAGTGTGAAGGGAGGATGAAAGAGGAACAACCATCGGTGACCAAAATAAAAAGGAGAGTATGAATTACCGTCACGAAAACACAGATTACAGTTTAATACACGTTTTTTTCTCGGGACAGCTCACCATCATTCAGCATCATGTCAGCAGTTAGGAATCATTAGTTAGCAGCAGTAAGGTAGAAAACAAAAGGTGAGATCTGATCAGGGACGTGTGGAAGCACAGGATCACACAACAGGGCTGATAAGACCAGACAGCTGATCGATGAGGATTATTACTACTGTTGGGATTAAAGTGTCATCTCCTCCTTAGCAGGGACATCAAATCAACATGCATCTCTGTTATAAGTCCAGTTATAATGATTCATTAAACAAAGTTAAATCAGGAGATGAATCCACCATCACGTTGGAGCTAAAGACTCGATCACAGTCACAGCTGGTTGCGTTACGTTCTACGTGTTTTGCTTCTCGTCTCGTCTCGTCTGAAGACTGAAACAAGCTGCTGATTGTGCTGCGGAGTAAGAGAAGCGTGTAGCTACCTGTTTCACTCTGACATCTCCAGCAGGTGTTGGACTCTGGAAGTCAAAACGAGACAAAAGCACAGCGTTGAGACGAGCGTTTGGTTTAGACGAGATATGAATCAAGAGATTATATTTTATTCACAAGAGCTCACATGGACTCACTGGTGCACGAGAACGCTGCAAAGAACGGAGAAGAACGCCATCCAACCTTACGATCAATTTAATTTAGTTTAGTTTAGCCGACCTCACACACAAGATGTAACAGAACTTGACATATTGTCTTAATTGTGAAGATATTTTGATAAATTCAGCACATTAAACACCAACATAACTCTCGTTCCACTGTGTCAGTGTTCTGCATCTTGTTCTGCATCTTGTTCTGCATCTTGACGGTTTGTATGATTTAAAAAAAATTAAAACTTCACAATTATCTTTTATAACATCTGCAGCAATAGTCGAGACTCATTAGACCACAAAACACAAAAAATCTGTGCAATATAAATACACATTATTCTGTCTGTATATATAATATTCTTATTACTTATTTAATATTCTTTACTGTTTTATTGTTATTACTTATTTATAATACTTGTTTTGATACATGCACACTGTGCCCACTATGCTGCTGTAATCCTGTAAATGTCCTCACTGCGGGACTAATAAAGGATTATCTTATTTCATCTTATCTTATCTTATATGATTGTCCATTTGGCAGCGACATTATCTCCATCTCATAACTAATCATAAAATAACTGACGAACGTTTCTCTCGGGGGTAATAATACTGTGAATATATAGATCTTATTTCCCAGTCCTGGGAGTAGCCTGAGCCTCCCACTCAATGCTAACAGTAACCTTCACTGCAGCAGACTGGGAGCTCGCAGCTCACACGCATTAGTATTTATATTTATATGTATTAATTGTGCATAACGTGCACGTCTCACCCTGCATGCTGCTCATCGTGGTGATGTGAGATCCTGCGTTGTTGCCGCTGCCGCTGCTGCTGTGGCTGCTTGTTGTCGAGTTGTTCGGACTGGGAGTCGCCATTGTTGTGTGTTGTTTGAATTCCATCAGCAGCACCGGGGCTGCAATGCAGATACACGGAGGACAATTTTAAAATGTGGTAAAATTGCACGATTTTTTTTTTTTTTTTTTAAATAAGGTTCCGTGCAACGTTAGAAGCTGTTCGTGTAGTAACGTTAACAGAAAACTACAAACATCCAGCTAGGCTAACGCTAACTAAGCTGGCTAGCGGTGCTTAGCCAAGAAGCTTTAAGAGCCGCAATCAGCTGACCAAGTGACACATGTCAACACCCACAGCGTCACGGAGCTAACAGGAAGCTAGCAGTGGTTAGCCAAGACGAAGCCGGATGTTACCTTGTGTTTGTTTCAAAATAAAACGAGATAAAGTGTTGGTTAATAACTTGCATCAGTTTATACATGTACATTTGTTGATGTATTTTGTGTTTATTGTTTTTAATGTTGTGAGAAAAAGACAAAAGTCCGTCCTCTTGTTGGACAATGTAGTATATTATTATAGTTTTTGTATTTATTGTGATTAAATATATATATTTTTTTCATTTTTTGGGGACCATACACCAACAAATGAATAAATACATTTATTTAAAATATATGTTTTATATATTTATTTTCTTCTCTTTGTTGTTTTCAGCCTGTGTTCTTGTTATTGTGTCCCTTTAATTGTGTGTGTGTGTGTGTGTGTGTGTGTGTGTGTTTAGCCTTTTGACTTTGCATTATAATAATGAACTAAAACAATAAGAATTAAAAAACATTTATCTTAGAGAGATTATATTTATTGTCCGATAACCATTTTCATAACAAGCCATAAACAAAACTTTAAACAAACTTTTATGATTTTACTTTGTAAATAACTACCGGAAATCACATCTCTGCCTCGTGGGTACCTTGACGTCACTGCGGAGAATGTGTGCTCATTTTGTTGTACGGGGTCAGCCGGGGCAGAAAACCTCCCAAGATTTAATCCAACGTAGTTAAATATGAATAAACCGACTGTTTGAGATATATTTTTCCACATTAGAATATAATTCTGTCATAAAAACAGTAGTTAGATGATCGGACTGTATCTCTGGTTGTAGTGCTGACGTGTTCTGACGGTCATACAACCTCAAATCACACAAATATACAAGAAAATCCGCTTTAATTCGTCTGTGGGTTTATATCACATCAAAAGGGGTGTTTGGTCTCGTGTGGAGATAAAGACATTTACTAGGTTGTGAATTATTGTGACATTTTAGCTCAACATGCAGTAAATCGTAGTTAATATCAAACGAACGTCCCTCGTCGGTTTATCACACTATAAACACGGAGGTCAGTGCGTTTGTGTTCTTATATCTGTACGTCCCGCGGGCCCGGGCGGGGAGGTGAAAGGTTCAAAACAAAAATGGGCGAAGTTTGTAAGTCGTGGCTTTCTGTCATTTGGCGAGTCTGCAACGTTTTAATGTCTTTATTCTTCGCTCTTGCAACTTACGTCCAGGTGAGCGTTTCACTTTAGGATAAAAACGTCTTCATGCATCCTCTAAAATCATATTAATCATTTCTACATTTTTACTTAGTTAATATTCTTTACTGTTTTATTTACTTATTTATAATGCTTGTTTTGTACTATGTCTCTTCTTTGCACTATGTACTATGCTGCTGTATCTGATCTACTTCAGATCAATGATCCAGACGCAGGGGTGTGGATGGTGAGCTCACAGTTATTCCACATATTGTACATTTTCTTTATGTAATTTCCTAATAACACAACGTTTCCGTTGCAGGTTGGTTACGGTGTCCCTGCAGTCCTGTGTGCATGTGTTGGCTTCACACCCCACGTGACAGGTAGACAATAACGCTGGATCTGTATTTGTATTTATTTAGTAAATGCATCCCCGAATGAGAATTAAAACCTTATTCAATTACCTTGAATTCAGCTACTTTCTGAGACTTTCCACTTCGCACATGTTCCTGTTTTCCTACACTTGAATGCATCTTATTTCCAGCTGTGATAGCGCCACCACGTGGCTCTCTCGTGACGGTGCAGCTCAGTTCAGTACAAGAAGCTGCAGATGTGGTTCCTCGTTCATGTGTTGGTTTCCTCTCTGCAGAGACTTTGCCCTGGAGGCGCGTGGCTGATCTCCACGTGCTGATCTCCAGCGCTGTGGTTTCCATGTTGGGATGGAGACTCTTCAGAGAGGGAATCACTGAGATCTTCCAGCAGGAGGAGGGCAGGTAGACTCTTTACCTACTTACTCTTTACTTCTAGGTGTGGACTCTGCAGCTCTGTAGAGATCTGACACCTCATTTTTACATTTTCTTTAAAGAGGCATTATTATTATTGATTCAGGTAAAATAATAATGTGAAATTAATATATTTTTTCCTCCTTTTAGAGAATTTTCTGGTCTCATGTTGACGGCTGTTTGGCTTCTCCTATGTCGTCACTCTGGAAGGTAAAATGACGACGTAACCAGTTTGTATTTCAAAACTTTGTTAAAATAAAGATGATCTAATGTACTTCTATAAAACACTTTTGTTTTTATACCCAGTATGTGTGTGTTTTACTAATCTTTACTCCACTCTTCTCTGTCAGTGCTCCAGTCGGGATGCTCAGAGTCTCAACAGCTGTCTCCATCACAGTGTTCCCCTTTGTTGCCTGGCTTTACTACTACATCCATAAGGAGCTGAGATCAAACTGGCCTTCACATTGTCAAACTGCTATTTAGAAAATACACTTCTTCCTTTTTTTGGTAGATTAAATATTCCTTTTGTTACGTTCGTCGACTGACAATCCTGGACCAAGAACGCTGCTTAAGTAAAACCTTTTGTAATATTATTTAATACAAACATGTGCCAGCTAAATGGTGTCACCTAAAGAAGGATTTTTATTTTTTTTCATCTAATGTTGTGTCTTTAAGTTCCATTTAATTTGTAAAATCTTTATATCAAAGTCTATTACAACCATGATTTATTTTTTTTTGGGTCTTAAAGTCCAGACCTTAATCTTCTGTCAAATTAAGTTCAATGTATAAATAATATAAAATACAAAAAACTAAGTGAATCATAAACTTTATTTTTTCAACTTTACATGATTTTCCTCCCTCCAGGGGGCAGCAGAGAGCACGATGACTAACAAGATAACAGAAGAAGATGTAAAATACGTCATTTCCTGTCTTAAGTAACGGCTACCTGGACGCTGATCTGAGAGCAGCCTTTTCACTTTCGAATCAACCGTTCTTAACCTAACACGAATATAAAGAACTGACTCGAGAACAGCAGTTTGTACGCCGTATCTCCTCTTCGCTTATCACGTTTTGTAAACTTATCACCGCTTCCTCGTTGGAGCAGCGGTTGGTTCTGTCAAGGTCCAGACATGGCGCTGAGTGTTTTATATCACAGTCTGGGATGCCGGTTGTCTCACAGTAACGTTAAACTCCTACAAATAAGTACCCGGATACAAACGGTCAGGCTCGCGCACAGTGTCTTACGGAGAGAAACTGGACCGGAACACAAACTGTCATCAGTTCACTGCTGCCCGGTAGGTCAAAGCTAGCGGACGGTATCAGGTGTAACACCAGACTCCATTCAGAAATATAGCAAATAAACGTACGCATCACCTAAAACACGACTTCCGTTAGCACTAAGAAACACATATTCGTATAACACTCATTTCAGTTTAACTTGATATTAAAATCAAATTTTTCGTTTTAGTGCGTCACAGTGTATTTTTTATAGTGAAACATTTGATAAAACATTTCTTAAAGCTACCAAAATACACTTATTTATTTATTAAATTTTTTTCTATTTTATTTAATTAATTTAGGGGTTTTGTTTTATTTTTTTTTCACGGTTATTTGTCTTTTTTATTTATTTTATTTCTATTTATTTAGTTTTTGTATCTGTGTATGATGTTGATGTGTTTGGACGAATACAAACTTAAATAATAAATAAAACACTTAATAATTTAGAGACGTCTCCAGTTACGCCTCCTGTCAGGAGACGTAACTCCATCATGCAACACCACGTTACATTAGCACATATTTGAATGGAGTTTGGCACAACACCTGTGTGTTTTTATAACCACTAAAGGCTAGATATTGTCGTGTAATGAGAGGTTTTTAACTCTAACCACATAGCTTGTTATCCTGTGTTTGCTCATTAACAAGGTGAGTCAGTGGTTCACCTGCAGAGCAGCTCAACACCTGAGTCAACACTCCAGAACATTCTCCTCCATACCTCCACCGCCGTCATCAGGGGACAAGAAGAAGAAGAAGTCTGGGGTAAGATCAAGAAACAAAAGTTTGTTAAAGTTACAAAACCTCAGTGTGACTTTACTCAAATATAATATTAATTAACTGAGAAGTAATGGAAATAGAAAGTACCCATGTTCATGCAAAGTATTGAGATTAAAGAAATGGTATTTAAAAATTAATTTATCTGATTCAACATATTAATTAACACCATTTATCTCATATTTGATGAGTTTTTGAGACCTCTACATCATAAAAAATATCAGTAATTACCTAAAAAAATACTTTGGGGTTTCACCAGAGAGTTCTACAAAAAATACATTTTAATAATGAATAAAAATGTGTTTGCTTTTAATATCAAATACCCAGATTATGCTGAGATATACAAAGGATTGTGTATCATTTGTATTAACTTCTTACACATGTGATGTAAATGATTTGATGCATTTTATGTTTATTGCCTTTGTGGGAAAATACAGTTTAATTTATGTATTTATTACGATTTAATCAATTTATTTATTTGCATTTTTACCACAAAGTAGTGACCGTTTATTCCAAAAATAACTAAGTGGGGAAAAGTTATTTCAAGAAACATATTTGGGACTTTATGAAGAAGTGTTTATGAATATTAGTCCGGTTTCTCTCTGAGGACAGACAGAATATTTACAGTTTATTCTAACGATTCCTCTCTTCTTTACTTGTCTCTTTAAAGCCGGTGACGTGGAAATCTTTAGCGATAACATTCGCTATCGGAGGCACTCTGCTCGGAGGGATGAAATATTTAAAGAAGGAGAAGGAGGAACGTAAGTATTCTGCTTCTTTAATGTGTAAAACAAGTGATTCAATTATAGTTTTTCATTCAAACTAATTGAATAGATGCTGTCCCATAATGAGCTCTGGTCTGAATCTTTAATTGTTCGTCTGCAGAGATTGAAAAGGAGCGGACCAAGTCGATCGGCCGGCCGGCGCTGGGCGGTCCGTTCTCGCTCATCGATCACAACAACAAACCCAGCAGGAGCGAGGACTTCCTCGGCCAGTGGGTGCTCATCTATTTTGGGTTCACTCACTGCCCCGACATCTGCCCGGACGAAATAGAGAAGATGATCGAAGTGGTGGATGAAATAGGTGATTTAAAAACATCAGGACTCGTGATGAACGAGGGATTCGGTGTCGGGTTTCTTCCTCAAACGTGGTCTTCTTGTTTTGTTCCTCAGATAGAATAAAGTCTCTTCCAAACCTGACGCCGATCCTCATCACCATCGATCCGGACAGAGACACGACGGAGGCCATGGCTGCTTATGTGAAAGGTACAGGAACTCGTTTTCTCTTTTCTATATGTGAGGAAGTGCTGCTTCAACACGAAGGGGAGTTAAGAGCCACAGATTTGGGGGAATTCTCATCAAAGCCATCTTCTCCAAACCAAACTATTGTACAAATGTTAAATAATGATTTAATCGACAATCAAAACAATCAATAGTTATCATCACTAATACATAATGCATGTTGTGTATATTTCAGATTTCTCCCCGAAGCTGATTGGCCTGACGGGACCAACGCCTCAGATCGAGCAGGTCTCCAGAGCCTTCAGAGTTTATTACAGTCAGGGACCAAAGGACGAGGACAACGACTACATCGTGAGTGTGACCTGCTCCTTGTTCCTCAAACTCGACGTCACAACAACGCTAACATGACGCACTAAAACATTTGAATCCTCACCTCTTGCTGCCTGCAGGTGGATCACACCATCATCATGTACCTGGTGGGACCCGACGGAGAGTTTGCCGAGTATTTCGGACAAAACAAAAGAAGTGCGGAGATCAGCAGCTCGATAGCGTCGCACATGAGGAAGTACAAGAAGGAAAAGGGAGCGGCAGCCAATTAAAAGCCCTCTACGGACCGACGGGTTCGATCACTACTAATGTATTTATTGTGGACATGCTGTGGTACAAAGTGTCTGCTGTAACATTCCTTTTAAACCAGTCGTGTGCAGAAGACAACTGATGGCGTGAAAGGCAGCAACAAGTGCTTCCTGTTTGTAAAGAGATGTGCACAGATCATCTCCAACGAGATCCAAAGCTCTGATTTCTGATGCACAGAATGAGGAAATAACCTGTGATTTGATTTTGTGATAAAAAAATACAAAATACAGCTACGCGTTGAATATTTTATTGTGTTTGATCGACGGTCACGCTTTAGTGGTAAACTATTGATCAGGATGTACTGAAGGGTTTAAACACGTGTGACTGTGGAGACTCCCAGTGGTCGTAGCAGCAAAGACACAGCAGCACCCTGAACCAGTTTTACTAATTAGTTTCTTAACTAAATGTGAGGTGAAGTGATTACAGTGTGTTTTAGTGTCATTTTAAGAGGACGACGTCATCATTATTTAGATCAGAATGACTGATCGTAATCGTCCCAAAACTATTTGAATGAAGTGTGAAAACTCGACTTTGTCTGCTTTACAAACGTAGAATCTCTTGTTCGGTTGAAGGTTTCAAACCAGAAGCAGCCGGTTTTAGCAAAAGACAGATGTACAACGAAATGTTTAATCTTTTTGTGAGGATTTGTGCATAAATCTCTCTCCTTTGGACTGACTGTTTAATTCAAACCGCTGCTCTTTCAGCTCATCAGGACGACCGAGCTCCCAGAGAGAGTCATCGCTTTCAGACGGAGGTCAACCTCTGATTGATAATCTCTTTAAACTGTTTGATGGAGGAGGCTGACGACTTCCACTTATAGTTTAATGCGGAATAAATCTAATATTCATATCTAAGAGCTGCGTTCAGAGCAGCATTAGATGTATTGTGACCCGGACTTGCCAGCAGCCAGTATTGATTTATTAATATGGTTTGTGCCTGCACACCTGTCGCGCTCCTCCTTTTAGAAGCGGGATTAGAAACGTAAACACAGCAGTTGTTTCAGCTCTCAGCAGCTCGACACCACCGAGCTCATTCCTGCTGGAGACTCGCCGCCACGTGCAGCGCTCAGAATGGAACTAATTAATTTATGGATTGATTCATTATTGTTTGTTTTAACCCTAAAACTTTATTCAGTTTGTTTCCAATGTGCCTGTTTCAGACCACATAAATACTTTAAAGCAGAAGTAAGAACAAAAAGCCGACTGTGCTGTGTTCAGCATGTAAAGCCCCAATACTCTCATATCTGTACGGTAAGTATGAAGCTACACCTAGCATCCCGTTAGCTTAGCTTAGCACAAAGACTGGAAACCGGTGGAAACAGCTAGCCTGGCTCTGTCCAAATGTATCAAAATCCACCAACACATCTATAACTCTTTATTTAACATGTTTTATTTGTTTGTTTAATCTGTACAACAATTGGGATGAGTTGTAAATCTGAACAACTAACTTCCGTCGCGCTGCAACTTTAGCTAACATTAGCCTTCGTTACTGGTCAAACCAGACCAAAGGCTGTGGCTGCAAATCCACTGTGTGTTGAAATAAGCAGTTTTATTGCTTGTTAATTCAACTTTTCATTTGTCAGAGGATTATTTTTTTACGTACGTACTGTTTTAAGTACAATTGGCAGATACTACTACTGAATAGCATTGCGTCTTGAACTGTGACCCTCTCGCTCATTTATCTGTTGCCCTACAATTTCAATGAGCGGTCATCAGTCGGTTGTTCTTGTCTCTTCCGCTCTCTCCGCTCTCCTGCAGGATGCAGTAGAACATCCTGGTATTTGAGGCATTCTGCATTTAACAAACTGCGTATTGGGACAAGCTAAATAATCTGGTGGCACAGAAAGCTCCCCTTCATTTTCTATTTCTATTTTATCGTCAATAGAAACATTTACTTCTCATTTAAAACAGCTCTCAGTCACAGCTTCTGCTGTCTTATTTATTGTATTACTTGTGAACATAAGCTGCGACAGCAGGAAGTAAACTACATTTAGATCGACGCGACGATTGATCTCAATCAGCCGCCTCTCGGGAGATCAATCACGCCGGATGTCGTCCTCGCGTTCACTGTTTTCAGCGGTTTAGATTCACACACGATCGATGAAGAAGCTGGATTTAAACCCTGTGCATCAGTTTTGTGATTCAAAGACAACTGACATGATTAGATGTTTTTTCTTGCAGTAGTTTTACTCCCAGGCTGGTCCTTGTCTCCACCGTTGACCCCCTAATCCGGTGCAGATGCACCCGTCATCAGATCTATTTTCCCCCCCGGGGTGAGGCGTCGACCTCTCTCCCACACTAGCAGCTCATGAGGGGATTTTCTCCCCCTGCCTCTTCCCTTTCTTGTCCCCTGACCCCTTGACTTGACATCCCACGGCCTCCTCCCGAAGGGGGTCGGCGGTCTGTAGGTCTGTCTGCCCGCAGCCAATTATAATCGCAGCTGTCGCCAGACCTTCAAGTGACATTAAGAGGCTATTAAATCAGCACCAATTAGACCGTCTGTGATGCACTGCCAGACAGATCGTACCGCTCTTTTCCCTCTAGGACGCCTCATCGTTTCCTCTGCTACGAGGAGGAACTGAAAAAGTTGTTGGTGTGCAAAAGTAAATAATACTTTGATTTCTTTCTGTTGAAAAGGTGCTTTTAAAGTCCCACAACAAGCAAGGGTGAATAATTATGATTATAATAATGATTGGTGCATAACAACAAACAGTGCAATAGTATGAGACAGATAACTGTAAGAAAATATCCGATAACTAACAAAGGAAGAGTGCAAGACGGTAAAAATCTATTTGATGGAGGTTTTACATTTTTCTAAGTAAGATAAATAAGATATAGTAGTTGGATTGAGGTTTGAAAGTAACGCATTGCACTAGTCAAGAGAAGATTAAGGCTTTATATTATGGTATGTTCGAGCAGTATTTCTAAGTTAGATGGAATAGTTTCTTTCAGAATTCTACTAACTTAAAGTTCAGAGCAAAAGACACATAATAAGTTTAGAAAAACACCAAGACAACCGGATTTTTAGTTCATAAATTCCCAAAACAGTCAATACTACAGTTCCCACAATGCAACATGAAGGAGTCCTTCGTTAGGGCCGAAGTTTGCTCGATCAAAAACGCTAAAGCTAAGCTAATGCTAAGGTTGAAAGGAGTAATACAGTTTGGTTTGGACTGCAAAGCCTCCGTGTTGTTGTTTCATAAATAACGTTGATGCCTAAAAAAAACGACCCAAATAAATTCAGATTCTGTTTGAAAGTATTCGAGTTAAAAACAACAGTTTGGAAACATGTTTTGATGTGCAAATTAATTAAAACACCACCGGCGTGTTTAGGCCTTCAGACTCTTTCTCGTCTTTAAAACTTTACGCCACTCTTATTATAAAAATGTTCCCAAAGGTCCCAAAGCTTCCACCAATATGCAAATGAATATGAAACATAACAAATGAGAGGTTTCAAGCAGACTTTACAGACATTGAAGCTGAATATAAAACACTAAATATGCATCAAAACCACGTTTAAAGACAAACACCATGTGACACCAGGCCTCAGGTTTAAGGTATTTTAATCTGTTGACAGACGTGATGAAGATAAAATCACTAAAACAACTCCAATGAACTGAATAAAGAAGCATTCTATAGCATCCGTACAGTGTTGCTTCGACGGGTTCATCTGTCTGGAATGTGATAAATGTTGCGCGGCTGCCCTCAACACAAAACCCAAAACAGCCCCGAGTGATCAGCCCGGCTCTCCAGACAGCCACAGCCAGAATTTCAGCGATGCCCGAACAGATCTAATCTTCCCTGATCCCAGAAAATGAGCCCCCGCCGCGTCGGGGCCGTAAGCCCCCCTAAAGCTGCCGTCCTTAGCATTCATTGGTTTTTAATGGACGCCGTGAAAGGGGTTACAATTGAAACCGTTTAAAAAAAGTGACACAATACAGCTAAACATAGACTGGTTCCAAATGCAAAATGGACATACTTGACTGTTTTTTTTTAAAGGGTGGCGTTAGAAGCCAGATCTCCAAATATAGGAGAAGAAGGCGCCGGGACAACGGGCCCGACCGCCGCTTATAAAAGCTGCTAAAGTCTTGTTCTGGTGAGGGATGTCTGTTCTGTTCTTCTGAAACACTGAGAGAGAGAGCGGGGAATCTTCCTTCTGCTCTGCAGCACTCTGGTAAGTACGACGCCGCGGTTTATCTTTAATTCTGACAAACATCTGTTTAGTTTCCATTGTCGTTGAGCGCATTGCTTTTTTTTCACGCAGCCAGATAAAATGAGCGATGCCGAGATGGAAATATTCGGGGTGGCCGCCCCGTACCTCCGCAAGTCAGAGCGGGAGAGGATCGCGGTGCAGAACGCGCCGTTTGACGCCAAAACGGCCATCTTTGTGACCGACCCGAAGCACGAGTACGTGAAGGGGAAGATCAGGAACCAAGATGGCTCCAAGGTCACCGTGGAGACTGAGGACGGGAAGGTGGGTCGTCATTAACATCTCATGTCATCTGTTCTCATCTTTCATTCAATTCACCAGACCTTTGAATTGTCTTTCTTTCTTTTTAAGTCATATCTTAGTTTAGTTTAGATGAATAATATCACAAGAGGAAGAGGCTAACAATCCAACTGGGCTTATTTGAAGCCTACATCTATATAATAGAATAGAGAAGATAAAATGAATATGCATGAGATATGACTACGTAAAATACTATTAAGATGTTTTTACAAGATATGAAATATAACAAACAACAAAAGAAAGTGTAATTGTGTGGAGTGTGTGTGTGTATAATATTGTGACTTTTTAATATTATCTAGTTGGAGGCCTTTAAATGAGCTCAGTGGGTTTTTTCTGCCTCTTCCTGCACTGTGAAATTATTTATCTGTATTTTTATAAAACTAAAACTAGACTTCCCTCCTCAGCTCGTCACCGTCCAGCTGGACGACATTCGCCCGATGAACCCTCCGAAGTTCGACAAGCTGGAGGACATGGCCCTGCTGACACATCTGCACGAACCGGCCGTGCTCTTTAACCTCAAGGAGCGCTACGCCGCCTGGATGATCTACGTAACTACAGCACCAAATCCAACATGGCGTCTCCAGAAACAAGTCTTGAGTCGTGGTTTCCTTCACCGTGGTGGCTTTTTGTCCTCTTGTGGTGTGTTCGCAGACGTACTCTGGGCTCTTCTGCGTCACCGTGAACCCGTATAAGTGGCTCCCGGTCTACAACCCGGAGGTGGTGGCCGGGTACCGCGGCAAGAAGCGCCAGGAGGCCCCCCCGCACATCTTCGCCATCTCTGACAGCGCCTACCAGTACATGCTGACAGGTCCAGTCCAACCATTAGTACCAGAATAACTGCTTCAGGTTTCTTCATGTGACAACTACACACTAGTGATAGAATATCAAACACTTTATAATAACCATCGTTAATAAATGGTAAACAGATTGAAGCTGAGCTACACCAGT
The DNA here is from genome assembly GCA_032191485.1 of Leptoclinus maculatus. Lineage (NCBI taxonomy): Eukaryota > Metazoa > Chordata > Actinopteri > Perciformes > Stichaeidae > Leptoclinus > Leptoclinus maculatus. The sequence goes on along the minus strand of JAVDOI010000044.1, from coordinate 833,542 downwards.
ATCACCCAGTTTCTCTCCCTTTAACAGATCGAGAGAACCAGTCCATCCTGATCACGTGAGTTCCACTTTATGTGCCGTTGAACTCAAAGAACTAAAATATATTCCCCCGTCACTCATCTCGAGTTGTTCTTCTGTCAGCGGAGAATCTGGAGCCGGGAAGACGGTGAACACGAAGCGAGTCATCCAGTACTTTGCAACAATTGCATCAATCGGAGACCCGAGCAAGAAAGAGCAACTTCCCAGCAAGATGCAGGTTCAGAGCGTTTCTCTCACATTCTGACGTTTGTCGATTGCGTTGCTGGTTTTCACTCATGATTTGGGTTCACAGGGGACTCTGGAGGATCAAATCATCCAGGCCAACCCTCTGCTGGAGGCCTTCGGCAACGCCAAGACCGTGAGGAACGACAACTCCTCTCGATTTGTGAGTTCAGAATGAATCTATTATCACAGGAAAACAACTTATTATAATTTAAATATTATAATAAGTTGTGATCTCGAGATAAGAGGATGAGATCAAAATAAAGATGGCAGTTCTCTCCAGCGGTGGAAGAAGTACTCCGGTCTTTTACTTCAGTATAAGTAGTAATACCACAGCGTAGAAATACTCTGTTACAAGTAAAGTTCCTGCATTAAACATTTTACTTCAGTAAAAGTACAAAAGTATTAGAATTAAAATATATTTAAAGAACCAAAAATAAAATAAAAACTCCTTTTGCAAAATTGCGCATTTCAGACTTTTAAAATACATATATTTATTAGATAATATAATTAAAATATTATAATAATTATAATTTAGTTTTTACCTTATATACTGCTGGGTAGCTTGTGAATTTCATCGAGGGATCAATAAAGTCTAATGTTATTTATAATAATACACCGTATTCATTTGTTGATTATATTTATATTTTGTAATCTGAATCTGCAAAGGAACCTTTAAGTAAAGTTATTTAAATAAATATAGTACACAAAGATGTACAATATTTCCCTCTGAAATGTAGTAAAGTACAAAGAAGCAGAAAATGGAAGTACAAGTACCTCGAAATTGCACTTAAGTACAGTATTTGGGTAAATACTTTCCACTACTGTTATTGAGTCTCAAAATATTAGAGCAACTGTCAGTTGTAATTTGTTGAAACTCTTTTTTTAGGGAAAGTTCATCCGCATCCACTTTGGAACAAAGGGGAAGTTGGCATCGGCTGATATTGAAACGTGTAAGTTTGCTTACTTCAGTGTCATTGATCTTCTATTTCTATATATTATCTGCCATATTCACTGCTATATATATATATATATATATATATATATATATATATTTATATATTCTCTCCGTTTGTACTTCAGACCTTTTGGAAAAATCCCGAGTGACCTTCCAGCTGCTGGCAGAGCGGAGCTATCACATCTTCTATCAGATCTTGTCAAACAAGAAGCCTGATTTAATCGGTAAATATTTCTTCTTTTAACGGGTTGTGAATCCGACGCTGCACCTCGGCGCCGACCCGGAACAGAGAAATCAATACTTTTACTGTTTCATCTCAGAAATGATGCTGATTACCACCAACCCGTACGACTACCCTTTCATCAGCCAGGGAGAGATCAGCGTGCTGAGCATCAACGACCCCGAGGAGCTGATGGCCACCGATGTGAGTACACGTATAGGAGGAAGGGCTTGTCGACACTATTAATACAGATAATATAAAATAATTTGATGCATTATTGCTAAACTAAGAAAAACAAGCGCTAATGAAGATGCTTCAGCGTGTTCTTCCGTTCCTCAGAGAGCCATCGACATCCTGGGGTTCAACACGGAGGAAAAGGTCGGCATCTACAAGCTGACTGGCGCTGTGATGCATTATGGGAACATGAAGTTCAAGCAGAAGCAGCGGGAGGAGCAGGCGGAGCCCGATGGCACCGAGGGTGAGACATCTGAGCTGAAGTTAGGCGTCACTATGTCAGCGTAGTGCTTTTCATTACACTCGTTTCAGCTGCTTCACATCTCCATGTGTGGGGTTTGTTTTTGTTCCACAGTGGCGGACAAAGTCGCCTACCTCATGGGTCTGAACTCGGCTGACTTGCTGAAGGCGCTCTGTTATCCCCGAGTGAAGGTTGGGAACGAGTATGTCACCAAAGGTCAGACTCCTCAGCAGGTACAGTTCCTACATCTGAACACGAGTGTTAAGCATGTTCAGAGAAAATGTTCAGCTGAGAACAGACTGTTTGTTCTTTTTAGAGATACGAGCTTCTCACAGGACAGAGATCTGAATACTTCCTCCCTCACCTTTACAGGTGAACAATGCCATGGGCGCTCTGTCTAAGGCCGTGTATGAGAAGCTGTTCCTGTGGATGGTCACCAGGATCAACAAGCAGCTCGACACCAAACTCCCCAGACAGCATTTCATCGGCGTCCTGGACATCGCGGGGTTTGAGATTTTCGAGGTGAACGAAATGATGAAAAATAAAACAAAATCTGTTTTTGTAAGAATCTCTATGTTAACTTTAATGAATGCTCGTTCCAGATGAACAGCCTGGAGCAGCTGTGCATCAACTTCACCAACGAGAAGCTGCAACAGTTTTTCAACCACCACATGTTCGTGTTGGAGCAGGAGGAGTACAAGAAAGAGGGGATCGCGTGGGAGTTCATCGACTTCGGCATGGACTTGGCAGCCTGCATCGAGCTCATTGAAAAGGTGCGTCTGTCTTTTTATGAACACAAATGTTAAATCAAACAACAGACGCACGCATTCCGACACTAATCGGCTTCACTGTCCCGCAGCCGATGGGCATTTTCTCCATCCTGGAAGAGGAGTGCATGTTTCCGAAGGCGACGGACGGCTCCTTCAAGAACAAGCTGTACGACCAGCACCTGGGGAAGAACAGCATCTTCCAGAAGCCCAAGCCCTCCAAAGGAAAGGCCGAAGCCCACTTCTCCCTCATGCACTACGCCGGCACCGTGGACTACAACCTCAGCGGCTGGCTGGAGAAGAACAAAGACCCGCTCAACGACACCGTGGTGCAGCTCTACCAGAAAGCCTCCCTGAAGCTGCTCTCGCAGCTCTTCGCCACGTATTCCGCGGCCGACGGTCGGTTCACTTTTTAATGACGCTTTGTTACGATTAGAGTATACCGAACTACACGGTTTATTACAGTGAGGAATGTGGTTTCTCTTGTGCTTCCGTAGATGCTGGTGGAAGTAAGAGAAGTGCCAAGAAAAAGGGCTCTTCTTTCCAGACGGTTTCTGCCGTTTTCAGGGTAATAATCAATTAATTAGATCAACAGCTCAGAAGCATTTTAAGAAATAATTAACAGTTTAAAGTTTAAGTTAAGTCTTCTGCAGAAGAAGACGTCTTATATACAGACACAGAGGAACCTCAAGCTGCTGCTGAATAAACTTCATATCTAGTGACTCTGATCTGTTGATCTGCAGGAGAACCTGAATAAACTGATGGCCAACCTCCGGTCCACACATCCACACTTTGTGAGATGCATCATCCCAAATGAAACCAAGACGCCAGGTGAGAAGAAATGTGTTCATACTGAAGCTGAAGAAAGAAGATGAGATTCCCCCTTGTTTCCAGTCTTTATGCTAAGCTAAGCTAACGAGCTGCTGGCTCCAGCTACACATTCCCCGCACAGACATGAGAGAGGTTTGCAATGACGGCTCTCCAAATGTTTCTGGTGCGTCAGGTTAACACAACTCCACCAAGTTTCATGAAAAACCATCCAAACTAAAAACATAAACTAGATTAAAGTTACTTTAACATGTGTTGAACTGTCCCTTTAACCCGACCTGTGTTCTCCTCGTAGGGTCCATGGATCACCATCTGGTCCTTCACCAGCTGCGCTGTAACGGCGTGCTGGAAGGAATCCGGATTTGCAGGAAGGGATTCCCCAGCAGGATCCTCTACGGAGATTTCAAGCAGAGGTAACACACAACACACTCTGTTTGTGTTGTTAGACACACACACACACACACACACACACACACACACACACACACACACACACACACAGGAACACACTCACCGGCGTTTGAACCCTCAACTCTCTCTGTGACAGATACAGGATTCTGAACGCCAGTGCGATCCCGGAGGGTCAGTTCATCGACAGCCAGAAGGCTTCAGAGAAACTGCTCTCCTCCATCGACGTGGACCACGCTCAGTATCGATTTGGATACACGAAGGTATTTCATCACCAAACATCTGACGCTGTCAGTTCCTCTTCATGTGAACGTTCTGTTACTTAGTATACTTTGGTGGACTTTTTACCGAAGACCCGCTCGTCCTGAATGATATTAACTTATTTTCCATTTAATTGTCGTCTCTTCACAACATGCAGGTGTTTTTCAAAGCCGGCCTGCTGGGTCTGCTGGAGGAGATGAGGGACGAACGTCTGGCTGTTCTGATGACTCGTATCCAGGCTGTTTCCAGAGGTTACGTCACCAGGCAGCGGCTCAAGGAGATGATGAAGAAAAGGTCTGCTGACGAATCTGTTTCTGTCATATTCTGGTGACTTTAGTTAAATGAATACGTGAGAAATTCAGAGAATATGGTGGGTCTATATTAAGTATCTATATTATTACATAAGTCTTCATTATTTTGCTTTTTCGCTCCGTAGAGAATCCATTTTCGTCGTCCAGTACAACATCCGATCCTTCATGAACGTGAAGAACTGGCCCTGGATGAGGCTCTACTTCAAGATCAAGCCTCTGCTGCGAAGTGCGGAGGCCGAGAAGGAGATGCAGAACATGAAAGAGGAGTTCTCGCGACTCAAAGAGGAGTTCGCAAAGTCGGAGGCCCGGAGGAAGGAGCTGGAGGAGAAGATGGTCATGATCGTCCAGGAGAAGAACGACCTTTACCTTCAAATCCAAGCGGTACGTAAACAACAGAGAGGTCTGCTTGTATTGATTTCATTCTCTCGGATAAAGAGATCAGGACGGAGAAGAGCTTTTTTTATGTTTATTTAACTATATAATCAATAGTAATGTGAGATAAGAGGAAGTGTCATTGATCCCTGCAGGGAAAGTGGACACGGCAGGAGAAAAAACGGAACATAGGAGACGATGATAACACCACAATATAATAGAATATAATATAACACACTAAACAATGACTGAAACAATGAAAAAACTTTCACTCTCCAGGAGAGGGAGAACCTGTGCGATGCCGAGGAGAGGTGCGAAGGCCTCATAAAGAGCAAGATCCACCTGGAGGCCAAAGTCAAAGAGTTCTCCGAGAGGATGGAGGAGGAGGAGGAGATCAACGCCGAGATCACCGCGAAGAAGAGGAAGCTGGAGGACGAAAGTTCGGAGCTCAAGAGGGACATCGACGACCTGGAACTCTCCATCGCCAAAGTGGAGAAGGAGAAATACGCCACGGAAAATAAGGTGGGAGAAGTATTCAGCTCCTAATACCACACTGTGAAAGTAAAAAGATGGAGTGGAGCAGAAGTATAAAGTTATAAAGGTATCTTAACTTGTGTGGAATGATTTCTCTCCGTAGGTGAAGAACTTAGTAGAAGAGGTCACAACTCTGGAGGAAAGGCTGCTGAAGTCTACGAAGGAGATCAGAGCTTTGCACGAGGTGCACCAGCGGACGTTGGACGACCTGCAGGCCGAGGAGGACAAAGGGAACTCTCTGATGAAGACCAAAACCAGGCTGGAGCAGCAGGTTGACGACGTAAGTCTGGACAACGAAATACTTCTCTTTTGATTGGACCGTCGGGGTAATTTGCATAATGTTCCTGTTCTACTGGTTGACGTACTGGTTTTTGGACGCGTCTTGCAGCTGGAGGGCTCACTGGAGCAGGAGAAGAAGGTGAGCGCAGACCTGGAGAGATCCAGAAGGAAACTGGAGGGGGATCTGAAGCTGTCGCAGGAAACCATCATGGACCTGGAGAACGAACGGCAGCAAATGGAGGAGAGACTGAAAAAGTGAGATGTTGTTTTAATGATTCATTACCGCATAATGTATATCCTAAAACTTATAACGGATACAATTAGGTTGACACAACCGGAAACATGGTCTCCTGGCGGTTATAGAAAACACAGTACATGTTTTCTGTGCTGAAAGAATTCCCTCTTTTCTAGAAAGGACTTTGAAATCAGCAGCCTGCAGTGCAAAATCGATGACGAGCAAGTCCTCAACACTCAACTGCAGAAGAAGATCAAAGAGCTTCAGGTTAAAAACAACACCGGACCGATTTCAACAGTTTCTTTATCGTCCTGTGAATCCACATTTTACACCAAGCGACTACGATCTCCCCCGTATAGGCTCGCTCTGAAGAGCTGGAGGAGGAGATGGAGGCCGAGCGCTCGGCTCGAGCCAAAGTGGAGAAGCAGCGGTGCGACCTGTCCAGAGAGCTGGACGAGATCAGCGAGCGGCTGGAGGAGGCCGGAGGAGCCACCGCCGCTCAGGCCGAGATGAACAAGAAGCGCGACACCGACTTTCAGCGGCTGCGTCGAGACCTGGAGGAGTCCACGCTGCAGCACGAGTCCGTCGCCGCAGCTCTGCGCAAGAAGCAGGCCGACGGCGTCGCCGAGCTCGGAGACCAGATAGACAACCTCCAGAGGGTCAAGCAGAAGCTGGAGAAGGAGAAGAGCGAGCTGAGGATGGAAGTCGACGACGTGGTGAGCAACACGGAGAGCGTCCTGAAAAGCAAGGTGAGAGACAGATGTTCTCTTTATTGACTCTGTGTTTATATGAATGATGCTCAAACACAGTCAAAGTTGATGGACAATGTTTGTTTTACATTCCTTATGATGCCAATTAGAAAAATGCACTACAGGAAAGTACTACTGTTTTGGTTTGGTTTTGTTTCTCATGTGTTTGTTTCAACTGAATGTCGTTGTGCATCCCTGTGTTGCATCATGAATCTGATGCTCAATGTTTCAGGCGAACCTGGAGAAACTGTGCAGGAGCCTTGAAGACCAAATGAATGAATATAAAACCAAAGCCGATGAAGCTCAGAGGTCCCTCAGTGATTCCACGACACTCAGTGCCCGTCAACAAACAGGAAACGGTACGTTTATCAATGTAAACATGTTTAAAAAGAGCGATTTAAGATGGAAACATGAGTTAGTTTGTCATTTTTATTGTTGTTTTTTAATGTGTAGAAAAGTGAGAACAAAACAAGTGCAGACAAGTATGTACATGAACACATATGCGACCCAAGAAATGATACAAAGTAAGACTAATTAATGAATAATCTCATCTTTCTTGTGAACAGGTGAGCTCACACGTCTGCTGGAGGAGAAGGAGATCACTCTGTCCCAGCTGAGCAGAGTCAAAACTGTGGGGAGTCAACAAATCGAAGAGTTGAAGAGACTTCTGGACGAGGAAATGAAGGTCTGAAGGAAACAATTACGTCTGATGTTCAGTCGGTTATGATTTACACCCTCACTGGGGAACTTAGCAGAGAAGCAGCTCGAAATCATGTCAAAGGATTAACAGAAAATTAATCTGCAATCACGATTTTGGCTTCCCACAATTAAATGAACATGATCTACTGCGATATTGACAGTTTGAAATCAAACGCTTCCTAAACTAACAGCCAGCCAGCAGAGGGCGATCCAGATGTTTGGGCTGTCATGCACGCTGCACGCTCACCCTGCAGAGGCAACACTTGAACAAACAATCTAAATATGTTGTCCCTAAAATCAATGAATAATCCTGATAAATAATTGTGACATTTTTAAAGTTGTGCAGTGTGTACATCCCTATCAACCAGCCTGCAGTCTACTAAAATCAAGGGAACAGCATCAAACCGGTGGATTCTGTGTTGCGTCACTAGCGTGCTCTCATGCTTACAAAGCAAACGGGAACCTTGTAGCTCCATCTTTACATGCAGCTGCAGCAGTTTTCATTCAGGCAGTAAACAGATGTTGAGTATGTTCTCACTTCTCTAGGCAAGAAGCGGCCTGGCTCACGGTTTGCAGTCGTCTCGTCATGACTGCGAGCTGCTGAGGGAGCAGTACGAGGAGGAGCAGGAGGCCAAAGCTGAGCTGCAGCGCTGTTTGTCCAAAGCCAACAGCGAGGTGGCTCAGTGGAGGACCAAATACGAGACGGACGCCATCCAACGCACCGAAGAGCTCGAGGAGGCGAAGTGAGAACTGTGCAGCGTGTTTCTCTCTTTTTCTGTGATTGTGTTTTCTTCCTCTTGAGCACGGTTTGTGTTCGGTTCACAGGAAGAGGCTGGCCCAGCGGCTGCAGGACTCTGAGGAAATGAAAGAGGCAGCGAACATCAAATGTGCGTCTCTGGAGAAAACCAAGCAGAGGCTGCAGGCGGAGGTGGAGGATCTCATGGTCGAGGTGGAAAGGTCCAACGCAGCCAACGCCGCCTTGGACAAGAGACAGAAGAACTTTGATAAGGTATGTTTTCTTTACTTTTTTAATCCTCTTCAGAAACATTTGCAGCCGCGTTGGTTACACATGCTGCTGGTCCTCCTCCGTTAGGTTCTGGCTGAATGGAAACAGAAACACGAGGAGAGTCAATCAGATCTGGAAGTTTCCCAGAGAGAGTCTCGAGCGCTCAGCACAGAACTCTTCAAGCTGAAAAACTCCTACGAGGAGGCTCTGGATCATCTGGAGACCATGAAGAGAGAGAATAAAAACCTTCAGCGTGAGCTGCAAACGCATCGTCTATCTGGTGCCGTTTGGTTTTTAAATTGAACCCACGAAGATCATGTTTTTTTTCTTTACATTTTCAGAGGAGGTTACAGAAATCACAGAGCAAGTTGGGCAATCTGCTAAAACCCTCCACGAGCTGGAGAAAGCTGTGAAGCAAGCAGAGCAGGAGAAGAGAGAAACCCAGGCAGCTCTGGAGGAAGTAGAGGTTTGTGTTGTTGTCCTAATACACCATTAAACAATGATTTTTAAAATTAAAATGACCACAAAGTGTTGGTTTTCTCTCTGTAGTCGTCCCTGGAGCACGAGGAGGCCAGAATCCTGCACCTTCAGCTGGAGCTGAATCAGATCACCTCCGAGGTCGACAGAAAGGTGTCGGAGAAAGACGAGGAAATCGACCAGCTCAAGAGGAACCACCAGAGGACCGTGGACACGCTGCAGAGCACGCTGGACGCCGAGACGCACGGCAGAAACGACGCCGTCCACGCCAAGAAGAAGATGGAGGGGGACCTGAACGAGATGGAGATCCAGCTGGGTCACGCCAACCGCCAGGCGGCCGAGTCCACCAAGCAGCTGAGGAACCTGCAGGCTCAGTTGAAGGTTTGTGAACGCAACCGCTCGTAAAAAATGTTCACATGGAAACATCAGCCCGATATATATATGTATATGTTTTGTCCCAGGAAGCCCAGGTCCATCTGGACGAGGCGCTCCACAGTCAGGAGGACTACAAGGAACAGCTGGCGATCGCGGAGCGACGCAACAACCTGATGACGGCCGAGAACGAGGAGATCGGGGCGGCGCTGGAGCAGTCGGAGAGGAGTCGCAAGCTGGCCGAGCAAGAGCTGATCGACGTCAGCGAGAGGATTCAGCTGCTGCACTCTCAGGTGAGGAGACGATGTGTAGGACGGTACAGGAGGAGAGGAGAGGAGAGGAGAGGAGAGGAGAGGAGAGGAGAGGAGAGGAGAGGAACAATCTCACCAGAGAGTTGAACTAAATGGACCTCATAACCACTCACACCTTTAATGAATCTAAATGTTCTCTAATGAGCAGAACTCCAGCCTCCTGAACACAAAAAAGAAGATGGAGTCAGATTTAGCTCAGCTGCAGTCAGAGATGGAGGACTCGGTCCAGGAGGCGCGGAACGCCGATGAGAAGGCCAAAAAAGCCATCATGGATGTAAGTCTGCCCCCCCCCCCACACACACACACACACACTTTCTAAACGAGGTCGTGCAGATTAAATCTCACATTGAGCTGACACGCTTGCACGCAGGCCGCCATGATGGTGGAGGAGCTGAGGAAGGAGCAGGACACCAGCGCTCACCTGGAGAGGATGAAGAAGAACCTGGAGGTGACGGTGAAGGACCTGCAGCAGCGTCTGGACGAGGCCGAGCAGCTGGCTCTGAAGGGGGGGAAGAAGGAGCTCCAGAAACTTGAAAACAAGGTATGAATCCAACCATTAATCTGTGGAGGAGAAAACAGAATGATACGTGATTTAAACTCTGTATCTTTAAGGTGCGTGAGCTGGAACATGAACTGGAGTCGGAGCAGAAACGCAGCAGCGAGGCCATGAAGGGCGTCCGCAAATATGAGAGGAAAATCAAAGAGCTCACTTATCAGGTAAAAGTTATTATCCTGTTGTATAACCGAGAGTTTCACTAGATGAATATGTGAGATGTGACGCCTTGAATGTTTCAGGCAGAGGAGGAAAAGAAGAGCGTGGCGAGGCTTCAGGATCTGGTGAACAAACTGCAACTGAAAGTGAAAGCGTATAAGCAGCAGTGTGAGGAGGCGGTGAGTAAAAAAAGAAATACTTAGTGTGCAATGTGAATGTGTACCTTTTCTTATCTTGTTTTTCTGCGACGCTTCAGGAGGAACAAACCAGCATCCGTTCGGCTAAAGCTCGGAAGGTGCAGCATGAACTGGAGGAGGCCGAGGAGCGAGCCGACGTCGCGGAATCTCAGTTGAATAAGTTGCGAGCAAAGAGCCGCGACGTTGTCGGTAAAGGGGAGTAGAAATATATGAAAAACGTCATGATGTAAGGACGTTAGAAAAGCTTTGTGACCCAGCATGCTGCAGCTTTAAAGGTTTATTTAGTCTAAAGGCCTTCACACACCTCAGTCAATTCTTTTGAATTGTTGGTTTTGTCATGAATACTTTAACACAGAACGTGAATATTACACGGCAAAAAGTCCCAAACTACGCATGTTTTGTGCAGAATATGATGGAAACTGCGACAAAGAAAGAAAGAGAAACTTCTTCTAACTGCAGTGAAGCCGGTTGAAGGAGATTCTCAGATCCAGTGTTTTGGATGTTGAACTAACACTCGTCTGCTGCTTTGATGTTTACAGTTTTAAAAAGATCTGTCTCTTGGGAATGTCAATGATGATGGTGGCGCTTAAGAGTTAAAGGATCCCCAAAGTAAGTAGGATTCATCCTCTGGGGAACATAAATGTGTGAACCAACACTTCATGACAATCCATCCAATAGTTGTTGAGATATGTCAGTCAAAGACCAAAATCAATCTTCAATTTTGCGTATTTGTTCCTTTTTAAATGTAAAAATAAAGAACCCGCCACTAGTCTCGTCTTGGTACCTGCAATAAAAACAGATCTCCAAAAGATGGAGACACTTGATCCACATTCAACATTATACCGTAAGCATTGTTTTGTCTCTTGAAGCAATAAAAACTAAAGTTGTATTTGTTCATTTACATCCTGAGTCCTGAAGTGACTTTTTTTTTTATCAACTAACAACAAAGATTACAGCTCCTCTTTTTGTTCTCTGATATGATTATATGCTAATAAAACATGTAATTGCTTTACACGAGTTGTAAAATGTTTCGATATGCATGTTAGTTATAAGAATACGGATGCAACTGAGTCATGGAGAAACGGGAATGCATTAATTAAACCAGCTTGCCAGTTTTAAAATGGACCACGTCAAAATCCGCATTTTCCCCGCTGCTGTTATCGGTGTGGGAATCAGCAGCAGCTGGTATGTTCATGACATTTGCAGGGTTAGAGTTACGGCGGTGCATGTGTGACTTTCAGCTGAGGAGGCTTAGGTAGGAGAAGCTGAAGGTAACCTCCAAGAGGAGAGAAAGTACAAAGAGGAGGAACGGCCGCTTCATGAGGAGCTGACAGGTTGTTCTTTGCACTGACAGGACACTAAGTGGACATGAAGGGGACAAACACACAGAACAGTCCACTAACAGGACACTAAGTGGACATGAAGGGGACAAACACACAGAACAGTCCACTAACAGGACACTAAGTGGACATGAAGGGGACAAACACACAGAACAGTCCACTAACAGACTGCACACCTGCTAGTTAAAGCCAGCTGGTGAGCTAATGTAAGCTAAAGCTAATTCACAAACAAAATGTTTTCCTGTTTACTGGAACTGAAATAACAATTTTGATGTTCCAACATCTTAGTAATTGAGATGTTTGTATGCAACATAAATAAGGCGGGAGCTAAATCTAATCATGATTGAGAAAAAGAACCAGGAAGTTAGTCGCTAAAAGCTAACTAGCCTAGCTAGCAGAGCAGTAACTCTGCAGCTTCTGACTGAAGTGGAATTCACACGATTTCATGAGGTTAAACTACATTTAAATCACATATTTTATAATCAAAGATTAATTTATTAAGCTACATAGCTCATTTGTTTTGGCTCTACAAAGACAAAACGCAGTAGTTTACATATTTTGTCAAGATGGAGTTGGACCAAAATCTAACTGTTTGACACCGAAAAATTTATTTGCCACAGAATTGTGCAATTTAACAAAAAAAAACAGTCAACATGAGCTAGAACTAGATATCAAAGACAAACCAAACTGCAGCAACTATGAGAAAGAGTTAGCCAAAGCTAATGCACACACTTTGTCTTGTTTCAAGTAATTGAAATAATATGTTTTACATTCAACAACTTAGTAATTAAGTTTACTTCTATATGCAATTAAATAAAGAAGTAACTATATCTGATGATCTAATGAATCTAAAGAAGTACCAGCAGATAAATAGTAATAATATTTTAGGCTAGTATATTTTAAGTATATTCATGCCACCATTTCAGTAGTATTCATGGTCTATTCCACATTGTTAAAGTGTCGCTGTCCATTTCCAATCGTGTATCTCCAAATGTGATCATTTTGAATTTTTCAAATAAAGGATTACATTTATTTTAGATCAACCTTTTAAAAATGATATTGGGTTTTGAGCTTTGATTTTATGCTCTATTTCTTCTTGTTACAGAGCCTATACACTTATTTCTGGATATTAAGAGATGATTTGATGCATTTTAAAGATGACAACCTGCTGTTCACACTTGCTCCCCCTAATTTGAGGAGAGCTCGAGTTACATTCTGCTTATTCTAAATGGGGTAACAAAGCTGTCGTCATGTGTTTCTACACATGCACAAGCCGAACGCCGTCATGTGTTAACTTGTAACCAAAACAGACAAACCAGACGACGTCCCTCAAGGTGGCTTAGCTATCACTAACCTTGGCATGGAATATATATCATGAGATAAGTTGCAGACTAAGGAGTTATGGTTTGAATAACAACAATGCCATTTTATTAAAAAAATTATCAGAGAAAAGTAATATATGTAGTAAATAAATGTATATGCTATTAAAAATATTTCTCTAATATCAAGGTCAGTGTCTCTATGCATTACTTTAAGTGGTGGTGTACCACAGGGTTCGATTCTTGGCCCATTTCTGTTCTCTGTATACAAGTTACAACGAAGCCATTTTATTCATCTTTTTGATGTTATCTAATCCTTATGTTGATGATGTGCCACTATATCTCTCTAAGTGACATGACTGTTTGAGACTTTTTAGAATTTTGAATTATTTCATACTAATTGAATTAAATTAACATCTGGGAGATTTTTTTAACAAAACTGGCAGCTTTTGGTAGCCAATAAAGACGATTTTTCAAGAATGGAATAAATGCAACAATTTAAAACAATTCCCCAATAAGAAATAATCTGATTTGTATACTGCACAAAATGTTCATTTTCTCTTGATGTATTCCCAAAAAAGTAATGTCGACATTGTAGCGACATCTGTCTGGAGTTTAATCCACTTAATCCAAGCAACGTGCCTTGGAGGCGAATGAGCAGGTGGTCCTGGAGTCCTGGATGAACATGAAGGTCATGAAGCATCATGGAGACACTGAGTTACAGTTGGTTTATACCCATAAATACACACAATGATACGTTTCTATCTCTAACTCAACAGTACCACACTAAACACAGCAGCTCATTATACATTAAACATGAGCTGTAGTCCCACTGAGCAGCTAAACAAACTTTAAGTAGCTAATGACAGGATGGAAGGCATGTAAAAATAGTGCTCGAGGATCATCGCCTGTCGCTGCAGACATGTTCCTATTAACACAAAAAGATCCTGTGCCATATTTAAGTGCAGAGCATAGACCGCTAATGCGACTTCATTGACATTTGAATGGAGTGACATTGCCAAGTTTGGAGTGTCCGGTTTGCTTCAGCAGGACATTCGTCTTGATAAAAGGAGCCTCGGCCTCCTGCTGGTGTTCACTTAGAGTCCGGCCGTTGGTGAGATCACTTTCCCCCCCGGCCTCTGTAACATTGGTGGCTTTGATTCAATTCTACTGGGGTGTGTAAACCCGGTAAGTAAGATACAAATTACATTAAAAATCCTTTTTAATTGTTTGATTAATTGCAATTACTCACTTTCTTGCTTTTTTGTTACTTTCAGATTTCAACATGAGCTCTGATGCCGAGATGGCCCAGTTTGGGCCGGCGTCCATCTTTCTCCGCAAACCTGAGAAGGAGAGAGTCGAGGCTCAGAACCGGCCGTTTGATGCCAGAACAGCCTGCTTTGTGCCCGATACCAAGGAGCTGTACATCAAAGGTGTCATCCAGGACAAAGATGGGGACCAAGTCACCGTGAAGACTGAAGCTGAGGAGGTAAATATGTCTGTATACAACCAAATTACTACGCAAAAATATGAATGAAAACAATAAAAATCATATGTTACAGAAATAAACTGGAACCAGTTGCTGCTGGGAAGGTATGAAAAACCACTATATAGCCTCAGCAGGTTTGGTGCTTTAGTTGTTTAAAGAAATCCACTTTTTATTCATTTTCAACGTCACATTTTATATTCTCGTTTGTCTTCATGTGCTACTTTTTCTTTCCTCGCTAATTGATCCTCAACATCCTATTTTCTCCAATCGATACCATTTCATCTTCTCTTCTCACTTTTTTCCCCCCAGACTGTAACAGTGAAGGAGCAAGATTGCCATCCTATGAATCCCCCAAAGTACGACAAGATTGAGGACATGGTCATGATGACGCACCTCCACGAGCCCGCTGTGCTGTTTAACCTCAAAGATCGTTATGCAGCGTGGATGATTTATGTACGTAATTAAGAGGGATATATTCAACCTCTCTGTGTGATTCTCACTCTCTTACCTCACACACTGTATCTTCCCATCTGCAGACGTACTCTGGGCTCTTCTGTGTCACAGTAAACCCCTACAAGTGGCTGCCGGTCTACGACCAGAAGGTGGTGTCGGCCTACAGGGGGAAGAAGAGGATGGAGGCCCCTCCACATATTTTCTCCGTCTCTGATAATGCATATCAAAATATGCTTGCAGGTGAGGAAGAGCGAGGTGTTTTTGAGCCTCTTGAAGAATTACAGAGCCTTAAAACAGACAGACATATCAGTACTAAAGATATGATGGAAGTCTCTCACAACTGTGTTTAAACAATCTGTTGAACCGGCATTTCTACATTTATTTAATTGTGCTGCAGTGTTGTTTCCAACTCTTTTGCTACGTCCTTTGAGTCACTTTTGTGACTTTAAACTGAGACAAAACATCAGTGAAATCACTGAAGTTCATCTTTTATCACCAACAGATCGTGAGAACCAGTCTGTCCTGATCACGTGAGTCGTGTTGCATATAATCCTTTTTTTTAAACGTGTCGTATAATTCGGTCAATAACAGACGAACACTGTTCGGTGTCTTTTTTCTTCTTCTGTGTTCTCAGCGGAGAATCTGGTGCGGGGAAGACGGTCAACACCAAGCGTGTCATCCAGTACTTTGCAACAATCGCAGTGGCTGGTGGTGACAAGAAAGAGAACTCGTCTTGTAAAATACAGGTAATCGCTCAACAAGATATAGGCTTGATGAAAATAACACAAAACTACAATGAGATTGTGAGGAAGCTAGCTGTGTTCTGCAGGGGACACTGGAAGATCAAATCATTTCAGCCAACCCTCTGCTGGAGGCTTTTGGGAACGCCAAGACTGTGAGGAACGACAACTCCTCTCGATTTGTGAGTGTGAGATTTAAAAATGGGATCAAACTGCTGCTGTCTCTAATTCCCCAAATCTTTATAATGAACTTTCCTTGTGCACATTCACAGATGATTTTATATGTTTCACAGGGTAAATTCATCAGGATTCACTTTGGATCCTCAGGAAAACTGGCTTCTGCTGATATTGAAACCTGTAAGTTGGTTTTTCCACATTAATGAAACTCCTTATCTGCATACTTGACAACCGACAGTCATCATTGGATGCATAATTCAATGCAGATTTGCTGGAGAAGTCCAGAGTGACGTTCCAGTTGACTGAAGAGAGAAGTTACCACATCTTCTATCAGATCATGACCGGACACAAATCAGAGCTCATAGGTACGGTGAGGACGTCACATCTATAGCAGATATCTTTGAAGGATAATTAAATGAAATATGTTTTTGTGTCTCTCCTCAGAAATGCTCCTCATATCAACAAACCCATATGACTTCCCCATGATCAGTCAGGGGCAGATCACCGTGGCCAGCATCGACGACAAAGAAGAGCTGATGGCCACAGATGTGAGCTCCCTCCTGTCCATCGCTACACATGACTGTCATTGGCTTTCGCTGACTCTGAATTGTACGTTAACAGATGGCCACTGATATCTTGGGCTTCACCAGCGAAGAGAAACTGGGCATCTACAAGCTGACTGGCGCCGTGTTGCATTATGGGAACATGAAGTTCAAGCAGAAGCAGAGGGAGGAGCAGGCGGAGCCCGATGGCACCGAGGGTGACGCTCTCTCACTTCAAGTCTTGTTGTTATCTGAGAAAAGAAAACGTGCAGACGGTGTTAACGGAAATGTTGTGTGTGTGTGTGTCTCTCAGTGGCGGACAAAGTGGCTTTCCTCATGGTTCTGAACTCTGCTGACTTGTTGAAAGCCCTCTGCTACCCAAGAGTGAAAGTGGGGAATGAATATGTCACCAAGGGCCAGACTGTCTCCCAGGTACCGTGACTGCTCCAAGATTTAATCAGTGATCATGCATGATGGGGTGTCTTAATATAAGAAGATAATGCACATGGTGGAGGCAAAGTGATGCTGACCTGAGATACTTTTAATATCGGGACTTGTCATGAATGCTTACAAAAGTCGTGCAAATATATCCCTGATGTTAGAATGAGTCGTTTATATCTACATACGCAGTGTGTCCTCTTCATGGAGTCCGCCATTGTTTCTAAAGTAGCCCAGAATGAACAAACCAAACGCTGGCTCTACATGAGGCCACTTGTGTTTTCGCATTGGCCACCGTAGTTCTCCTACACACTTGGCACAAGAGAGAAGTTTCAGTTGGTTGCAATCTGCAACCTCACCACTAGATGTAGCCAAATCCTACGTACTGCACCTTTAAAGTCTAAAGCTCTAGAAATTCTTTATTGTCCTAAAAGACGTTAAGGTAACTGCTTAAATCTACGTTTTGTGTTCCTGATTCATGCTTCCTCAAAATCTCCTGATCAGGTCACCAATGCAGTTGGTGCTCTGGCCAAGTCTGTCTATGAGAAGATGTTCTTATGGATGGTTATAAGGATCAATGAGATGCTGGACACCAAGCAGCCCAGGCAGTTCTACATTGGAGTGTTGGACATCGCTGGATTTGAAATATTTGACGTGAGTTTGGTCTCTTTTATGTTCATTTTGGTCGGTCGATGTTGATGAATCCTCAGTTTTATGTTGATGTGTCATGAGTTGATTCTTGTCTTCAGTACAACAGCATGGAGCAAATCTGCATCAACTTCACCAACGAGAAGCTGCAACAGTTTTTCAACCACCACATGTTCGTGTTGGAGCAAGAGGAGTACAAGAAAGAGGGGATTGACTGGGAGTTTATTGACTTCGGTATGGATCTAGCAGCCTGCATCGAGCTCATTGAAAAGGTAAGATTAATCTACTGCACATCAGTTTATATTTCATCTGATTTTAGACACCATGTACAATGTATTTCTGTGATACATTCAACAGCCAATGGGCATCTTCTCCATCCTCGAAGAGGAGTGTATGTTTCCCAAGGCCTCAGATGCTTCTTTTAAGAACAAACTCTACGACCAGCATCTTGGAAAAAACAATGCTTTCCAAAAGCCAAAGGTCATCAAAGGGAAACCCGAGGCTCACTTCACTCTGGTTCACTACGCCGGCACCGTGGACTACAGCATCACCGGCTGGCTGGAGAAGAACAAAGACCCTCTGAATGAGTCTGTGGTGCAGCTTTACCAGAAGTCATCGATGAAACTGCTGTCTTACTTGTATGCTTCATTTTCTGGCGCTGAAGGAGGTACAACATTGGCAAAGCTTTGGAATAATTAACGTCGGAGGGAAGGATTTATCAAAAGATCCCCTTAACACCCACCGGGCTTCATACGATGGCAAATACCAAATAATTCTCTGTCTGCTTTGTAGAATCGGGTGATGCTGGTGGCAAAGGTGCAAAGAAAGGAGCAAAGAAGAAGGGTGGCTCGTTTCAGACGGTGTCTGCCGTTTTCAGGGTAAAGAAGTGATAATAATCTGTTTTAGATATGACTTTTCCTGTCCTGCAAATATCTAACCACAATTGATCTCCTGCAGGAAAATCTTGGAAAACTAATGACCAACTTGAGGAGCACCCATCCTCACTTTGTGCGTTGCCTGATCCCGAATGAGATTAAAACACCAGGTACAAATTCACGAGAGAAACTTCAAATACAAAAGCTCTCGTTGGTGCAGTTGAAGATGAAATTTTGCTGTTGCCAATCCATGTTTTGTTGACTTCACCGTAGGTATCATGGACAATCAGTTGGTCATCCACCAGCTGCGCTGTAACGGTGTGCTGGAGGGTATCAGGATCTGCAGGAAGGGATTCCCCAGCAGGATTATTTACGCTGACTTCAAGCAGAGGTAGGCGTTGATTCCCAAGATAATTCATACCAAGATATTCCAGTTTGTGATAATCTATTTTCATCCAAATCTGAACAGATACAAAATCCTGAATGCCAGTGCCTTCCCAGAGGGACAGTTCATCGATGGAAAGAAAGCTTCTGAGAAGCTCCTGGGTTCCATTGACCTTGACCACACTCAGTACAGATTTGGGGCTACAAAGGTATGTGTCCAAATGCCTCATAGGTCTACCTTTCTAAAGTCTTTTAGAAACACCGCGTGGAGACTTTATCCTTTACGAGCAACACCTTGAGTCGTTTCATGCAGCTTCACCACAGCTTATTGTTGCAGGTCTTCTTCAAAGCCGGCTTACTCGGCACTCTGGAGGAGCTGCGAGATGAAAAACTAGTTTCTCTCGTGACCCAGACTCAAGCATTGTGTCATGGTTACGTCATTAGAAAAGAAATCTCCAAATTAATTGCTCAAAAGTAAGTTTGACACCAAGAATTCTCTTCTACCATGACTGCAACTAAACCAATACCACTAACAACCTGACTGTGTATCTCACAGAGACTGCGTCTGGATTCTGCAGTATAACCTGCGCTCCTTCATGAACGTGAAACACTGGCCGTGGATGAAGCTGTTCTTTAAAATAAAGCCAGTTCTAAAGAGCGCAGAGACCGAAAAGGAGATGGCGACCGTAAAAGTGGACTTTGTCAAATCTAAAGAGGATCTGGTGAAGTCAGAGTCCAAGAGGAAAGACATTGAAGAGAAAATGGTTTCTCTTTTGCAGGAGAAAAATAACCTCCTTCTGCAAGTACAATCTGTGAGTGACATCGCAAATGAAAACCATTGATCCCAGTAGGATCATCCAAACCATCATACATTAGTGTTGTTCTCACTCTGTTTTATTCTTCTTCTTAGGACTCAGAAAACCTTTGCGATGCAGAGGAGAGGTGTGAAGGCTTGATCAAGAGCAAAATCCAGCTGGAGGCCAAACTCAAAGAGGTGACCGAGAGACTGGAGGACGAGGAGGAAGTGAACGCCGAGCTCACCGCCAAGAAGCGGAAGCTCGAGGACGAGTGCTCTGAACTCAAAAAAGACATCGACGACCTGGAGATCACTCTGGCTAAAGTGGAGAAGGAGAAACATGCCACAGAAAACAAGGTGTGTGATTTTGCCTGTACGGTTTGGTTGTTACCTCCATGTGTCTCCTTCTTAAGCTATCTCAAAAACAACGTAACATACAATTTAAATTTTAAAATAGTGGTGGTCAAGAATCTGTTTTTCTTTTTACAATCAACCCCCTTGTACCAGTACCTCTTGTCCTGGTCAGATATTGACATCTGTGAGTGCTTTCTAGCTGTACTTCATGTTACTTTTCTCAATAATGAACATGTTTATAATGCATACTACCTTCTTCAGGTTAAAAACCTGATGGAGGAGCTGGCCGGTCAGGATGAAAACATTGGCAAACTGACCAAAGAGAAGAGAGACCTCCAGGAAGCTCATCATCAGGCTCTGGATGATCTTCAGGTCGAGGAAGACAAAGTCAACACTCTGACCAAAGCCAAGGCTAAGCTGGAACAACAAGTGGATGACGTGAGTGGCTGCAAACAATAATACATTCAAACTCCGGTGTCACTTGACATCCTAATTAAAATGTTGTCCAATTTGCTTTCAAGCTCGAGGGTTCACTGGAGCAAGAAAAGAAGATCCGCATGGACCTGGAAAGAGCTAAGAGGAAGCTCGAGGGGGATCTGAAACTCGCTCAGGAATCCCTGATGGACCTAGAAAATGACAAGCAACAATCTGAGGAGAAGATTAAGAAGTAATTACCGACGCACTGATCGCGTACAGCTTGTTGTGTGGATAATACATCTTGGGTTTGAACTGACGTCTTGTGTCTTCTTGACCTTGCAGGAAAGAGTTTGAAAACAACGAGCTGCTCAGCAAAGTTGCAGACGAGCAAATGATTAATAACCAGCTTCAGAAGAAGATGAAGGAGCTCCATGTAATGAAACTCACATTGAAGTTGTGCATTAAACACGCTGTTAACGACCCTCATGGTATGTATTATTTTTGTTTTAAGGCTCGTATTGAAGAGCTGGAGGAAGAGGTCGAGGCCGAGCGAGCCGTCCGGGCGAAGATCGAGAAGCAGAGGTCCGACCTCTTCAGGGAGCTGGAGGAGATCAGCGAGCGGCTGGAGGAGGCCGGAGGAGCCACCTCGGTCCAGATCGAGATGAACAAGAAGCGCGAGGCCGAGTTCCTCAAGCTGCGGCGTGACCTGGAGGAGTCCACGCTGCACCACGAGGCCACGACCGCCGCGCTGCGCAAGAAGCAGGCGGACAGCATGGCCGAGCTGGCAGAGCAGATCGACAACCTCCAGAGAATCAAACAGAAGCTGGAGAAGGAGAAGAACGAGATGAAGATGGAGATCGACGATTTGTCCGTTAATATGGAAACAATTGCGAAAACCAAGGTGAGATTTTTTTCTTTATCCGGAATATACCATTAGCTTAATGACTACCATCAAATAAAAGAGCCAAGGCTAAAAACTTACGATACTTACGATGACATGTTTCTCTCATGATTTTAATCCGATTAACAGGGAAATTGCTTGAGAAATAATTTGTCGTTAAGGCCGACATGAGGGAATCCAGAACTGACTTACCTTCACACACTTTTAGGTGAACCTGGAGAAGTCGTGTCGCTCACTTGAAGACCAGCTCATGGAGCTGAAGACCAAGAGTGACGATAACACGCGGCAGATTTCTGACCTCACCAATCAGAGGGCTCGTTTTCAAACTGAGAATGGTAATTATGTTCCTCTTCTTGTTTGAAGGTCATTACGTGACAGAGTTTAGTATGTTGGTTGTTTTACTCAAGTAAAAGTACAAATACCACACTTTAAAAAAAATACTCTGTTACAAGTAAAAGTCCTGCATTGAAAAACGTAAAAGTAATTTGGAATATGTACTTAAAAACTCTTCAGATACATTTTGTGAAAAACATTTTACTTTGTAAAGTTATATATATAACGTTGTACATGTGGAGGTAGAGGTGTAGAAAGTGCCTCTGAGATCAAGTTTAAAGTTGCATGAGATTGAAATGCTTTGAGTAAATGTACTCTGTTACATTCCACCACTGTTTTCATCTGTTGGCTCGTCGTAGCTGAATATTCCCGACTGATTGAAGAGAGAGAGAGTCTCATCTCCCAGCTGACGAGAGGGAAACAGGGATTCACGACGCAGGTTGACGAGTTAAAGCGACTCACCGAGGAGGAAACGAAGGTAATCGAAGATCTTTTGCAAACATCGTTCTGCTTTTTCTTGGCTTTTTTCCTCCTCATGAAGCTCCCGATCGGTTGTCTTCCCCCCCCGACAGGCTAAAAACGCCCTGGCTCACAGTTTACACTCGGCCCGTCACGACTGTGATCTCCTCCGGGAGCAGTACGAGGAGGAGCAGGAGGCCAAAGCAGAGCTGCAGCGCAGTTTGTCCAAAGCCAACACGGAGGTCGCTCTGTGGAGGAACAAATACGAGACGGACGCCATCCAACGCACCGAAGAGCTGGAGGAAGCAAAGTGATCACTCACTGATATTAAATCAATACATCAGGCTTTAATATGAAACATCAAACAGGCCCTAATATCACATTCAATTTTCCGTTTAATGTTTGACAGGAAAAAGCTCGCTCAGCGCCTCCAAGAGGCCGAAGAACAAATCGAGGCGGGGAACTCAAAGTGCGCCTCGCTGGAGAAAACCAAACAGAGACTTCAGAGCGAGCTGGAGGACCTCATGGTGGACGTGGAGAAGTCCAACAGCGTAGCCGCCACCCTCGACAAGAAGCAGAGGAGCTTCGACAGGGTATTTCTCTTTCCTACTCTCCACATCGATGTCTTTATATCACATCAGTAAGCACGAGGAGCTCACGTTTCCCCTGTTATTCAGATTCTAGCCGAGTGGAAGCAGAAGTACGAGGAGACTCAGGCGGAGCTTGAAAGCGCTCAGAAAGAGTCTCGATCTCTGAGCACTGAGCTCTTCAAACTGAAGAACTCCTACGAGGAAGCGCTGGAGCACCTGGAGACGATGAAGAGGGAAAATAAAAACCTGCAGCGTGAGTGGAATCTTAACCAGATGAAACATTGTGAGAGAAGCGTATCTTTATACATCAGTGATTGTTTTTTTTAAACGCAGAGGAGATCTCCGACCTGTCGGAACAACTCGGTGAAGGCGGGAAGACGATTCATGACCTGGAGAAGTTCAAGAAGCAGGTGGCGACGGAAAAATACGACATGCAAACATCGCTGGAAGAATCCGAGGTACGAGTGATGACAAGCGTAGCCTTCAAATACGTCTTTGGCATTGATGTAAGTAACCACCGGTGATGTTTTTAAAAGGCCGCCCTGGAACAAGAGGAGTCCAAGATCCTGCGCTCTCAGATGGAGCTGAACCAGGTGAAGGCCGAGGTGGACAGAAAAGTGGCGGAGAAGGACGAGGAGATCGACCAGCTGAAGAGGAACAGCCAGAGGGTGATGGAGTCCATGCAGGCCACCCTGGACGCAGAGGTGAGGAGCAGGAACGACGCGCTGAGGATGAAGAAGAAGATGGACGGCGACCTGAACGAGATGGAGGTCCAGCTGAGCCACGTCAACCGGCAGGCGGCCGAGTCCCAGAAACAGCTGAGGAACATCCAGGGGCAGCATAAGGTCCAATTATAAAATCATTATAAAACGTAAATTATAACACGGTGTGTTCAAATGTAATCTTGGAAACATTTTAGGTAACATTTAGGAGTTGCTGCTCCTTGTGTTGGTTGAGCTGGATCTCATTTTAAACATGAACTAATAATTATTTTCATTATACATTTTTTAGGACGCTCAAATCCACCTGGACGAGTCGGTCAGAGGACAGGACGACATGACGGAGCAGGTCGGCGTGATGGAGCGACGGACGGCGTTGATGCAGGCCGAGATCGAGGAGCTCCGGGTCGTCGTGGAACAAACGGAGCGGAGCCGCAAAATCTCTGAGCAGGAACTGATCGATGCCAGCGAGCGTTCGGGACTTCTACACTCTCAGGTGGGTTGTTTGTTAAGAACTATCGAAACTTATCGAACAAACGCTCTTTATTTTTGATCTGCAGAAGTCACACCTGTTTTCTCTTTTTGGCAGAACATCAGTCTTCTAAACAGCAGAAAGAAGCTGGAGGTCGACATCACTCGTCTTCACGCTGAGATCGAGGAAGCCGTTCAAGAGGCCAGAAACGCTGACGAGAAGGCCAAGAAAGCCATCACTGACGTAAGGCTGCTTCACTTGTTCTGCTTATAACACTTGATGAGATTTTACAAATGTTTTTGTGACATCTCCAGGCCGCCATGATGGCCGAGGAGCTGAGGAAGGAGCAGGACACCAGCGCTCACCTGGAGAGGATGAAGAAGAACCTGGAGGTGACGGTGAAGGACCTGCAGCACCGACTGGACGAGGCCGAGAACCTGGCCATGAAGGGCGGGAAGAAGCAGCTTCAGAAACTGGAGGCTCGGGTATGTTTACAATATGTATGTATATGTATGTTTCAAATGATGTGGAAGTGGGCAACACTTCTGCACCGCACAGTTCAGGAGTTATTTAGTGATATATGTATTAAGTTATCTATTGTAGTACGCACTGTTGGCCATAACAATGTTCTCAGGCTCCTGACATCAGTGCTCATTAAAGCTACTACAAAGAGCTTTCCTTTTGTGTTGATTCTGGCGGTCCCTGTGGACTAAAGTGGTAGTGTTTCTGAGTAAATAAAACATATAAAAGTATCTATTAAAGTAGATGTAGCACAGATGTTACCACATGTTCAACCATTGAAGGTACAAAGGGATCTTGCATAATCTCTATTTCTGTATATTATTTAAGTAATCGTTCTGACATCAGCAGTCCAACATGAATCCTGGAGGCCCACTGGAACATTAAAACGTTTAAAATCATAGAAAGGATCCTGA
Organism: Leptoclinus maculatus; assembly: GCA_032191485.1. Classification (NCBI taxonomy): domain Eukaryota; kingdom Metazoa; phylum Chordata; class Actinopteri; order Perciformes; family Stichaeidae; genus Leptoclinus; species Leptoclinus maculatus. Next base: position 808,732 of record JAVDOI010000044.1, on the reverse strand, counting down.
ATTGTGTCCATCAGGTCCGAGAGCTGGAAAGCGAGCTCGAAGCGGAGCAGAAACGCTCGACGGAGGCCATCAAAGGAGTCCGCAAATACGAGAGGAGAGTCAAGGAGCTGAGCTATCAGGTAGAGATGCAACAGATCTGCTTTTGTTGGTAATGTATCGAGCCTGAAACGAGCATTTCAGCGACAAAAAGATCAAATAATGAAAAGACAGAATCCAGAAGTTTGTCTCGACTTGTTTCAGTCGGAGGAAGACAAGAAAAACAACATCCGGCTGCAGGATTTGGTCGACAAGCTCCAGAACAAAATGAAGGCCTACAAACAACACGCAGAAGAAGCTGTGAGTGAATCTCCATCTGCAGACATAATATTCAGTAATGTGTCAGATTCAAGGTACTTGTACTGTACTGAGTGAGTTAGTACTTTTACTTTAGAGACTTTAAGTGCACTTGTATTAGAATATTATTATAGTGTGGTATTAGCACTTTTACTTAAGTAATGGATCTGAATACCCCCCCCGCCCCCCCCCCCCAGGAGGAGCAGTCGAACATGCAAATCGCCAAATTCAGGAAGGCTCAGCACGAGCTGGAGGAGGCCGAAGAGAGAGCCGACGTGGCCGAATCTCTGGCCAATAAGATGCGAGCAAAGAGCCGCGAAATAGGGACGAAGGTACCGATTGTCTTTTATTTCATATGCACAGTAAATATACTAATATGTAGCTGTTATTAATGACTGTATGATTAGAACTCAGTGGTGGGAGAGAAGATATAAAGCTAGTTATCAGGGTTGTTCTCCCATAAATCTACATTTTTGGCTTCTACAATTAAATCTGATGTTAGAAATTAAACTTCTTCATAAAATCATGTATTAATACTGTTTTTGCATCGTTTGCAGGCACAAGAAGGACAGGGCGAGAAGCTGAATGTCGGACTTTAACTCTCCAGCGGAGACAAATGTGCATGACAGAAATGTTTAGAACAAATGATTTAAAAAGTAGTTTATAGTTTATCATATTCATATAAATTCATTCATATCACAGCGTCGACTTGTTTTACAAGAGATGCAATTCTGTACATATTCATTCTGTAGTATATTAGTTATTTATTATGAGTTAGTGGCTGCAGGTTCATTTAAACACAGCCGGTTGCTGCAACTTGATTAAATTCCTAAATTAGAATGTTTAATCAAATGATTAAGCATGTTAATCCATTACATTTAGTATCCTTTAATTATTCTTTGTTCAATCATTTCCTGTCTGGTTGGATTCACGTCTCATACGTCGTAGTTTAGTTTCTTGTTCATTGTTTTAGAAAAGTAATAAATGTTTGTAAAAGTAAAGTCATTTGTGCGGTTTTCACTCACTAAACAGGTAAATATCTGTACTTCCCTTCTATATACAGCAATAAATAAATACAATCATGATAATAATAGTAATCATAATAACATACGCCTCTATCTGGATTAATACGAGAAATCAAGGAGTGGGATTTATTTTTTACTTGAAATTTAGGGAACATACATCCACGACCACAATGCAAACAATTCCTGGAGCTGATCATTGTTTTGCATCGCTTCATATTTAAAGCCACTATGTGTAGATTTAGAAAGTCTTCCTCCAGTGGTCGACTTAAAAAAGACACTTTAGTGCGTTTCCATTCACTTGTTGTCTGCACAATGTGTGCATTAAAAAAAATGCTTGGAAAAGACAAAACTATTTAATATATCACCATATTAATGCTTGTCTGAGGTGAAAGAGTTTGTATATCTATAAAATACAACGTGTAACGGAAACGTCCTCTCAAGCTTCAACTGAAGAGCTGAAAACATCAGATCTGTTATCTGAAGATAATCTTCCTCACATTAGTGCTCAGAAACACTACCACGTCTCTCCACAGGGGGCGCCAGAATCAACAAAATCAAAGTTCCTCATGGTAGCTTTAAGTAGAAATACAAAAGTCAAAATATACTCAAAAGTACCACAAGTAAAAGTACACATTACACAGAATTTAATAATTATATTACTTAGGTACTTTTATTTTTCTACAAACAGTAACTGAGGTTATAGAAATGATCAAAAAGACGACGTGATGTCATACAAACACACACATAATGGCTTTAAAAGAAGAAATAAACACATAAGAGTATGTTGAACACGATCTCATCATCTTCAGAGACGTCTCTGCGTCGTCTCACAGTTTACTCTCCGCTGTCTTTCGCCTGCTGAATGAGACAAAGACAAAGACGTCATCAGTGTTGATGAGATTCAGTTTGTAACCAGAAGCCGAACCGACTCACCTTCACCAAGTCGCGACTCTTGACTTTCATCTTGTTGATCTGGGACTCGGCGATGTCCGCTCGCTCTTCGGCCTCCTCCAGCTCGTGCTGCACCTTCCTCAGCTTCGTCAGGTGAGCGTTGGCCTGCTCCTCCTGTCCGACACGAAACAGCTCATTCACCAAAAGCTCCAAATGTGACGTGAAACATCTCAATCAGATAAAAAAAAAAAAAGCACTCACGGCTTCTTCAGCCTGCCTCTTGTACGCTTTGACCTTCAGCTGGAATTTGTCCACCAGATCCTGCCGCCTCGTCGCATTCTTCTTGTCCTCGTCATGTCCTTTACATGCAGACAGTCCTTTCAAAATAAACTTCGGTCTGCACAGCAAACAACTTCTGGTTGCAAAAAACAAGATGGCGGCGGCCAAAAAACAAGATGGCGACAGCCACTTGTTATATAGCTTACTGCTAATTAAACAATAGACAAATGTTAGCATGCTACCATGCTTAAGTAAGACATTACTCCTGTTAAACATCAGCATGTGAGCGTTGTTTTTAAGCATGTTGAAGTTAGCACGTAGCTTTAAGTACAAGCTCACTGAGCTGCTAGCATGGCGAAGACAAGTGTTTTAAATATCGTGGTTTCAGACACATTTTGACCTCAGTGTAACATATATTTCCAAAGAACAGCTCGGGCGTCTCACCCTGAACAGCGCTGACACAGTTTGGAAAGATGCCCCCTTCTTCTTGGCTCCTTTCTTGGTTCCTCCTGCTGCTGCTTCTGCTTTAATAATCACACATGGTGTATGGTGGAGAATCAAAGCAGCAGGTATATAATAGAACATTTAGGAAAACCTTCAACTGGATTTACCATCTGATCCAGAGAGGCTTGCGTATAACATGGACAATATTTTCACCGATGACTTCTGGTAGAGCTGCACCACGGAGTCGCTCAGAGGGTCTTTGTTCTTCTCCAGCCAGCCGGAGACGTTGTAGTCCACGGTGCCAGCGTAGTGCATCAGCGTGAAGTGAGCCTCGGGTTTCCCTTTCACCGTTTTGGGCTTCAAGAAGCAGCTGTTCTTTCCAAGATGTTGGTCGTACAGTTTGCTCTTGAAAGAGGTGTCTGATGATTTTGGGAACATGCACTCTTCTTCAAGGATGGAGAAGATCCCCATTGGCTAAGAAACAAACACACATTTACTGTCCTCGAGCAAAACCAAGGTACTGTAGGTGAGTATTTTCATTTCATGCAACTTGATCTCAGAGGTACATATTCTACTTTTTACTGCTATCAGAAATACTCGTAAAACACTTGACATTTTACTGCAAAATTTGTACTTTTACTTCTGATACTTTATCAGAATTTAATTTAACGTAAATACTTTTACCAAAGTAAGGTTTTGAGTACTTGTACTAAAGGATTTGAACACTTCTTCCACCACTGCACAGTTGCAACACCTTAAATTCCATTTAGCATAACGTTTTAAAAACCCACAGTATTCGGTACCTTTTCAATGAGCTCGATGCAGGCTGCTAGATCCATACCGAAGTCAATGAACTCCCAGTCAATCCCCTCTTTCTTGTACTCCTCTTGCTCCAACACGAACATGTGGTGGTTGAAAAACTGTTGCAGCTTCTCGTTGGTGAAGTTGATGCAGAGCTGCTCCAGGCTGTTGTACTGAAGACAAGAATCGTAACAGAACCATGTTTGAATATGTTATTCAGTGTGTGGAGAAAAAGAAAATACATTCAGTATACTTTGAACACTCACATCAAAGATCTCAAAGCCGGCGATGTCGAGGACTCCAATGAAATGTTGTCTGGGTTGTTTTGTGTCGAGCTGCTGGTTGATTTTCATCACCATCCACAGAAACATCTTCTCGTAGACGGATTTCGCGAGGGCACCGATGGAGTTGTACACCTGGAAAGAAGTTCAAGGTTTCTTTGGACATTGTCGTATTTTTGATTGCTTAACTTTGAGGGTGTTTAGGTGAAGAGGGACAGGATTATTGAACATTTTATAGATAGTAATCCCATTTAAGGGGATAGAAAGTGACATAATTGTCATATTTCCTTTATAGCCTTTCTTTCATCATAAAAGTGATGTTTATTTGTGGGGATTATCTTGCAGAACACAACATCTCATTGACTGTTTGAAGAGGGAACCAGTGCTACGCTAACTTCTTTACCTGCTGTACATTTTGTCCTTTGGTGACGTACTCGTTCCCAACCTTCACTCTGGGATAACAGAGACTTTTCAGCAGATCAGCGGAGTTCAGGCCCATCAGATACGCTGCTTTATCGGCTTCTGCAAAACAAAGTAAAAATAGATTATTGTTCTGCTTCATCTTTTGCATGACGGTATTCATTTCGATGTGTGATTCCCCACCCTCGGTGCCATCGGGCTCCGCCTGCTCCTCCCGCTGCTTCTGCTTGAACTTCATATTCCCGTAATGCATAACGGATCCGGTCAGCTTGTAGATGGACACTTTCTCTTCGGCGATGAAACCCAGAACGTCTAAGGCCTCCTGCATCGTTGAAAATAAGAAAAAGTCAGATCATAAAGCAGCTGAAAAACACAGGACGAGCTTTGTAGCGCTTCAACGGCGTCGACTCACGTCTGTAGCCATTAACTCGTCGGCGTCGTTTATGCTTTTGACGCTTATTTCTCCTTGACTGACGAAGGCAAAGTCGTAGGGGTTGGTGGTGATGAGGAGCAGATCTAAAGGGAAGGAAATCCAGCTGAAATCTCTTTGTTTGAATAAAAACGAGAATAACGCTGAAGATAAAACAATTAATAATCAGATTACCGATCAGTTCAGGCTTCTTGTTGCAAGTAAGCTGATAGAAAACTCCTCTCAGCCGACAGCTGAAATGTCACTCTTGATTTCTCCAGCAGATCTTTAGGGAAGAAAATTCTAAAATTAACTTTTTTTGCAGCATCGTCATTTGTTAATATTCTGTACAAAATGTGTAAAAACTCACATGTTTCGATATCTGCAGATGCCAGTTTGCCAGTCATGCCAAAGTGAATTCGGATGAATTTACCCTGTTGAACAAACCAGTAGCACCTTTTACTCTCTTATGTTGGACAAACTCTTCCTAACTACAATGAAAGTCCGTCAGGCTGGGACTCACAAAGCGAGAGGAGTTGTCGTTCCTCATGGTCTTGGCGTTCCCAAAAGCTTCCAGCAGAGGGTTGGCCTGGATGATCTGATCCTCCAGAGTCCCCTAACAAAAAGAAACTGTAAATGTGACCCCCGCTCATCTCTGGAAAACAATAACGTACATCCACAACTTGTCCAAAGCTCACCTTCATGTTCGTCTCCTTTTTCTTGTCCGCTGACACTGCGATCGTTGCAAAATACTGAATGACGCGTTTGGTGTTCACAGTCTTTCCTGCACCGGATTCTCCACTTTACAAAAAAAACAAAATACGTCAAAATACTACGGGAGTGTGATGGCGTAGTAAATAAACTAAATATCAGCTCAACTTACGTGATGAGTATCGACTGATTTTCACGATCTGAGGACGTAAAAGAAGAAACGCGGTGAAGAGAGTTAATCAGGTCATTCGGCTGCATTGATATTTGAGCTCTCTGACGTACCGGTGAGCATGAACTGGTAGGCGTTATCGGAGAGGGTGAAGATGTGAGGGGGAACCTCCATCCTCTTCTTCCCTCTGTAGGCCCGAACCACCTCCGGGTTGTAGACCGGCAGCCACTTGTAGGGATTCACGGTCACGCAGAACAGCCCAGAGTACGTCTGCGTGGAGGAGGAGAGACACATTTTTGTGGATTTAAAGACATTCGTGTTCCCCAGAGGATGAATCTTACTGACTTTGGTGACCGTCGTAGTACTCAATGACTACAATAAATCAAAACAGGAGCATTCAGCTGTAATGAAAGTGACAATCCTTTATCAGTTAAATCAGTTACAAAACAGAGTGAATTCATGCATGTTTCTCTATTTTCAGAGATTTGCATTTTTAAAAAGTCTAAATTTGTATTTGTCAAAGCCGAGTTATGAACTGAATTTTAATTCTGACTTTTGTGAATTTTGTTTCTATTATTTATCTGCGATTTAAGAGGTTTACTGAGTTAAATTCTAGCTTTAACGAGACAGTAAAAGCGTGATATATTTGCCCAATTATACTGAACAACACAAATATTAGCAAAATTAGCAAAAGAGATTTCTTAAAATAAAACACAAAATGAAAAAATCTTAATAACATTTCTTTACGATAAACTTGAAATGATGAAGGAACTTGAAAATGACAACCTAGAACAAAATGTAGGCGCCACTTAAGATTTCATTAAACTTCATATCCTCTAAACTAAAAATAAATCTGGTTTGAATGGAAATCAAACTCTCTTACTGAGCACATATATTTTAAAGAATACCAAAGTTAAAGGTCCAGTGTTAAAGCTTCTCCCTGTTTGAATCTGGACTGCTGAGAGACTCACGTAGATCATCCACGCTGCGTATCTCTCCTTCAGGTTGAACAGCACTGCCGGCTCGTGGAGGTGCGTCATCATCACCATGTCCTCGATCTTATCAAACTTGGGGGGGTTCATGGGAAACACCTGGTCCTCCCTGACGGTTAAAGTCTGGAACAAATGTCGAAACCAGAAACTTGATGTTCACTAATGAGCTTTAAAAGCATTTCATTTCTTAGAAAATAATGTGCAAAAAGCTCACAAATGTCTCTAAATTCTGCAGATTTTCTTACAAACTGAAGATGCATGAAATCCTTTCACATAACAATATCACGAACATATTCCCTGTCTGTGTTCAGTAATCCAGTCCACCCACTCTGTCGTCCTCGGTCTTGACGGTGACTTTCCCGTCCTCCTTGTCCTGGACCTCGGCCTTCGCGTACAGCTCTTTGTCATCGCTGACGAAACACGCCACCTTGCCGTCAAACGGCCGAGCCTGGGCCTCGACCCTCTCCCTCTCAGACTTGCGGAGGAACTGGGCAGCCGGCCCGAAGATTGACATTTCCCCATCTGTGCTCATTTTCTCCTCCTGAATCAAAGACACAAAAACAAAAACACCATCAGCCTCTCTTCAGTTCTTTCATGCATGTGGATGCTGCTTTATATGTACTCACCTCACTTACTGCTCGAATACAGGAATGCTGAAGATTGAACTGAGAAATAAACACATAAAGTCACAACTTTCCCCTAAAATACAACAATCCTGCTGTCAAAGACCGGAGGACTCACCTTCGTGATTACGCTGCAAAGAACAACAACGACCAGTTGCACGGCTCCTTTTTATACCTCAGCTTTGTCCTTTAAATGGACATGTAGAGTTACACGAAGCTGTCGCTCATCGTGGACGAGGACGGCTCATTGATTAAGACGGGTTATAAATAGAGTGACACCAAAGAGAGGCACATTTTAAGAATACTGAAGGATTGATTACACAGTTTGTGTCTTGATTCATAAAAGAGACACATTTGTAAGTGGAGATTTAGAAAAGTTAAAACATAAACCAAACTGGATACACACATAAATACACAAGCAAGGACATTGTGTTTGTATAGCACCTTTAAACTAGAAGGCAATTTAACAGTAACATAAACACAATAAGGCAATATAGAAAAAACATATGCAGTCACATAAAGGGAGTAAAATAAGATAGAAGAGACAAATAATAATATGAAAAATATATATGAAATAGATTAAAACAGCAGCTAGAGTGCAAAATATGAAAATTTTGAAGATGAATTGTTTTCTGAAGTTTCTATTGTTCATTGATAATCAAACAATGAGGCAGATTGATGCACTAGAAACAAGTCTAATGACTTGTTTAAGAAGTTAATAATGTATAGATGGAAATTTGCACAATCAACTACGTATGTTGTGTTTTGCAAAATACAGAAATTTCTAATTTTCTTTCTCGTACTTTCCATATTGTTTTATATTCTTTAGCGTAAATCCCATCTCACTATAACTCTGCTTGTGCATTGTGCTTGTTTTAGTCTGTTTGTTGTACTTACACATTCTGCAAATTTAAATTATATTATATTAACAGAGTTATTATCTTAACAGAGTTATTATCTTAACAGAGTTATTATATTAACAGAGTTATTATATTAACAGAGTTATTATATTAACAGAGTTATTATCTTAACAGAGTTATTATATTAACAGAGTTATTATCTTAACAGAGTTATTATATTAACAGAGTTATTATCTTAACAGAGTTATTATATTAACAGAGTTATTATCTTAACAGAGTTATTATATTAACAGAGTTATTATCTTAACAGAGTTATTATCTTAACAGAGTTATTATCTTAACAGAGTTATTATCTTAACAGAGTTATTATATTAACAGAGTTATTATCTTAACAGAGTTATTATATTAACAGAGTTATTATATTAACAGAGTTATTATATTAACAGAGTTATTATCTTAACAGAGTTATTATATTAACAGAGTTATTATATTAACAGAGTTATTATCTTAACAGAGTTATTATATTAACAGAGTTATTATCTTAACAGAGTTATTATCTTAACAGAGTTATTATATTAACAGAGTTATTATCTTAACAGAGTTATTATATTAACAGAGTTATTATATTAACAGAGTTATTATATTAACAGAGTTATTATCTTAACAGAGTTATTATATTAACAGAGTTATTATATTAACAGAGTTAACACGGGGCTTCAGGTTATTTATACCGTCCGTCAGATCTCATTCACCTTCATGAGCCGAATATAACCTTTGATTCCCCCAACGTGTTTCGAGGGTCTTAAAAAATGCTATTTTGGTGGATAAAGCCGACTGAGGCGATCAGTGTCCGGACACCGGCGGGCAGACGGCCTCTAAAAGTGGATCTGAAGAGGATTGATTCTGTTCCTTTTAGAGGATTATTGCAGGCAGCTGGTGTGGAAATGAAGGCCTTGAAAGCCTGAGTGGGAAACAGTTGTTTTAACAATGAGACGCTCCAAAGTAAACACAGGTGCATTGTTATTCATGTGGGAGGTTGGCCGTGATCTTCAGCGTGAACTGGGCTGTGTAACGTGTCAAGGGAAGCTGCTGCTGTTATCGGGTCATGTATCTGTAATGTCACAGCAAGGTGAGCTGAGGACAGGATTCTAACAAAGAGTCTGAGCGGCTTTGTTTGCAGGTTTCAGGAGATCAGATTCCTCTTTGAACTCATGCATCACATCGGTTTTTCCTTCTCGAAGATGCTTGTAAACATCATGAAACACCAAGGAACACATACAAACCTCTCAAACCACGTTACACTTGAACACGCTTTTATTTTGTGATAGCTTGAAGGTTACAGGAAAGCAGAGGAGGATGCTGGGAAGTCCAGAGTCGGTGAGTAATGCAATTAATGTGAAGTGGTGAATAAAAAAGTGGATGACCCCGAAGGGAACACCTCATTTATTATTAAAAACAAGACTAAGAGTCTGCCGCCATGCTAGCGGCTCCGTAAGGCTGCGTTTAATCATGTGGAGCTCTGAGCTACATGCTAACATGCTGATGCTAATCAGGGGTGATAAGGTGCTCCAGGGATGTGGGCCAACAGGAAGTCAGCAGCACACTGGTTCCCTCCACAAAACTACAGAATATGCAGGTATTTGGTCACAAACCAACGTATCTTAATAATTAAGATACTTTGACCTGATTATGGCCGAACATCATTATAATCCTGCTGTTGAGATATTTTACTCAAAAACCCCACATGTTAACCTGGTGGTGGCGTAAGAGGAAAAGTCAGAGGATCACTCAAATCAGTGGGATCCATCCTCTGGGGACCATGAATGTTTGTACAAAATGACATGACAATCCGTCCAATAGATGTTGAGATATTTCCGTCTGGATGTCCTCAGACTCATGCTGCTAAAAACAAAGAAAATTAATGCTAATTTGATTAAATCTGAATATACAGCAAAGTTCTGAATCATAGATCAGGAGGTCATTAGGTGCAACACAAAGACCCGAACAATGCGTTTTTGTTTTTGACGTGAGATTGTTTTTACTGCATCAGCCGGTACTGTAGATGCTGAACGCTGTACATTCTCCCATTGACGGTGCATCGAACGCACAACGTCTAGAAGATGCTTGAGGCTGATATATTAGAATAACAATTATTATTATTATAATATACTGCAGTGCTGCTGTTGTGTTTTAACACCCTCGAGGGGCTTCAGCAGGAAAACAGAGCAGGTTGAAATAAACATCTAAATCATAATGAAGTCGTCTCCAACACATTTATTTTACGTACGAGAAAAGCACGAGATGAACTAAATCTTGTATGCGGTTGTTTCCCTCGCCTCCTTTTAGTCGTTTGAAGTTAGAAGTCATTAATTTTAGATCTCGTCTTGGGGTTTTTTATTTATTTTTTTGCTTTCCAGTGAGACATCCAACAGTGTGACAAAAATAACCTAGTTTTCTTTAGAACAAAGCTTCTTTGTGCAGCAGTGACAGAATGAGGAGGAGAACGTATCAGAGAAACACAAAGATGATGTTTTGATTCATTTATTAAACAATGAGACAACCAGGCATGAAACGGCGAGAGATAAACTGCATAAACAAGAAATGACTTAATTATTCATAGCCTCAACTCTCTGCTGTGAAGACTAATCGTTTACAGATTTTAGAGGATTCGTAAGGCTCCCAAAACAATCACAGTTAGTCTAATTAATACAATAATAAACTAATTGCTCTAAATATGTTTTGCGTTATGATTTTAAGGACGCAATAATGTATTTTTTGCTATATCAAAGTCAGGGTCTATTACAAAAAGTAAATATTAATTATAAATAAATTAGGTTTGCCAAAATTGGCGTTTGATAGCAGAATATTAAGTACGACAAATATATTGACTGCTACAAAATGTGGGACTTGTAGATGCAATAGCATTTTTTATTTGGGTATTGTTATAATTAAATGTTTGAAATTCAGGGTTAAATAATAAATGTGCGTGTGGCCATTACAACATGTTGGACTGGCAGCTGTTTTGATATAGGAATTCCCAAAAACATATTTGCAGACGCCATCATTCAACGACACAGCGCCGCCTGCTGGCAGCAACACAAACTGTGGATTTAGGGGCGAAGTACTGAGTAATTTAGAAATTAATATAATTCTGAATTAATATAAAACATCTGTCTTAACATCTCCTGTAACACAATTTTAACAAATAAATGTTGAGATTGCGTCACCAGAATGTGGCACAATAAAATACTCTTAAAGCTGCATGTGTACAGGTTTGTTTCTCTTTTAATCTTTGACTGATGTAAATTGCCTGAAGTTGTAGCTGCTGTTGTGCACGTCTGCACATTGTAAAGTAACCTGTAACACTCCGGTCTCGCACACGGCCCCCAAAGGGCCCGACAGTGGAGTCACAAGTGGCTTCATTCTCCTGAGAGAGAGAGAGACAGACCTCATCTGTTTGAACTGGATGTGACCAGACTGTCACTCACTTTATTCAGACTCAATTTGATTTAGCAGAACAGAAAGGTCCTTGTTGTGTCCCCCGCACATCACAGCTCTGTCTTACAGTGTCCTCCTTTGTGTTTCTGACACAGACTGAGGACCGCCGGACATTTCTGCTCAACAAAGACTCATAGAAAATGTCTTCATCTCTCTCTCTCTCTGACAGAACTTCTTTAACAAGTGGGAAAAAGAGTTTGAAAGATGTTCAGTGTGTCTCCGTTCCCTGCAGGCGTTGGATCATAATGGACAGAAATGACATCTAATAATCTTTCCTGTCTCTTCGTTCATATTTCCAGCGGCGGGTCGACTGATACAGTCCTGCAGCACAACAGCGTCGCAGCATGGTAAGAACTGCTGTTAACTGCTATTCAAAGACGTGAGGGGCTTGTATCCTCATCACATGGAACAAATACAGACAAATGTCTTCTAGACTAAGCTCATATTCTAATGTGAGACTTTGTATTTAGTTTGCATCTTCACCAGTATTTATAGCAGACATGTAGATGCTTTAAAGTAAAAGTACTCATTGTGCAGTAAAATGTTCCCAGTCAGTGTTTTACTACTGTAGCATCAGTGAAAGTATTGCTAAATCAGTAAAATGTGTCTCTATTATATCTGATGTTTCTGCTGCATTAATGAGTATGTTGCATTCTGCTTTATTTCCGGTTTTCTTGTTTAATCTCCATCAATGCATCATCTTCTATCAGATCATCATGTTTGTAGCGTCTCTGTCCTGTGAGAACCTCGTATCTCTACAAAAGAACAAACGGTTGTTCTCAGCTTTGTGATGATGCATTCAACATCTGATCCAAGACGCTTTTTAAACAGTTCATGTAGTTTATGTTTAAGAAGTAGGAGGATTGTCTCAACACATAAAGGAAACATTCAAAACATCTGGAGATATGTGGCTTAAAGTACAATATTTACCTCTGAGATGTTGTATAAAGTACCTTAAAAGTGATATACTCTAGTAAAGTACAAATAGCTCAACAGAATAGCTCAAAGTAGCTGTACTTAGTTACATTTCCCCACTGCAGATATGTAAAGGAGTACATAGGTAAACATTATATATGTTAGCAATGTTAGCATGCCGGCGTTAGCATGTAGCCCACAGCCTCACAGAGCCGCTAGCGTGGCTGGAGACTCTTGTGTCCGTTTTCCCGAAAATGCAGCATCTTCTTCGACTGTCGGAGTATTTCTTACAGTTAGCTTTAAGACGCTCAAAGCTTCAGTGTCGTCTCTTCACCAGAAGCTCTGCGTCCCTCGGAGGAGCAGAAGCCAACCTCGGTGATGTGCTGCTCATGTAGCCTCTGACAGAATAAAGGCCTCGCTGCTGTTTCAGGCCCTCTGCTTCATTCTTATATCAGCATCCTGTGAGGAGTGACTGTACATTCCTCTATAAGCCTTCCCCTCGGTTTCTTCCTTTAATATTTTATATAATTATGTATATTATAATTGCTGCTGTTTGAACTCTCAGCAGCTGCCTCGAGACACAGAATTAAACCATGAAAATGTGTCCGTTTAGCTTTTTTTTTTCGTATCTAAAATTACACACTGAAGCTTTTCCTTTTTTGATAATTGAAGATTGCATACGGTTCAGATTCCTGAATATATTTATGATAAGGAAATATTGAGCTTTGTCCCGTTTCTTACTTATTTTTAAGTCACATGTGCTGGTCCTTGTCATTGTGTTTTCTTCTACCGTACAAAGACAACATATTGTATTATTATAGTATAAAATGTGCTTCTGTGAACTGTTATTAATAATATAATAATTATACAACTCTGAATTAGGTGAAATGCTGCACAGCAATGCTGCACAGCAGCTCTTCTCTTTCACCAGCGTAGGAAGGTTGAGGTTCATTAATCTCGTGTTCCAGGTAGAAACAGGATCTCAGTGATTTCTTCCTTTTCCTCGTCGGACCTCGTGAAGAATCCCCGTGAAGCAGCGAGAGGCCTCCTCCCTCCGGACACAGCCTGTCTTCTTAGTTTCCTCCTATTCAGGGAGAAGTGAGCTAACACGAGTGGAGAGGAGATTCTGGTTTCAGGGTTACACTGAGAGCAGCACCCCAGAGGATTGTGGGGATTTTGGCAGCGATATCTTCCAGATCTGTGTGCGTTTCCGTTAAAGCTCAGATACCATTCAGCTGCACTTCTTCTCCTTGGAAGCCAGAGGACGTGTGAAAACTCCCGATAAGAGTTTATCTTCAAACCTTTTATTCAGTCACAGTGTGGGAACCAGGATTTAATTTATTCTGCAGTTTATACCAGCCATGTGGGCTGCTGTGCGTTGATTTTATTTTATTTTTTAATCATTTGACTATGACTGTAATCTTTCAAAGACTGACCAAGTAGTTTTAGTTGCCTTTAAAGTAACTATAAACAAATGACAGCTGTCAACTAGCAGTTATTTTCATTATCGATTAATTAAAGGACGGATCCATTATTATTATTAGAATTTATATCATTCTATAGCTTCACAGTTCTCTTTCTTATGTCTTCTTGTTTTTGTTAATGGAGTCTGTTGGCCTTGAAGAGAGCAGCGATAACGGTCAGACAGACCTTTCTGACGTGGAACTGAAGCCGTTATATCGCTCTTTTCAACGCTACCAGACTCCATTGACAAAAACGGTAGTTTTATTTAGCTGGAGTATACATACAACCACACTTCAAAAACAATCCAACCCTTTCAGTTGTTTCCAAATGTAGCACAGCTAGCCTCAGTTAGTGCTCGTGTTCCCATCATTCATAACCTTATTGATGAGCTTTAGTAACCTTTGTCACGGCCGAGTGTTTCCAGTTGAAAACAGAGCACAGATGGACCTTTCCTTTTTAATTGTTTAATGTTCAGTATGTCAGAAACAATTGTGATGAATGGTCATCAGAGCTGTCTAAAGGTCACAGTGAGAGTGCTTTAGCTGTGATTATTACTACAGTCATGCTGCTGAGATTAGCATTTGACTAAGTATTGTTTGAGGAATATTGAGGCGTTTTTAAGGCAATTACAAATGACCTATTTTCACCTAGTTATGAAGACTTGTCAACTGTTAATATTAATGTTCTGCTGTCTGATAAGAAAAACATAATCCTGCCGAGCATCTTCCTGAAGCAACACATGAAGGTTAATTCTTCCACTGTAGGTGGCACATTTGTTGTCCCTGTTATGGGGCGGATCACAGAATATAGTGACAGTACATGGGTCAATGTTATCTGTCAGAGGATGCCACTTATCTTCTCTGGGCAGCAAACGTCCCGTCAGCAGCAGGAATACTGCAGCACCACACGGCTGAATCTATCTGCTGCTCTCACTGCAAAACTTAAATCAGGAGCAGAGATAGAAAAGAGTTCCCTTTTTAATGTTGCACATCAATCGGCTTTATCTACCCACTCATAAAGAACACGATACGACTCCTTTATCATTCTGCTAATAATCTCCCCGTTCATACATCTGTCCGATCCCGTCCGCCCACCTTCCCCTCAGATGTCTGATTGGAGCGCACCGGCCTGAAGTTCAGCAGACAGATGTGAGCGGGGCCACGCACACATCTGTCTGCATGCACCGCTGCGTCTGAAAATGAACAGCCAGCCAGCGATCGCTGTAGATGAAAAAGGCGCTTTCTTCCTCGTGCAGCACACTGCAGTAATTTCTGGCCCAGTATTCAGTGTGTGCAGCTCCTGGGGACTGCTGATAAGGTGGAGCCTTAGCATTTATCATTATTTATCCATTTAGACGATCATATTTCACCATATGAATAACCCCATTATTGCTGAAATGCAAAATGGGGGTTTGATGATAATAACGGCACTTATTGCAGAGGCTGTTATGATTTACATTATCTACTATATATGCAAGCTGCAGCTGCATATACATAAAGCAGCAGCATCACATTATAGGCTTCGTTACTCAATGTTCGTACTTACTCGAGATGAATTAAAGCATCTAATCTCACTAGAGACGTTCAGCTGATGTTTTCTCCTTCCCAATTACGATATCTGATCTAGTGTATCGGCTAATATGAGTACTGATCCAATACCAGTGCATAAAACCAAACATACTAATACATATATAAGTACTTTCAATTATGTATTATAAATTGCATAGAGCTACTGTTAGGAAGTTCCATTTTATATATATATTTTTTTTATATTGCTGTAAAAACAGTTCCTTTAAACAACTGTATTTATTCAATTTTCTCCCCAAAAACAAACCTTTACCCAATACTAATATTTACTGAATATAGCGTGAAAGCATCATAATCTAACTCACTGTTAACGTTAGCTGTTAGCTGTTAGCTGTTAGCTGTTAGCGCCGTTATTTAGCCAAGCAGGGCTGTGCTGCCCAACGGATGCTAACAGCTAACGGCTAACAGCTAACAGCTAACGTTCTTTTCCTGCATATTTCAACACAGATTTGTTGTTCACAATGTAGAGTTATCAGGGAAGATATAAGGTGTGTGTAACCACAGGTGTGTAGTACTAGTTTGCACATCCTCAGTAGTTAATGTCCACGTTATGTAACAATAAACCAGATTGTAGTTCTTACAGCTGTAAATGTCCTGATTCATCAACTAAAGTATCAGATTGTTATCAGACAATATTACTTCCTGTAGCCTCCAGGAATTTAGTAGCACTTAATAACTTCATGGAAATATTGTGTAAATAAGTAGCGTGAGTCTTGTTTTCTCCTTTAAAAGATGTTACGCAACCCAAACATAAAAAACACAACAATAGCATACATGTCACGGCCAGTTTGTTGGATTACATAATGTGGAGATGTGATCTTGTTCCTGTAGATTTTAAGCCCCAGTTTAAATAATGGATGATAATATTTTACAGGAAGAAAACATGCTTTGTTTATAGTAAAGTTCTTTATTATCATATGTACAATAATCACACTGGCAATACAATTCTCCTATGAGTATTTAAAAAAGAAAAGAAAATCACGTAAGTTAAATTGGACCTAAAATACTGCAGCAGTTAAAATAAAAGAATAAAATATTATATATAATATAAAACGTGTGTAAAGGACTGGTAGTATTCACATAAACGGGTATATATATGTATGCATACTAAGATGTAAACTATTTGTAAACCAGGTGGAGCCAGTTCAGTAGAATATGTCTGTGCAGTACCAGTAAGTAAAGCTCAAGTATGTCAGTAGTATTTAGTAACATTTAAAGTGTTTGTTAACGACAGAAGCCAGCGGCTGTGAGCTCGGCTGCACCCACAGAGGAGACTGACAGCCGGCCTCTTCCTCCAGGGTGGAGGAGCTACACGTCACCCGAGGGACTCAGATACTACGTCAACAGCTGCAGCAAAGGTGAGAGACATGAAGCACCCTCAGTACCTCAGTGCATCATTCTTAACAGCAGGGGTTTGGTTTTGCTGAAGGCAAAGATGGTTGAGACTATGTTTTCATGTCGGAGTCGGACCAAAGTATCCTTCTGGCTCCATAATCTGAATAATAGAGCTGCTGGAGTTGCACTGATGGAGTTCTCTTATATACGACTCAATATATTGGTTTTAAGTAAAGTTACGTGATTTTCACCTGAAACAGGAAGAAAAATAAAGTGTTTGTGTCGTAAATATCACTTTTATAATTATATCTTCATTCTCTCTTCCACTACTTTGGTCCAGACTGAAATATCACAACACTTATTGAAAGAATTGTCATGAAACTGTGCACAGACATTCATGATCCCCAGAGGATTAACGCTACTGACTTTGGTGATCCTCTAACTTTTCCTCTAGCGCCACCTTGAGGTTCACATTTCTGTTCTAAGTGAAATTTCTAAACCACTATTGGATGGATTGTCATGAATTCTGCTCCAGTACTTGTTACATTCATGTTCCCCTTAGGATGAATCAAAATAACTTTTCATCGAGTCATGTATTTCTATTAATTCGCCCTGTACCAAACTGTTATCACCTCCTCTTGTGTTTTAGTTTGCTCATCGTGTCATTCAGCTCTCTCACTGTGAACTACGAGGACTCATTATCATTCCTCCCCATCGTCGCGTCTCAGCGCTCCATTCATGTGGACACAGGCCTGCAGATTGGATCCACTTTAATCTGATTATCTTAAACGTGTTTCACAGCCAGTACCTCAGCAGTGACATCTGTGGACTCAGGCGAGGAGGAGGGATATTTGTCTTTTGCTTCTACTACTAGAGTCTGAAGAGGTGTATTAATACAGAGGCTGGAAGGCAGGCGACCTTTCACAAACATCTGCTCCTGTGTGTGTGTGTGTGTGTGTTTTACACTTGATTTGGGGATAAGACAGACTCCCACAGGACTGACTAAAGGCGGCATCAACAACATCTCTGGCACTGAATCCACTTTGGCTCACTGCACACACACACACACACACACACACACTGAGCAGGAAAAAAAAACAAATACCCAAAAGCTATTTTTACATTCAGCAGCCATATGCTGCAACAGTCACTTTTCATTTTGTTACAGTTTGTTGTTGTTTTGTGTCTGAACGTGGAACTTCAAAAGCTGTGTGTGTGTGTGTGTGTGTGTGTGTGACATGCCAACAGTGTTTATTAGAAAGCTGTTGTTTTCGTCATTTAATGGAGGAAGTGCACAATATTGAGGATCAGTTGAAATCCTTCCACTTAATCCCTTTGTGGCTGCAAATATGACGGTGGGATTTGGAGCGATCAGGAAAAGAAATTGCAACGGAGGAACTGAGGCTTAAAAAATGTGATTGTGTACGAAGACATTTGTTATAATTTGGAAGCAATAAGTAGCAGGTAATATGATAGAGACAATAAACTATTTACAAGAAAACTTTAGGAAAGATAAGCCTTTATTGAGAGGTATTTAAAACAAATATAAGAAGTCAAAATAGAGCAATTAAAGACAGAATTACAGTGGTGTGATGTAATTAGTAGTAGATCAACATGTTGATCCTCAGTGTTTGTCTGTATTCATTTGGAAATATAAATTAACATAATATAGTTTGGGAAATAGTATGTGTAATGTAACAAAATCTAATATTTAGTAATATAATATATGAAGTAAGTGTGTTTAATCCAGGATAGAAAAGTGAGATTGAAATCAGTATCTTTGACATATTAATGCTCATCATAGCTTCATTTAGTGACAGTGTCGAGGCGTTTTCTTTGCTCCTGTCACATTTTTCGTTTTTCACACATGATGTGTTCAAGGATAGTCGGAAAGATGAAAATCTGATGATAATGGCGTTTCTTTTACAGCTTCTGGCTAGGATTGATGGTGTAGTTTTGGCGATTGTTTAAAGAAAACATGCTTTTCAAAGAGAGTTAATATAATACGAGGTTGGGAGCGTTCCGATTGCCTCTCAACGGCTCTCAACATGGCGACCCCATGTAGCTAACGGTACGTCATTCTCTGCTCCGGTAGATATTACGTCTTTAAACAGAAAATCGTTGTTTGATGCTGTGTTAATGCTCTGAATGTCATATATTGGTCCTTTAATTAAAATAGTAACGATGTCCACGATTCTTGACTTTCATCTTTCCATCACACACATTTGGACATGTGTGCTTTGAGTTTGCACTTAAGGAACCACAGAGCGACAGCGATTCACCCGCAGCTGTTACAGCGTAAAGGACTTCCTGCTCCACTAAGTGGAATGATTCCTGATTACTTTGTGTGATAGGCGAGCTGTAAATCATGCAGGAGGGTCATAAACAACAAGCTTTTTAGGAAATAAAGTGGACTGTGACTTCACCTGAAGTGCTGGCACAACAACGTTAAAGGTTTTTATTTTTACTGAGTGATATTTGAGAGTTTAAGGGACATTTTAAGCTTTCCTGTCCTTAAATTGGACTGGAAAGAAGCATACAATAAGTTAAATCACAATAAAAGGAGCAAATATCCTGCAGGCAGCACAGGGAGTCTGTGGGCGTGTTTTCATTACAACCACAAATTAAAAGGTTTATTCTGGACCATAATTAAAATCAGGAAGGTTTGTCCTGTGAGGATGAATGTGTGCAGAACTTCTCATTGGATTTTGACATCATTTGTGTGCAAAGATGACATTTTGACCTGAAGTTGGAGCAAGAAAACGTCTCACAGAGCGTCCAGAATGGAGAAGGTCTATCCCCCGAGGAGCATGAATGTGCTCAGCACATTTCTTTTTGTCGTTGTTTACATTCATTCAAACAAGCACCGTGAAAATAAGTCTCACACAACTTTCCCATTCACCTCAAATTAACTCAGAACATTTCACAACCAAAAGGAAAGTTAGTGCATTTCTACATCAAACTTCTGCCTCTAATCCAAAGTGTAGATGAAGGTTGTGCAGAGAAACGTGCAGGAGGAGCTGACGATGTGTGAAAGTGTGGCACATTTCCTTTCTCAGCTGTCGTTTGTCTCGTTCCCAGAAACAACATGGCGGCGTCCGTCCTCGTCAGCCGAGGCCCCACAGAGACCGCTGGCTCGACAGAACGCCTCGCCATATGGTAAAACTGAGCCTTTATCTTCTCAGCTGCACGCCTTTCTTTTGAAACAGATTTCTGACGTGTAGAAAACAAAACGACAGCACAAGAAGCAGAGCGTGAGGTGGTAAGGTTTACGACGTTCGGAGTGACAAAGACAGAGAGCGTTTGGAGCCACAGGTCATAACTTAAGCCTTTTGGCATCAGCAGTAGTAAATCTGCTTATTATCCTAAAACCAGATTCCTTCAGCTGAGCAGTTAAACTGACACAATACAAGAATTTCCAAGAGACTTAAGACACATTTCCCCTGAGGGGTTTTTCTAGTTTTTTTAACAAAACCTTTGACAAATCCCCTGTAATTCATGTCTCTGCCGTGTCCTGCTTCATCACGAGTCTCCCTACTGGATGGAAATCCTACATTTTCTTAATGACTGGCTTATTATGTCTCATCGCTGGCAGCGTCCTCGCTAACGACGTCTCAGCAGATAGCAGATGGTTTTCTTCTTTCTGCTGGCACGTGGCCTAAACACACTTACAGGGAAAAAACGAGTCAGCTGCAGAGGAGTTTTGTCAGCTTTTAACCAGATAAGTGTGATTCTCCTTAGAGAGCGAGAGGGAAGAGTAATGAAAGACAGTTTAAAGGTGAGCAGCCTGTCTCCTAAAGACCTCTGGACAGGAAGCAGAGGCTTTAACCAACTGGGTCCACAGAGAGAGGAATAGTGAGGCAATTGATGGATCCCTGCTCTCTTTTGTGCAAATGTGACTTCCTGTTTTTCGTGTGTCAGCGACCTGTTGAATCTTTCTGTGGAGTAACGGAGGTCAATGAAAGGCCGTGGACGTCTTAATGCCCCCTTTAAGCGAAGGGACACTCGTTGTTATTTTTGGAGGTGGCCTGGTTCATCTGGTCCTGCTCTGACTCCGGCGTCCATGGCTGTGTCGTGTGGCCTCGGGGGGTCTCACTGTTTACCTTCAGCTGGAGACGGGACGGTTTGATATGCGACGAGCAGACAGCTCATGAATCACAGGCGATGCAGAACCATTCATTAAGGGCCTAAAGGATGAAACCAGGGACGTTTCCTCAGAGCTGCGATCCCCTCGGGACCCGGCTCATTAATGACATTCAATATGTGGTGATATGGATCTGGGAAGAGACATCGTACTCTGCAAACTGGACAATTGGCCTTAAAATCGCCCTTTAAATGTAACAAAAGCTGCATGAAATAGTCATTATTTTAGTGCGAGGGAGAACAAATCGGTGTGTCTTCTGAAAAGGCTGAACCACAGCGAGTACTCGCCAAAATTAGGATGTCACATCTTTGACCTTTCCTCCCCTCCTGCTCATTTATGTGAAGTTATCGAACAACAGTAAAGACTCAGGTTCGTCACTAACGTGTGTTTATCATCTGCTTTGTCTTCAGCCAACGGTCAGCACACAGATGATGTTGCTCTGAGGAAACCCAGCGGGACCAAACAGGTGAGCCTAGAGAGACTGTTCAGCATCAAGAACCTTCTGCTCAAAGAGGTCCAGACTGCCTTCATCCGTCCACCTCAACCTCCTCCTTCTGCGGACTGTAACGTCCCCTCACCTCCTCTTGTCCTCTCGCCATAATTACTTCCACCGCCAGAGGCGTCGTCACTTAAACGAAAACGCATCGATTCTGTGATTCGCTGTAACGACCGATGCTGCTGCTGTTCTTCTTGTATTAGAGGAAATGTTTATTTCTGTCCAATGCCGATATTTCATTTGCCGATATCACCGTGCATTGACGTGTTTCCCTTCAGGCTTTTATGTCGTGCTGAAACAATAACGATGATTTGAAAATTGACGGAAAATGATTCAACAGCAACTTTGATCATATATTTACGTCGTGTATCAAGTAAAAATGCTGGACTTTTCCGTTTCTAGCTTCTCAAATCTGAAGAAATATCTGTTTTTAAACTGTTGTAATCTGAATATCTTTGGGATATGAAGTGTCGGTCAGACAAAAACAACTTGAAGACATCACCTCGATATTTTGCGATAGCTGAAGCAGATTTCGTCCAAATCAAATCCACACTTTCTCTCATGTAAACAACGCTTTCTGTTCACAATCTGGAAGGAGTTTTTGCTCGATAACAAGCTGCTCTGTCCGCTGAAAGCAGGGCCGCTCCCGCCGCTCTGATGGACCTGGGCCAACGCCGCTTACATGCCAACCCACGTGACTAGCTCCGAGTCGGATGAGGGCATACCGAGTCCTGATCACACAGGAGAGTATATAGGTGGACGGACACTTGGTGCCATATGGGCAGTTGAGATTTGGATTCCACTTGTCAGAGTTTGTCAGTTTTTGGAAAGGGAGCCAGCAGAGGCGGTAGCGGCTCGCACTGGGAGCGCTGGGACCGCGCGTGGATCACGAAAAAACCTGGACCGGGACTGTGGTGGTCGGAGCTGCCCAACCGCCATGTTCTGTGCGGCGAAGGTGAGAACGTGGGGCTTTGTTGTTCTGGCTGTGACGGTGTCGTTGAACCAGGTGGGTGTCGTGAGAAGGTGTGAGGGCTGCAGCTCGTGTTTGAATCCTCGGGTGAAGCTCCGTCGTACGACAGAGATGCAGCACAGATACTTACTGTCAACACGAGCGTCGCATCGCGCACATTTAGATACACAACGTTGTGCAGTACGTTGTGCGACACACAGTCCGTGATTCGTCTCCTTACACACTTTTATAACCCCTTTGATCGAACACATAATCAGAGAGGCTTCGTCTCATTGGCTGCCTGTCCTCCCTCCTCTCTCCATCCTCTCTCTCCTCTCCATCCTCTCTCCATCCTCTCTCTCCCTCCTCTCTCCCTCCTCTCTCCTCCCAATCGTAATGAGTCTTTTTAAAGATAATCATTCAACCATTTCCATCAGACCGACCCACATCACAAACACCTCCACCACCGCTGCTGCTGCTCCTCCTCCCTCCTCCCACACTCTGCCTCTCTCTGGGGACGGAGGTGTGGCAGGGATCATGTAAATAAATCCCCCTCCTCTTCCTCCTCCTCCTCCTCCTCCTCCTCTTACTATCTCTTTATGCTTTCTTTCTTTTCTCCCCCCTCATCCTCGCCTTTACGCTCCAGCTTCTCCATCCATGAGCTGGCTCAGTGGTGTGTCTCTCTCTCTCTCTCTCTCCCTCTCTCTCTCTCTCTCTCTCTCTCTCTCTTTCTCTCTCTCTCTCTTTGCATGGACATCTTTGGGTGAGGGGTGGAGGTGAGAGTCCCTCGCGGGCAGCATCCATCTCCTCGCAGCCTTCAACCTTAAGACTCGTGTGACAGCAGCTTAACCGGAGGCTAGACTTCGTCACGCTCGCGCTGCCGCCACAGATTCCCCCTACGACCCTCCCCCTTCCTTCCTCCCCCTCCTCACCCCTAACGCTACCTTCCCCAATGCTTCACATCTCCCTCCTCCCCCCCCCCGTCTCTCTTTGCAACACGACTCCTCTCCACTCGCTCTGTAGCTTGTGAGACTGGAGGCAGCCTCGGTGTGTAGAGAGAGAGAGAGAGAGAGAGAGGAGAGAGAGACGAGAGAGAGAGTGAGGCTTTCCCAGAATAGAGCATCAGGAGGAGGTGAGAGGGATGATGATGGAAGCCAGCTTTGACACTGAGGAGAGTTTTGACGATCCCTCCTGTCTCACCCCGCAGCACCCCGGCTCCGTATCGCCGGCCAAGAGGCAGTTCAAGGAGGTCAAGGAGACCAAGATCACGGTGAGTACCCAGGAGCTCCAACTTAATCCTCCTCTTCGTCTTCTTCTTCTTCTCCATCCTCTTGAGTCTCCTCATGTGGCAGAAATAAGTTCATCTGTTTTTACTATCATCTGTTGACATTGTCCTCAAGCCCAAAGCATAATGCATTGTGGGATCTCGTTGGAGTATCGTGGGTTTTCCCTTCATATTGGATTCCACATTAGTCTGAATGGAGAAGCTGTCCGGGAGACAGACTGACTGACTGACAGACAGACTGACTGACTGACTGACTGACTGACTGACTGACTGACTGACCTCCGATCCATAGTATTGATCTCATGCTCGTCAGAGAGGAATTAACGCTTCGAGACACTGAAATGCGTTTCTTTCTTTTCTCTCTGCCATGTTTTAAATGTAAAGTGTAAAGGAGCTGATCAGGAGGCTGTTGGTATTTTTAGAATCGAGTTGTTGCTCGGTGTGGTTCTGTACCCCCCCCCCCCCCCCGTCTCTTCTTCTCCACATGTAATCTGTAGGGCAGTGCAGGTCACACAGCAGCATTTGGGGGAAGTGAACACTATGAGGAGCCCCCCCCCCTCTTTGATTACAGTAGTATTTGAGCTGCAGGGTCCTTCGTCCGTCTTCAGCCGGTGATGAGGCTCATTACAGAACACTGAGGACGATTACATGTCAAAGTGCATTTGTCTTAAGATGCCCAGACAGAAGCTGTGGTTATGTAATCTGGTGTAATGATGACTGTGGGAGTGGAGTGTGGGGGGGGGGAGGAGGCGACCGTGTGATGATGATGATGATGATGATGGTGGTGGTGGTGGTGGTGATGATGGTGAGACAGACACACAAAGGTGGTTTAGTGTCTCACAGGGTCTGATTCTGTGCTCGCTGACCTGCTGCAGCCGCGGGAGCCGTCAGTCTGGAAATAAATAATAAAAACCAATAACGCACCAGACCTGCGTGAGATGCAGCAAGTCCAGTTTCCATGGTGACAAAAGCAATAGCACTGATTAATGGGTGTTGAAATGGGAAAACAGAGGGGGGGGGGGGGGGGGGGGGGTCCACTGAAGACGTACGGTTTGACGTACGGTTTCTCTTTGACCCTTTTCAAAGCTTTCACCGCTCTCAGGAATCTGTCTTTGACTCTTTGTGGTCACATTCTTAATTAGTTCCCAAATAAACAGCACTGCAGAGGAGAAGTGTTGATTTGTGAATATTATATCTGATATCCAGCGTTCAGTCCGGTGACCAGGAGCCGTGCATGAATATTAAACATTTCTGCTGCAAAGATCAACACAGAACCAGGAGGTGACGGCGGTGGCCGGATGACGTCAGTCCACAAACGGTGTCTTTTCTTTCTGTTCGTCTACGGTGAACCTCGCGTTACACAACCCCCGTCCGCAGTTGTCATGGAGACGCACACATCCGTGACTGTCGGTGGTAAAATGAACGGACCCTCGCAGGACGCCGAGGCTCCGACGAGAGGAGAGGAGAGGAGAGGAGAGGAGAGGAGAGGAGACACCGCTGCAACCTTGTTCTCACCTTCAGCGAGAGGGACCGATCAGGACGGATGCTTTCAGATTATTAAGCGTTCAGTCACGTGCGGTTGGACTTGTTGATATGCTGCGTATGTTAAAGAGTCTCGTTGGCGGGACTCTGACATTGTTTTGTTATGTGAAGGTGTGTGTGTGTGTGTGTGTGTGTGTGTGTGTGTGTGTGTGTGTGTGTGTGTGTGTGTGGAGATCGGGGGGGGGGGGGGGCTTTTACAGCAAAAGTAATTTGTCGCGTAGCAACAGCAGCAGAGCATCCTACAGTCACATTCACTGAAACCTTCCGCTCAGGAGACATGGATGAGAGAGAGAGAGAGAGAGAGAGAGAGAGAGGGGGGAAGTGTTTCAGTTCATCTTTTTACCTCTCTCTCTCCCTCTCTCTCTCCCTCTCTCTCTCTCTGAAGCCGTTTCCTCTTCCATTGTGTTCGAGCAGAGCAAAAATAAATAAATCAGTAAAAACATAAAATGTGTAATGAAACAGCCATTGCCTGGAGCCTGGATATACACCCCCCCCCCCCCCCCCCCCCATGAGAGGGAATGTTTATGAATGCTGAGTGAGGACAAAATGTCCCAATCCACTCTGCACTCATTTATGTGGCTCGCAGCTTTGTTTTGTGCTAAACTGCAACATTGAACACATTTGCATTCTGCTTTTTGTCCTTTATTCCAAAAAAAAGAGAACATTCCTACGAGAGGATTTTGGGATTTTTGCTCGTTTTGCAACCTAATTGAACACGAAGTCTCTCCTGGAATTAATGATTGTGGCCCTCTGGCAGGAGCAGACATTACATACAGTGCTTTTCTAAATGTACACATTCACTGGGAAAAAATAGGAAACTAACCGTGACCTGAAGACAAACAACCGTGAGGCGTTAATTAGGGGTGTAACGGTTCACAAAATCCACGGTTCGGTTCGGTACGGTACAGTGGAGCCACGGTTCGGTACGTTTTCGGTACGTTTCGGTACGTTTTCAATACAGTAGAAAACTATAAATGCCAGAGAAACATACTTGATTTTAAAATATATTTATTCATTAAAACTAACATCATAAAGTTATTCTTTGAACAATGATGGAACTATACCTGAGTGACCCATCTTCTGGGGTGTCTTCTTAGCAGCGTGTAAAATAAAAACAGTTTCTTATGAAAACTAAAATGTAGCATTGTTTGCTGTAGTTATAAACAAATAAAAGAAACAATCCTGTTTTATATGGAACTATGTGTGTGTGTGTTTCTACTCAATGTTTAAGTTTTTTTTCAGAAAGATGAGAATGTCCACATTTTCTGTAGACAGCACAGATCTGCTTGAAGTGACGATATCACCTGCAGTGGAAAATACCCTCTCGCTAGGGACAGAGGTTCCAGGCACAGCCAAGTAACGGCATGCCAACATGGCAACATGAGGGTAGAAGTGCTCATGGGTTTTCCACCATTTTCCACCATTTCAGTGGATCAGCACGGCCCAGTCAAGGATTGAACCTTCGACCTTGCGGTTACCAGACAACCCTCTTAACCCAGGGAGCCACGGTCGCCCCCTTAAAAAAAAAAAAAAAAAAAAAAAAAAAAAAAAAAAAAAAAAACGTATGAACGGTTCGTTCGGTTCGTCATGCGTACCGAACCGTGAGCCTCGTACCGAACGGTTCAATACGAATACGCGTATCGTTACACCCCTAGCGTTAATTCTAGTTTTATATGCAGTATGTGCAAAGAAAACCGAAACATTCATCCTACTTATTAAGCAGCTTGTCTCTGAGACGATCCTATAAAATTGACCTGTTGACAATGTTTGTTTTTTGCACCTGCTTCGTCAACGGTTTACGTACACGTATGCGTACACGTATGCGTACACGTATGCGTACACGTATGCGTACACGTCATCTTATCATTTGTGGCCATTGCCGTTATTTGATTATAATTATCTGTCGACATCCCACTGAATTCCCACTAAGCTGTTTACATGGCTAACGAAATTGATTATTCCACCAATATTTCCGACAGCTACGCCCTTTAAATAACTTAAATCTCCCTTCTTTTATAATGTTTAACAGTAGGTGTGTTTGTACTTCCAACCAGAAATGTGTGCGTTTCTCTTGGGCATGCTTGTGTTTTGTCTGTTCGACCCACAGAGCTGGTGGTGAACAGGAACGAGGCCTTTCATGAACGCTTCTCAGACCTGAATAATATCGTATATCTCGTACGTCTTAATCAGAAATGCTCCGTTGGGAATAAGGCCCAACTAACTAAGCTCTATGTTGTTTACATGACCCGTATCAAATCCAGAATACTGTCGTTTCAGGAATAACATTAGTGTGCATGTAAAGTCCGTCAATGATGAAATATGGCCAAACAGCGTGCTGCAGCATTACACGTCTGAGCGCTGGCCTTCAGATCCCTCAGAAGGATTTATCTCCTGCTGTGTAATAAAGGTAATCTATATCAATATTTGATTCCCTCACTAAGCGGCTATGAAGGAGAAGAAGTAACTTAGCCAGCCGGCCGTCTTTTTGATGAATGCTCTCATTTTGTGCTGGATGTGAGAGGCAGATAAACAACAGCGGTGATAGATGTGGAGCCGGCGTAATGGAAAACCTGCTGCCCGACAATCAGTACGATCTCTGAGGCAGAAAATGAACGTAGTGACCGGTGGACACACGGACTAAATCACACTGTTGTTCCTTTTTAGGTTGTGAAGTTCCTGTGAGTTTCTCTTGTTTATGCACGTTTCAGCTGTTTCCTGTCGTATCGCTGAGCCCGCTTGGCGAGCAGCCATGTTGGTGTTTCCTCTGGATTCCTACTGATTACATCACGGAGAAAGAGTATTACTCATACTCATCTGCTTTTTGAAGTTGTTTATTGGGAGTTGTTCAGATCAAGTGCTGCGGTGGCGGTGCACAGGATGAAGAGGTCAATGTCGAGCGTTTTATTGGAAGTTCTTTTTTACAAGCTCAATATTTGTGACGTGTGAAGCTGCAGAGTTTTATGCAGCTTATCACCGCGAGGCTGCTGCAGAGAAGAGAACCTCAGAGACGGATGAATCACAGTGTGTTTAAAGTGTAGTACATCTTACCTGAGTTTTGTTTCTGTCTAATTCAAATCAATATTTTTGTATTAGGAATGAAAAAAAAGTTACATTTCCTACATTTAGCAGCTAGACAGACATTTCTCCCAGGAGGTGGTGGAGACCAAAAACAGAGCTATAAGAGAGAGAATATTGAACTGTAAGATGATTCCTTCTATGAGCTCTTTCACACACGTAGCACACAACAGGAGACGCGTTCTCACCTGCTGGAAATACTCTGTTTGGTTTCGGGTTAGGGTGACGTTTGGGTAAGAAGCGTGCAAGAAGCGGGACATGACGCGGATTACACAGCGGTCACATGAACTGTTTGGTCATAAACATCAGAGTCTCTTGCACTAGAATTTGTCCGACGTATTTGACCAAAATAAGTTCCAGAATCTCGTCGTCTCTCGCGTCTTCGTGTAGATGACTCTCCTCCTTCTTCACCCTCACGTGTTAAAGGATATTAATTACAAGTGTTGACGGTTTACACCGACTAAATACGGTTGAAGTGATGTCTCAGGACGGTGATGGAGAAAAGTCTGGAGCTTTGAAACTGTAGATGCATTAAATGGGTTTTGGTTTTGGAATTTCAGCAATTAAAATGATGCTTTATTCTAAAATGAAACCAATTAGTTCAGTCTTTTGTATCTTTACTCTTGCTCTTTAATAATGCAAAAAGGGTTTTTATCCGATTAGATAGAACAGATGGAATAATCTGTATAACACTTGATTATTAATAGAATCGATAGCTGCAGCCTTATTGTAACGTGTTTCTTGTAATGTTTGTGTAAAATATCGTCCTGGACCAAAGCGTGTCACAACGACACCGTCTCTCTCTCATCTCGAGCGTCTCGCTTCCCATCAGTATTCTTTGTAAAGCCTCACATGAACATGAACATGAACTGACACCATGTTGTTCAGATGTCTGACCTTTTTATTTTATTGGAAAGTTAAAAGAATGCAGCCGTTCTCTTTGCTCCAGCTGGTGAGCGCTCCGTGTTCCCCCCCCCCCCCCCTCAGTCTGTGAGGCAGCAGCACAGTGCTGAGCTCATGCAGCAAACACTGTGACTCAGTGTGTGTTTCTGTGTGTTTGTGGATGAAGCATCCTGTCTGGAGGCCCGTGTGGTTGTGCAGCAGCAGCAGCAGCAGCAGCAGCTGACATGGCACAGAGGGCTTCTTGCGGTGCCAATGAGGGAGGGCTCGCAGATGGTGAGCGTTACATAATTGCAGCCCCGAGAGTAATTGAAGACGCTGTGGACCGTGGAGTCTGTATTCAGGCCGAGTGTTGGCTGCATTTATCTGCAGCGCCGCACATTCTCAAGTGTGTGAAGTTGGTTTGTTCGTAGTAATAAAGGTTTCTCTGTGTTCTGGAGAGGACAGAGTCGTCTCTCTCTCTCCCCTGAAGGCTCGCGGGTCACCTTCTGGATCCTACGTTTACTCACGCCTGACCTTTCTCCTCTCATCTGCATGATCCAAACGCAGTGGAAGAAGTACTACATACTCTGATGTATAAGTACTACATATCTGGCCTCTTTGCTCATCGTTGTATAACTTTTAAACTATTTTAAATGGTTTTTATCATTGTCTTTCTGCCGTTTCTATCGTGTAAAGCACTTTGTACCTTTGTTTTAAAAAGTGCTATAGAAATAAAGTTTATTGTTATTATTACCAGTTTATTAGCTTCTGATTGGTAAGCTCGTACCAATCAGAAGAAGATGCTGAGAGCAAAAGTATTTGAGTTATTGTGAAATCCAGAAGATGAAGCTCTGACTTCTGTTCCACTGTGGCTTTAAAGACGTCATTCCAACTCCTCGCGTCTTCTTCTCGGTCACAGATCTGCAGTTTTCTCGGTTCGTCATCCTCGTGTTCTTCTTCTGTGTTTCTCTTCAGATCAACTGTGTGACCTTCCCTCTGCCTGGAGAAGGTCCGGAGCAGCAGCTCCTGAAGCCCAACGAATGGAGCTACTGCGACTACTTCTGGGTGAGTTCAGCTGGAGCACAGGAACTACAGACTATCTATACCATGTGATATTATAGTGATGATATGAGTATAAAGACCTGAGAAGTATTGATGGTCAACTGTCCTCTGAAAACAATAGATAACATGGAGTAGAAGTGACTATATTTAGCTTATTGTTGCAGATGCATCCATTAATCCGTTCATGTGTTCATATCCTGAAGTGATCATTGAGGGCAGGCCCGTCTTTACAATGATACATTTACTTGTACTTTGCGTGTACTTTGTCCTGCTCAGTACAAATCAGCCAAAATAAAGATAAATCTAACGGATCATTATCAAAAATGTTTATTGTGTTAAAAAACAATATATAGATTTTGCTATTAGCCACAAAAAGCGTGTTGTTGCTGCGAACACGATGATCGTGTTTGGTCCTTCGACCCAAAAGCTGCAGAAGCTTCCTGTCAACACGTTTTATTGAACGTTGTTTAAAGTGCAGTTAAAAGCGTGACATTAGATTACGTGAATAAAGATGGAGAATAGAAAACAAATGGATTCAAACATGAAGGAACAATCGACCGGCTTCTCTGCAAACACAGAGATCGTCCTGCTTCAAATGTCATCTTCAGTCTCCGGACATTTCCGTCCTGAATTAGATTTGAATTGTAAAACCCTTCAGCTGCATAAGTGAGTGAAACCCGACCCCCCCCCTCCGTTTCCTCTGTTGTTGCTGCTGCTGTCTGGCTCTTTGTCGTGTCCTGATGTTCTGTAACGACCTGCTGTGTGGAATCAAACCGGCACCTCTTGACCCACATCAGTCCTGTCACAAAGCGCTGCACATCCACCCCACAGTGCTTGACTCACTCACACACACACACACACACACACACACACACACACACACACACACACACACACCAACGCATGTCCTCCTTGACATGTAAGTGTGAGTCACACATTCAGAGCTCTTTCTCACAACCCCCCCCCCCTACTCGCTCTCAAACATACAGCAAAGAGGCGTTTCTGCACGCTATGTGGTTTGTTTATCGGTTGAGTGATGCTCTCCTCCTCCTCATCTTCCTCCTCCTCCTCCTCCTCCTCCTCCTCCTCCTCAGACCGACAAGAAGGACCCCCAGGGGACCACCTCGGTGGCGGGGTTCGAGGTCCCCCTGCAGAAGCAGCTGAAGGGCAAACAGATGCAGAAAGAGATGTCGGAGTTCATCCACGAGAGGTAACGCAGCCTGAGAACAAGTCAGTAACGCCGAGCAGTGCAGGGCTTCGTAATAGTTCCTCCACCGCTTCATATTACATTTTACACACATGAACACAAAACATAACATGTATGAACATGACTACTGTTGATGAGCATAATATTTTAATCAAAAAGGTACTTTTTACTAACCGTATGAAAGCCGTAGCACAAAGTTCTGCACCTTATTATTGTAATTATCAGGTTTGTGAGAAATCCTCTCAAAGGAGGCAGGAAGACAACAGGTTTTTATCCTTTATGATGGATTCATAAAGGATCCGTAGGGATCAAAGCTTCTGTCTCTCAGCTGTAACCAATGCTTGAACCCAGTAATTAAAGGCGCTTCAGATCTCCGCTGAGCACACAGGAAGTGCATTGATTCTTTTGGCTCCCACTGAATCTGCAACAGGATGTCAATAAACGACATGAATAATTAGGAGTTGAGTGAAAACGTTCACATCCGATCTCACGTCTCTCTGTATGGCATCATCTCCGCCCCAATTCTACCGAAGCTCTATTCACTGTGGTGGGAAGTTAACGAGCACAAATCCCTCCGCGAGGTTCCTATTCAGCGCTGACCTTTCTGTGTTGCTGAGAATCTGAAACGTTGAGTCAAAGAATGGGCCTCGCGACCTTCTGCAGGTGACAGATTTACTCAGGTGTGGATGTTGGATGTGAGGCCGGTGCAGGAAGTGAATGTCACACAAAGTACAAAAGGGATTATTGATGTCACGGCTGGATTCCAGCCTTTAAAGGGAATCGTGGTGGAAGTTATTGTCTGCAGTGCGTCTTTGAGATGATCCGTGTTAGAGGTGCAACAGATCATAAAGCTCACGGATCGGAGTCAAGGATGATCAGGAGGAAATAAAATATAAGTTATAGAGATCCCCGACCATCGTCCATCATTGATGGATTCATCCAAGTTTCTCACTAACACTACATTTTACGAGATTACATGTGAACACATCATTGTAATTATACAAATTTTCCCTGAACAGAGCCTGAAGGCATCATAATGTAACTCTATGGACGATTCTTACTGAATATTGTCGGATAACGATCGTCAGTAAAACTTTATCTCACACTGTGATGGTTAACGTTAAACTGTGTAATTAGGGGATCCGTACGGATGACGGATCGGTAAAAGTCCAATAAACCGCTAATCTGTCTCCTCGCTGAAGCCGTTTCTGCCC
Organism: Leptoclinus maculatus; assembly: GCA_032191485.1. Classification (NCBI taxonomy): domain Eukaryota; kingdom Metazoa; phylum Chordata; class Actinopteri; order Perciformes; family Stichaeidae; genus Leptoclinus; species Leptoclinus maculatus. The sequence goes on along the minus strand of JAVDOI010000044.1, from coordinate 775,840 downwards.
TGCCCTTGAGCCAGGCAGCTCAGGTTTTCACATCGCTGTCTTTTTGTGTTTTTCAGGATAAAGATTGAAGAAGAATATGCCAAGAACCTCTCCAAGCTGTCTCTGAGCCCGCTGGCAGCGCAGGAGGAAGGGTGAGTGAAGTAAACAGAAGGTTTACTGAACACACTAAGGTCTAAGAACTTCCTACACTGCTTCTCCGTGTTACTATCATCAAAGAGAGGACGTGTTTTCACGTTTGTCAGCAATATAACACCAAAATCTTTTAGCAGATCTCAGAATCGGCAGACAGAAAAGAGGCTTGGCTCAAGAAGCGGTGTGTTTTGGTCGCTCTCCAGCTCCGGAGATTCCTCGATTACAGAACATTTTTGTTTTGGCGATAAAAATGAAACTAATAGAGACACAAACACAGGGCTGTCCTCCACCAGAGACGTCTTATTGGTTTGTTTTTTGAGAGTCACACAAAAAGCAGCACTTTAGATCTTGTGCTCATACGTCATCCAGTATGAAAAAAAGCATAAAAATGAATAATGCATTAAATAGACTCGGCCCCAAAACGACAGATTAGTCACTTAATTGATTCAGAGGAGGCCCTGCACAAACCAAGGTCCAGATAAAGAATGTTCAGGGTCAGACGGTCGGAAAGGTTGTAAACAACCTTCAAGCCAACAGGTTAATCACATTTATCTGCAGTAACTTACAACCCAGACTGCGCGTTGTAAACATCACAATTGACAGCCTGACTTTTCAAAATAAAGCGCCTTTAATCCGGCAGAAATGTCCGCCTGTCATGAATGTTTACGATGGTATTTATAATCTATATTACAAGTTAAAGTCTTTTTATTTGCAGCAAAATGTGCTTAAAGTATCAACAGTAAAAGTACTCAAAATGAAAAATAGCATCATTCAGAGTGTTCATTTTAATCTATTGTTGTTTGCTGATACATTAACGTGTAGCAACTCTTTTATTCTGTCACTTTTTATAGATTGTTTTTGGATATTCTATTCAGTAAAAATGCGTCTTACTTTGTAAACGTATGTGTTTTTACGTGTAGAATATTAAACTGTACTGTAACTAGTAAAAAGTACAATGAAATGTAGTGAAGTAAAAGTATAAAGTATCATAAAATGGGAATACTCAGATATAGGACAAGTACTTAAAATTGTACTGAAGTGCAGTACTTTAGTAAATGTACTTATTTAGTGGCTGGAGCTCTGACATGACTAGAACATCCACTGTGTCGTAGTTCACCTGGTTTTTTCTTTAGTTAAAATGTAAACGACAGTAAAGATTTCCAGGATTTATTTGACATCAGTCTTTTTCAGGACTCTGGGAGAAGCCTGGACTCAGCTGAAGAAGAGTCTCCACGATGAGGCTGAAGTTCACCTAAAGTTCTCCAACAAGGTAAAGTCTGATGAAGACACTCGTGGTTTACTGTGGAGAGCTGAACACCGTTCATTAATGGATCGAAAGGAATATTAATCTGCAACTATGATGGTAAACTGAACATCTTAGTGGTTTCTGCTTGAAGGTCAGAAAAGGTAAGAAAGTATATGTTATGAGAGTCTTTTCCCACTTTTTTGTAGCATTTCTTAGAGAAAATGATCCATCGATTTGTAAAGACTTCAGGTGTGAAAATGCCTGAAGTTAAGGTTTCTTTAGCTTCCTCTGAGTCACAAACACTTTAACAGTGTGTGGGTGTGTTTGGTGTGCATCTCTCGGCACCTTCAGGTCAAGCGTTTAATGTTTTCAATCATCTGAAGTAATGGATACTTGATCCGACCGCGTCCTGAGGCGACGGGGCTTGTTTACCTCGACCTCGTTGGCGGCGACCTAAAGAAAGTGACCCGTGTTCGGTCCGATTACCGGCCATGCGGAAGCTGCACGCCGGCCTCGGCTGCAGCCTCGAACAACGCAGCAGCGGCGGCCTCGGAGCTCTTTCGTGGCCCTCTGTTGTCTGATTAATTAGCTCCGTGCTCTGACGAGGCCCTGCAGCCTCCTCCGTGCTCCACCGGTGCTCCGACGCTCCAACGCCTCATTATGAGACGGGTGAGGGGAAGGTAATGCGTTGGCCTGCAGAAGCTCTGGCTCATTTTCTAATAAGCTGCATCTTCCAGCTGTCTATTTGGTCTGTTTGACTCTAAATGGACCATCATGTACTAAATGAACATCATGCTGTATTGAAGAAGACTTGAAACTAGAGATTGAGACCATAAACTCATGTTTACAATGTTTACTGAGGTAATAAATCAAGAGAGAAGTAGAGTCATTTTCTCATAGACTTCTATACAACCAGAGGAGTCGCCCCCTGGTGGTCAGTAGAGAGAATGCAGGTGTTTTATTCACTTTCTTCACACGACACGACAAGAATGATTAAATTAACAGCTGAGCGACTTGTCTTCACAGCTGCACACTGAGGTAGAAAAACCTTTGCTGACGTTCCGGGCAGACCACTTCAAGAAGGACCTGAAGAAGTACGACCATCACATCGCCGACCTCAGGAAGCAGCTGGCCAGCCGCTACGCCAGTGTGGAGAAGGTACCGAGTCCGGCGTGCCGATACGTCATTCCTATGTTTCCCTCTCCAAATGGTGACGGACTAGTTTCACAAGAAAAACACACGTCGGTGTTTGTCTACATCTCAACGTTACATAAGACGAAGAGCTTCAGTAACTCCTACACTTGGAATATATTGGTATTCTGTTACAGCCTCCCACCTGTTCAAATCACATCATGAATGAATTCCCTCTGCACACACACTCACACACACACACACACACACACACACACACACACACACATTCACTTTCTGGGTATTTTCTGCATGTTTTCTTTTCCGTTGTTGTTTCTTGAAACAAAGAGACTTTCTTGGCATCACTGTTACTGTACGTTTACCTTTCAAACTCGATCCGCGATCCTTCGATCCTTCGCAGAAGTGCCACAGTAAAATAAATAAATAAGAGGAAACACTCAATGAAATGGATTAAGAACAGATATGAGAAGGCTGTAATGATCCCTGTAGTAGAGGTAGAGGTACAGTACATCTGAGGATTATGCTGAATGACTCATTGTGCCTGCGTTCACACATCCCGCTAAAAATATGTGTCAATGTGTGTGTGTGTGTGTGTGTGTGTGTGTGTGTGTGTGTGTGTGTGTGTGTGTGTGTGTGTGTGTGTGTGTGTGTGTGTGTGTGCAGGCCCGTAAAGCCCTGGCGGACCGGCAGAAAGATCTGGAGGTGAAGACCCAGCAGTTGGAGATCAAACTGAGCAACAAGACGGAGGAGGACATCAAGAAGGCCCGGCGGAAATCCACACAAGCAGGTCAGAGGTCACAGAGTCGGAGCTTTGAATGAGAGCCGGTCACAGTTTATTCGACGTGTCACCAAATAACTGCACTGAGACACACGGAACACTTCAGGTTTAAACTGAATCAAGGACACAGATATTAAAACTTCTGTTTCCTTGAGTTTTAGTCTAAACCTGGAGATTTTCCATATTTCTTTGTAGTGTTTTTAAAGGTAAAACGTGTGAATCACAGCTAAAAGAAACTGTTAAATGTTCACAATCTGGTTTATTTTTCTGGTTTTAATGCCTCTCGGGTGTGTCGGGTCAACGCCGCCGCCTCAAGGCCGGTCACAATGTCCTCGCTGCCAAACACGAGGATGTGATTTTACCTTCACGGAGTGAATATTAATGAGCTTCGGTCGTGTTTTTAGCTTCACTCTCTGACTCTTCTTCACGTGTTAGGATGTAGACGGCTGGAATATTCAGTTTGACCAACTTTATTAGGACGAATTGAAAGAAGAAGATTTCATATAGATTTGGAAGAGAGACACGATAGATGTTAAAGACGTACTCGGATACTTTACTGAATAGAAAAATATATAATTCAAAGCAAATGTGAGCAGATGAGGGTTTTAGAGTGGATTTAAAAACAGTATTTGTGAAACCAAATTTGAGATCTGTTTGATTTTTGTCCCAGAAATGTGCTGCGTTTGTATGGAAGCCCAAAAAAAAAATAAGATCACAAAAAAAAAAATAGTAACTTAAAAAAAAAAAAAAAAAAATGTAATTCACAAAAAAGAAAAAAAAAAAAAAAAGAATCCACCCACAAAATAAATAATAATAATTCTAATAATTTTTATTTTACTTTTTTTCCACCAGCAAAAAAAAAAAAAAAAACTTTTGGTGCATCCATCTGTAACCATAACACTGACCAGATTTTTCCAGTTGCTATAGAAAGTCGAAATTATGAGATACTTTAACACAACAGTCATAGAAGCAGCTATGACATATGAATGGATTGTGAGTACATTGAAGACTTCTTTAAAACGTGGCTTTACAACACATGAAATACAGATGATGTTTCACATGGATTGTACTGAGCAAACGCACCCTTGAAGCTCTGGAGCAGGGGTGGCCAACCAGTCAGAGACTAAGAGCCACATTTTTTGCTGTGTTACCGCAAAGAGCCACATCATACACATGGGCACACATGAACATCACCCCATCCCTTCCTCACACACACACACACACAGACCTCTGCTCAGCCAGATTTATTGTAAATGTCACACACCAACATGATAATGACAGAAATTGACTCCTACAGTACTAAGACCACAGGCCAGTCATTTTCAACAATGAACATTGTGTGCACTGTCTCACACACACAAACTCTCAGTTCAACCAAGTCCACAAACAAAAATATAATAATTTACAATAGAATTTTTCTTTTACTATGCATGTTGCTTAGTGGGACTTCCTTGCCTTGAACAATCTTCTTCAAATCTGGCTTGTATTCCGTTGTTGCCACTCGAAGCAATTCTTTCACATGGGTGTCAGTCAGAACAGATCGATGCTTTGATTTCACGTGTTTCAGGGTAGAACAGGGGCGGACTGGCCATCGGGGATACCGGGAAAATCCCCGGTAGGCCGACGGGGTTGGGATGGTCCAATACCGGCCCACCTCCATCACCAACAGGCCCTCCCTCTGACATCGCCGGCCACGACTATATTCCATGCTTCACAGAACACGTTAAATTTACTCTAATACCTAAATACCCAAAGTCAATAATCACTGACTGATATTTTATACTACTCCTCACAATCTGTATTCACACTCATGGTTTCCAACTTCTTTACTCATCTAATCTCTTCCGTCAGTCTAACTTTGTTTTAGGTGTTATTAAATGTCAATCCAAAACACCAGCAGAGTTGTTGTCTCAAACATACTTTTAAGGCCACCGTCATTTACAATCTCCAGCAGCTGATCTTCCTCTTCCTCTTCCTCTGTCGTCACATATTATGCAGAGCGGGTTTGGCGTGTCAGAATTACTCCTGGTATTTAATTAGACTCCTGATATTGTCTGTTAAATGAAGCTTTCTTTTTCTTGGAAGTTTCTTCTTCTGTCTCCTTAGTGGGCTTTTCCCCTTTGCAAAGAAGCTCTCCAAAAGTTGTTTACTCATTTTCGCTAACTTGTGGGCTTAATTAACATATCACGTGACCGAGACAAGCGTCTTGACATGTGTCAAGAGCCACAGGCGGATGAAATTGGGAGAGAATCCGGTAATTTTTCAAAATAAAACATCTATCAGGAGGTTGGGGACCACTGCTCTAGCCTACTCAACACGTGCGAAAAAAAACACACCGACCAATGCGTTGTAAATCACGTCACGTGATGCAGTTTAGCCAATCAAATAAGGGTATTCTGATTTCACCAGTGCGATGTACCCACACCGTGACACAGGGGGGAGAGACAAGGAAAGACATCACAGAGCAGAGCTCTTGTAATTTCAGATGTGAAAGTTAAATATCTTTATGATGTCTTCAAAGAATCAAATTGCTATAAAGACCACAGTCCTTAACCTATACACTAAAAACACTGTGATACAAATGTCTGCTCCATGTATTAACGCGCGATAAACTACGCATTAATGCGAGTGAAAAAATACCGAGTGGGCCGGTCTGACACAGTAACTCCCGGGCCACTTTTTTCCCCCAGTCCGCCCCTTGCGCGTTTGACGAAAATACCGTATTGAACTCAAGCGAAGCGAACACGCACATAAAAAAAAAAAATAAAAAAAAAACTTCGATATGAACGTAAGAGCCGCATGAAACTAGGCAAAGAGCCGCATGCGGCTCGGGAGCCGCGGGTTGGCCAGGCCTGCTCTGGAGTATAAAGAATGAAACCAATGTGGCTGAGGTGGCGACCAATAAACTATGGAAGCCCATTCACGCCAGCAAAAAAATTAAAAATAAGATCACCAAAAAAAAATAATAATAATTAATTCACAAAAAAGAAAAAAAAAAAAAAATGAATTCACAAAAAAAAAATAATAATAATAATTAATTCACAAAAAAAAAAAATATATATTTTTTTTTTTTTTTTACTTTTTCTCTGTCAGCAAAAAAGAAAAAAAAAAAAGATGTTTCCAGTTGCTGTTTATTGGTCGCCACCTCAGCCACATTGGTTTCATTCTTTATACTCCAGAGCTGCTTCTTGCTTAACATTCTATTCAAGGGTGCGTTTGCTCAGTACAATCCATGTGAAACATCAGCTGTATTTCATGTGTTGTAAAGCCACGTTTTAAAGAAGTCTTCAATGTACTCACAATCCATTCATATGTCATAGCTGCTTCTATGACTGTTGTGTTAAAGTATCTCATCATTTCGACTTTCTATAGCAACTGGAAAAATCTGGTCAGTGTTATGGTTACAGATGGATGCACCAAAAGTTATTTTTTTTTTTTTGCTGGTGGAAAAAAAGTAAAATAAAAAAAAAATAAAAAATTATTAGAATTATTCTTATTTATTTTGTGGGTGGATTTTTTATTTTTATTTTTTTTTTTTGTGAATTACATTTTTTTTTTTTTTTTTTAAGTTACTATTTTTTTTATTTTTTTTTTAGTGATCTTTTTTTTTTTTTTTTGCTTGCGGGAATGGGCTTCCTAGGCGTTTGTCAGTCTAAATGAAAAACACTATTATTTTAGCTCAGTTTTTATTCGATTTAAGACACAGTTTGGCACATTTCTTGTAAAACATTTCCAGTATATTAAAATAGAACTCATCCGACGGTCTTTATAGATGGATTAATACTGTAAAAAAGCCAAAATAACAGATTCATGTCCACATGACATCAGGATCTTTGAATGGTGGTTTGTGAGCGCCCTCTGCTGGTGCTTACAGGTTTCGCTCTAAACCACTAATAACAGACACGCAGAGCTGAAAAGAGATGATTTAAAACCTTCGGAGAACAAAAGGAACACTGCTGACCTCTGACCTCTCTGTGTCCCGCAGGAGACGACCTGATGCGCTGCGTGGATCTGTACAACCAGACGCAGTGCAAGTGGTTTGAAGAGATGGTCACCACCAGCATGGTAAGAGAGGGTCAATCCTCACCTTCTGATTGTTCTAACAGCTTCATTCTTCATTAATGTGACCATGACGCTTTCTAATCTTATGAGAATGATTCTGTCAGAGACCTCAGCTTTAGAATGTGGTTAATTAAACAATATCCATCCAAGAAAAGAAAGAAAATTGCAATGTTTCAATCTATCGATGTGAAAATGGTTTGATTTAGCTATTTATTATTATTAGTACACGTACAGCAGTCGGGTGGAACAATGAGGAAGTAAAGTTAATGTCCATAAAACAAAAGAGTTCAACAGGTTTCCTCCTTTTGTCTTCCTTCCACTTCAGGAGCTGGAGAAACTGGAGGTTGAACGGATCGAGTGGATTCAGCAGCATTTACGTCAGTACACGACTCTGAGACACGAGACGGACATGTTCAATCAGAGCGTGAGTCAGAGCTCCTTCTTCCTGCATTCAAATGATTCTGAAGGTGTAACTATGTCCGAGTATCGAGTCTGAACACATTCTGGATTCATGTTTTCATTTGTCTGACGTGAGTGGCGGGTCTCGTGGTGCGAGTGTAGAAGCTTTGACACATCGAGCCCTGCAGTCGTGTTTCTTCTGTCAGCCGTCCGTCAAAAACACGCTCGCTGTCATCGCTGTGAGACGCTCTGCTCGTTTAGGAGGTCGAGAGAAACCTGCTGTGAATCTAACGAGACGTAGACGAACTCCTCGAGGGGACAGAGACATTAGAGATCAACCTGATGATGATCTGTGGGCAGAACGTACAATTAAAGTTACACATCTCTACCGGACAACAACTACCTGTATTTAACCTCCATAATACATTTAAAGACCTTCATTTTGTAACAGTGATTTAGTAATTGCATCTTTGGCTTTTTGACCGTCGCCATCTTGGGTGATACCGTGGTTAGAGACGCTGTATACGTCTCTGGTAGAGACCTGTCAATCACAGTAAGCCCCGCCCTAAAGCATCCCCTGCTTTATGGTCTGTTTGACTCTAAATGGACCATAATGTACTAAATGAACATCATGCTGTATTGAAGAAGACTTGAAACTAGAGATTGAGACCATAAACTCATGTTTACAATGTTTACTGAGGTAATAAATCAAGAGAGAAGTAGAGTCATTTTCTCATAGACTTCTATACAACCAGAGGAGTCGCCCCCTGGTGGACACTAGAGAGAATGCAGGTTTAACACATGAAGCTTTGGCTTCACTATTCAGAACCGGAGGTTGCCGCTTGGTTTTAAGGCGCGATTTAAAAACAGGCAGTGTAGGGGCCAGCCTGATGTGCAACGGCAGCGTGCTACGGTTGTACGGACCCGTTAAAAATCCCTAAATGATGATGTAATTGTTGGTGTGTGTGTGTGTGTAGATGGTGGAGCCGGTCGACCAGCTGCTGCAGACCGTGGATCCAGCCAAAGACAGGGAGCTGTGGGTGAAGGAGAACAACACCGGCGACGTCCGACCCGTGGACATGGACATATAGACCGCACTGACCTGGGATCAGCCGTTCTGTCTTCAGTATTACAACACATTACACAGAGTCCCAGCTGATAACACTGATCCAGGGACAGTGCATGTCCAGAGGTCTGCTCATCCTCTCTCCGGCTGGAACAACAGCAGGAAAGATTCACACGTAACGGTCAGGAAACGTGATGACGGATCAAAGTACCAGCATGTTCCTCCTAAATTTAAACCCTCTCATAATCAACATTAGCTTATTGAATGCCATTTAACATATTCTGCTGTTTACCTGTTGTAAAGTTGACACTATTAGAAAAATTACATGTATTTTGAATCGTTTAGTTTAGCTTCAATCTACACTTTTCACAGTTCGAGTGAACCAAACAAAAAAACTACAAAAAAAGTCTAATTATTGATATTCCCTTTATTTTACATACGGATATTGAGATCTTAGACTGAATATGATATATTTTCATATTTTGCCGGATCATTTTTGGTGGAAATGGTGCATGTTTTGAATATCTTGCTTTTTCTGTATATGGAGAGCTGCACAATTTGTGGAACCACGATGGTTGTTTTTGGTATAGTCTGTTGAAGTTACACAAGGTATCCTGGCAAGTGACGGAATTTAGGAGCTCACACACACACACACACACACACACACACACACACAACAAAAACACAACACAAGCAGTAATAGCCGGTAACCTCAGTTGTTTAAAAAATAACAAAGCACACATACAGTGTTTTTTTTTGGAATGTGATTTTGATTCTGGTGGTGGATCAGATTTAGGCCCAGGGTCTATTTTGGATCAGTCCGGAGGAAAAAGGTGGTCCAAGTTACACTGAAACACCTTTTAGTGCCTAACGGTTATATACCTGGAATGTCCTTGACATACTCTACTGCATCAGTGTACATTTGTACAGGCTAGACGTATTTTGCTGTCAGATGTTTTAACATCGACGAGGTGTTTGTACCGTACCACGTTGTTCGTTTTATTTTTTGGGGGTAAATGTACAGAGAAGAACTCGCAGACCAGAACGTTACTGATCTGAAGCTCGTCCCAGTCGCCCAAATGAAAAACGCATTAATATCAGAGACTGCATGAACAGTGTGTGTTTACATGTGCGTTTGTCTTTTGTCCTTTTACATTTGACTGTGTGAATTATTACCTTTCTGTGGGCCGTCTCTTTAAAATCTCTCAAAAGCACGAAGCCCATCAGATAAAGATTAAAGTCGTAATCCAGCTGCTGAGCACAAGAAAATAATTGCTATTAAAAAATTAAATATATATATATATGCTCACCTGCCTTATCACCAACATTCATAATGCGTAGAGTGCTTTACATTATTTTTGTGTTAAATGAAGAGAAGTCGTATTTCATGCGCAGGTTTAAATAGCATATCTGTCGTAGAGGTTCTATCAGTGTGTGTCAATGTTGTGCACTAAATGTAACAAAGTTATTACGTTCCAACTAAATGTCTCAACGGTTTCACGATGACGTAACGGTCGAGTTTACTGCCCCCCCCCCCTCCCACCCCCTCCCCCTTCCCGTGATTAACATTTTCATAACGTGCATTCAAATCCGATGTTCCCGATGTTTTACGAATGTTTGATCGTAGGTGAACTCTGTCCAGACGGTGTGCTGTGGAATGCAGTGTCCAAAATAAATCTCCTCTCTGAAAAGATTTAATATCACGGTGTGTCGTTATGTAACTGTGTTGGGAGGCAGGAATGGGGCAGGAAGCAGTGGACTTTTTTCTTGTAGTTTAATCAGCTGAAACCTTTGATCTTTTGGTTTCCAAACGCTACTGGATCCAGTCCAGTACAGATTGGAAGGACCAGCAAAGACAGGTGGTCACTGGTCTGGGGATGCAAAGCCAATCTTCCTGATGAAGAAGCTTGACCTTCTGTGCTCTTCTTTATTTTAATTATTTTGACTCAACTATTTAACTGTATTGCAAAGAGAAATTACAATACCATCTCTTTTTTTTCTGCCCCAAATAATTTACATTTAATCCCAATAACAGTCAGTCTTTCAAACGTTTCAATGAGGACATACATTCAACACGTTCATAGGCCTCAAAGGAAACACACAAAGCATTAGAATACTAGACAGGTACCTTTTTGAGACATTTATTATACATATATCTAGTATTCTATTCATATATTACACTACTTTTGTGCACACAAGACTTCATTTGAAACACCAAAACAATTTGGTTCACATGAGTAAAGGTTTCACAAGAGATTTGAAGATTTGCTTTAGGGACAAATTATGTCTTTACACAGTGCTGTAGGACACATTTTACATATAGCTGAGACTTTTCTGCAAATTTGTATATGAAACACGTGGTTGTCATGTTATATGTAAGTACATTTAAAGGTGAAAATATGCAAAAATCAAGAAAATGTTCTTAGACCTCAGAGGGTTTAAAGGGATCATTTGTTTTTTTTAAATGGAGTTGTATGAGGTACATAATCGTGGTCAGTCGGTGGCCGTCAGCATCACCCAGTTAGAAGAAAGTGGGCTTATTTTAGACTCCTAAAAAAATCTGTTTCAGCTTCAAGAGGCAACGTCCGGTTCTGAAAAGTGAAGCCAAAGCTTCATGTGTTAAAGCTGCATTCTCTCTAATGTCCACCAGGGGGCGACTCCTCTGGTTGTATAGAAGTCTATGAGAAAATGACTACTTTTCTCTTGATTTATTCCCATCTATTACTATCTTTTTAAGTAATAATAATGATCTAAAAAAGAACACAAAACGCTACAATATCAAAGTAAGAACAGGAGTTATCTTCCATTTGGTAGAAGGCCAAAGTTTTCACTGTTGTCTTTACATATTCTATGATTTAAAACAGTCTTTTGCAGTGACACATACATCATAATTGTAATACTTGTAGCTTGCCTAACAATATGTATAACTAAAGTGTTCTTCACTGTGCCAAGCCCACATTATCTTCAACACTTGAGTAAAGGAGTGTGTTCGTCTCCGTTGACCTTCAGCTCTTAATAGGATCGGCTGATTCAGACAGATTGTTAACCTGAGCCTAATTCCTCTCATAAGGAGCTCTCGTCCAGACTTTCTCGCTATCAACCTAATGAATCAATTCCAAGTGTGACCAAACATTGCCGGTATACGCTGCCAGACATGAGAGAGTGAATTGGCTGTCAAGGAAAGGCTGGCGAGCAAACATAAGGGGGGGGGGGGGGGGGGGGGGGGGAGCAGTAAGAAACAGGAGTATAACAGATATAACTTGTAAATTGTGTAATTTTTTTATACTGATTATTAAATATTTGCACTGTCTAAAGGGTGAAGGGAAAACACAATGTTTACACACAAAATATGTTCTTTGTTTCTTCTTCAGCTTCTTCTCTCCATTTGAGCTAATAAGCTAAAACATTTAAGTTTAATTCAACACAAAAATGTGAATGAAAGTAGCTAAAATAAAAATAAAATCACATGAAATCTAGAGGCAGCTACTGCTACCCTGCTAGCTAGGCTAGTTAGCGTTTAGCCCGAGTAGTTTATCTGGTGATAATCTTTTCCCTATTTTTTTAAGATTTAGCTGTTGTCTGATTTATGCGGTTTAACAAATACAGTACTAAGATGTCATAGCACCAACATAGTATTTTCAACCAGGAAATAGGGGTAAATTAGCTTTGACTCAGGCTAGTTGCTAAGATAGCCACAACTAGCTAATTACCTTTGTGCTGGTTAGTCAATTACCTTACATACTTCTATTGAGCCAATCACAGGGTCAAACACACAAGGACATATTAGATTGTTTCCTCCTCAGCTTTTTTGTCCATTTGAGCTATTAATTCATGTTTAATTAAAGACAAAATATGTTATTTTAAATTATCTTAGCCACATGAAATCACACAAATTTCCCTTGAGATGGAAGTTACGGCTACACTGCTAGTTAGCGTTTAGCTGGACCAGCTTATCTGTAATTTTTTCTCCATTATAAGATTTAGCCATTGTCTAATTTATTTGGAATAATACACTCAGTTACTGAGATTTTATAGGAAACAGGGTAAATTAGAAGGCTAGCAGATAACCATAACTATCAGGAGTGCAGTCGTTGCAGTTTATTTATGCCTTTAATGCCGATTAAAGCAATCAAACATTGACCTAAAAAACATTGAGATACATCCTAAAGGGCACAGAAGAAAATACTCTCTGGGTACAAAGACAAAAATGCAGTACTGTCTGCCTGGTTGTTAGACCAAAAAAATACAATAAAAAAAGAGTGAAACATGGTTGAAGAGGACAAACAGCCAGAACGTGAGAATTTAAACAGAAAAACAAGTCTTAAAATCACAAGAAGGGGCTTTTTCCACATGTTATTGCTTCTTCTCTTTCAGCTTGTCTTTAATTTTCTGAGGTTCATCATATTGTATCAACCGCAGGATGTCGTTGTTGTCCATCACACCCTGAATGAATTCTCCCTCTGAGACTTTATCTAGGAAAGGATAAAAATACAAATAAACAGCACCAGTAGAACAGCATCAAACACGTGGGTGAGGCTTTAGAGCAGCTGTTCAAAAGGGAGTTAATGAATTATGAGTTACCGTTTTCCTTCTTCCCGAAGAATTCCCAGACTTTCTCCGCCCTCTTCTCCGGCGTGTTTTCATCCTCGGGGAGGTTCTTCTGGTCGTCATCAGGAATCATGTTGAATATCGACTGCGTGAGAGTAATTTTTAAACATGTTTTTACAGTGCATGCATCATTAAATACACACAAAATGATTTAAATAATCTGCGTATTATGCAATGGATTCTGTTGGTGCATGAAAAAATCTGAAAATGAATCAATCAACCATTTACTGGTTCGAGCTTCTGAAATATGACAACTTGCTGCTTTTCTTTGCTTTGTATAAGTGTACATTTATTATTTTGGTCAGTTTGTCTGTCTAAAAGAGCAATTTAAAACGTGGAAATTATAATGGCAGTTTACACCACCAGGATTTATTTATCAATGACTCATTAATCACTTACTTACAATCCCTCTAGTTTCCATTACAGAGATTTTTCAGGGAATAAAGGTGTAAAGAGCGAACATAAGGTGAAGACAATATATAATTAAATCTAAATTATGGAACAATATACCATCTTGTTTTCAACGTTTAACCATGTTAAAGGCTTTTGGAAAGAGGCTGAATGGAAGTCTTACTGTAGGGATAAAGGAAATATATCAAATACTTCAGCTTGTGAGTAGCAACTGTTGTTTTCTCCGCCATCATGATGGAAAAAAAAAGGTATAAGTACCCGAACAATCTCCAGTATTTCATTTTTGCTGATGGTTCCGTTCCCGTCCACGTCGTACAGGGCAAAGGCCCACTCCAGCTTCTGCAGAGTCTTCCCCCCGGATGTGAGGTGCAGAGCGACGATGTACTCCTTGAAGTCCAAAGTGCCGTCCGCGTTGGTGTCGAAACTCCTGAACACGTGCCGAGCGTAATCTGTGGGGTCCGCGTTCGGGAAGAAGCTGGCGTAGATGCCCTCAAACTGCTGCTTGCTGATCTTCCCGCTGGGACACTCCTTCAGGAAGGACTGGTACCAGGTGCAGAGCTCGGACTCTGAGTATTTCGTGTTGGACTTCAGTTCCTCCAGGAGCTCCTTCGACAAAGCGCTGCTCTTAGTATTCCCCATCCTGCAGACTTCTTCTTCTTCTGTGTCCTCCTGTGTTTGGGGGTTTAAAAACCTCGGCGGCGCTCGTTGGAGTTCACTCTGCCTCGTATATCACCCTGGCTGCCCCTCAAGGTGCCAAATGAGATTATGGTCATCACCACCTAAATCCAGACAGCTGTCTTGGAAGATTAAGGGGATAAACCACGTCACACCACTATGACACCTTTTTTTTTGAAGACAGAGTTAAATACTGGAGGTATAAGCAGAGGATTAAACGCAACAGGTGGCTAACACTTTAAAGGTCAACATCTGGGGACCCTAAATGCCTTTTTTGCCGTGTTATTGCTTGAAGTACAATTCCATCTGCCATCCCTGGGCTTAATAACTCTCTGTGATATTGAATTACATCAGGCCACATGATTGGTAATAGAAGTATCAAGAGTATCCAGGTGGTAATACGATGAATAATGTTCAGCTTTAAGGGTTATTTTTGAATCCACATGAACTAAAAAGCACTTTTAAAAGGAAAAACAATTGCTTGATTCAAGATGATCACAGTCACAGCAACTGTTTATATTTCCACCGTACTGTAAATAAAAGTTGTTTGACAAGTCAACAATTTGGCTATTTTCTGAATCTAAAGGGAGTTCCCCAAGGATCTACTTTGGGTCCTGTTTTATTTACATTACACATAAAGTTACATTGCAACACACTCAGTTACTGGTAGCGGCCGTCTCTACGCCGATGACACGATCTTTTATTGTAATGCTCAAACTAGAAACCTAGCTATTGCTACTGCAGCTTTCTTTTCACAATCTCCAACAGAGCACTGAAACTTTAAACTTTAAGCTCCTAAGTAGCGCAACTGGATTGATGATACACTTTTTTACTCTTATTACGATTACGTATGTTAGTTGGAAGTAATTTATTTTATCACTGCGACCTACTACGGTAATATTTTATTGGTCATTTTTTATTTGTCTATATGTATGTATATATATATATATATATATATAATATTAAACCCAGGTCTTTATCTAGATCCATCAGACAGACAGTGAATCCAGGTTTTGTAGAGAAGTAGGCAGTGACATTAGATAGTAACAGGGCAGTGACATTAGATAGCAGTGACAGGGCAGTGACATTAGATAGCAGTGACAGGGCAGTGACATTAGATAGCAGTGACAGGGCAGTGACATTAGATAGCAGTAACAGGGCAGTGACATTAGATAGCAGTGACAGGGCAGTGACATTAGATAGCAGTGACAGGGCAGTGACATTAGATAGCAGTGACAGGGCAGTGACATTAGATAGTGACAGGGCAGTGACAATAGATAGCAGTGACAGGGCAGTGACATTAGATAGTAACAGGGCAGTGACATTAGATAGCAGTAACAGGGCAGTGACATTAGATAGTAACAGGGCAGTGACATTAGATAGCAGTAACAGGGCAGTGACATTAGATAGTGACAGGGCAGTGACATTAGATAGCAGTGACAGGGCAGTGACATTAGATAGTGACAGGGCAGTGACATTAGATAGCAGTGACAGGGCAGTGACATTAGATAGTGACAGGGCAGTGACATTAGATAGCAGTAACAGGGCAGTGACATTAGATAGTGACAGGGCAGTGACATTAGATAGCAGTAACAGGGCAGTGACATTAGATAGCAGTGACAGGGCAGTGACATTAGATAGTAACAGGGCAGTGACATTAGATAGTGACAGGGCAGTGACATTAGATAGCAGTGACAGGGCAGTGACATTAGATAGTAACAGGGCAGTGACATTAGATAGTGACAGGGCAGTGACATTAGATAGCAGTGACAGGGCAGTGACATTAGATAGTGACAGGGCAGTGACATTAGATAGCAGTGACAGGGCAGTGACATTAGATAGTGACAGGGCAGAAAGGGATTCAAACGAGGCCGGTTTGAACGCTGGGGGTTGTGGTGAATCCCTTCTGGTAGTGGGCTGCTCCTCCACAATAAATGGGATCAGATTATCTGTGTCTCCAGTGTAATAGTCTCAGGCCAGATTAGAAGACCATCTGCTGCAGTGGCGCCAAAACCACAGCGAGTGAAGGCAATTAATGAATTGGGATGAGTGGACTGTGCTGTGTAAGTGTCGAGTGTCGAGTGAATGGATATTGTACTTTTTTTGTCTATGTTTGGAGCATCTATCTGAAATATCTCCCTTTTGCCGAATCAGATTATAAAAAACCCAACTCAGTCTTTGGTCTTTCATCATATCATCATGTACTTTTACACAATCACATAACATTTAGGTTTTGTTATTAAAATGCACAGAATGTGGAGCATCTCTGTGTCAGGGGAAAAGGCTCACATCTGTTGGTCGTAAACTCTAACATTACGGCTTTTACTCAGGATGAGTTCCCCCCCGGCAGGTATTTATTATGTAAGAAAGGGAGGAGTCTAGTAAATATTCACTGAACAACAGGCTTACTACTTCATCAAGTGTAATGCTGGACTTATTCTTCCCGTGTTTACATTTTTATTACATGGAAGACTAATGTTCAGAATAATCTCTTTGTGTTTAGGGGAATTACTCGGTGAGATGCTGGCTACGAATCAAAGTACTGCCCTACAGTTTAAAGATGAATTTACCTGAGAATGAATCAACATTTATGGATGCAAATACTTCTCTTGCAAAGAGTCTAAAAGCTTTTCTGTATGTTCACACACATCAGACCTTCATACATATTTCTGAATAGTGGGAGCTATTTTTAACACATACATATACGCAACAAGAAAAAAACACAACAAACATAACTGATGAGTGAAGCCGATACGTAAAACTTGCATTCTCTCTACTGACCATCAGGGGGCGACTCCTCCGGTTGCAAAAAATAAGTCTGATTGTATGGAAGCAGTAAACATTGTGAACATAAGTTTATGGTCTCAATCTCTAATTTCAAGTCTTCTTCAATACAGCATGATGTTCATTTAGTAAATTATGGTCCATTTAGACGGCACCACTACGTCACTCCTCCGCAGTCTAAATATGGTAACTTCTGTTCATCCGTTGCATAAAAAACAAGATGGCCTCCAATTTTGCCGAGTGAAGCCAATGCGGAAGTGTCCTGAAACTTGCATTCTCTCTAATGTCCACCAGGGGGCGACTCCTCTGGTTCTATAGAAGTCTATGAGAAAATGACTCTACTTCTCTCTTGATTTATTACCTCAGTAAACATTGTAAACATGAGTTTATGGTCTCAATCTCTAGTTTCAAGTCTTCTTCAATACAGCATGATGTTCATTTAGTAAATGATGGTCCATTTAGAGTCAAACAGACCATAAAGCAGGGTATGCTTTAGGGCGGGGCTTACTGCGATTGACAGGTCTCTACCAGAGACGTATACGGCGTCTCTACGTCACTCCTCTTCATTCCAAAAATGGTAACTTTCTTTCACTCGTTGCCAAAAAAACAACATGGCGACGGCCGTAATCCAAGATGGCGAATGCAAAATCGCCGAACTCGAGGCTTCAAAACATCAGTCCACAAACCAATGAGTGACGATGACTACGTCCACTTCTTGTATACAGTCTATGGCTCAAACCAAAGGTGACACGTTTGTTTATGAAAGTCTGAGCTGTAGAATCTCATGAACAAGTTTAATGTTGAGATGGAAAATCATGGAGAGGAATAAACAAAATGAATCACAGTAAAGACAGCAGATGTTTGTTTTCTTTTGCAAACATCTGTCATCCTTCCCTTACTCTGTAAGTAATTTGTCTTTATTTGCGCTGCGTAGCCCACATCAGCGGGCTTTTTCGACATGAGCAGATTTGTCCTGCATGCACCCACATTATGGATGCATTTTCATGTGCGATTGTACACATTATGTCACGGCTCACCGGCTGGGAAACAGGCACTCGATCTTACGTCTGCGGCTGCTTTGAGATGCGCTTCGACATTAAAGGCAGGAAAAATCGGGGAAATGTAAACTTGTTCCTGGATTATAATCTAAGCTCATAGTAATCTTTTTTTATTTTTTTCATGACTCTGCTCAAAGGAAATCTGGAACGTAATTTGCCATTTGTAATGGATAATAATGCAGGAAAAGATTTGTAGAAGGGGAGGAGCGAGGATGGGGCTGGACATGCAGTGAAGAGCGAAAGAGTTCAAATGAAGCCGAGAAAAGCAAAGAGTGCCATGGGTTTCTATTGTTTCTGTGGAAGTGGAGAGAATAATGAATCCCTTAAATCAAGGTGGTAGCACATCATTAGAGACGGCGGAGGGATGCGCAGAATTCTCACCCAAGGAGCCCCAACGAGATTATGAAGATTTGACACATCTGCTGGGAGGAGTAACACGGCGGCTACATATCGAAAGCCGGGATTAGTTGCCTTTTCATTTTGTCTCCTCGGGCCTGGCCTCGAACCATGAGGCTAGAGCGCGGGCGGCGGGCTTCTCTGGCGCTCACCCTCAACTTTGTGGCGTTTGCCTTTGCCTTATCGGCAGTGACCACCAGCTACTGGTGCGAGGGGACCAGGAAGGTGCCCAAACCGTTCTGCACAGGCCCGGCACTGAAGGTGAAGCAGTGGTTCTGCATCCGCTTCAACAGCTCCAACATCAACGACAGCCGGCTGGTGCAGTACATCTTCGAGAGCGGAGAGGAGAAGTTTCTCCTGAGGAAGTTCCACACAGGAATATTTTTCTCCTGCGAGCAGGCCGCCGACATGAACGGTGAGTCTGACCAAAGACCCCTCAGGTTCAGCTAGAGGTGTTCAAAAAACAGGAAGTGATGTCGGAGGACTCTTTAGTCGACCTGTAATCGCAGAGTCCGTCTAGTCATTGGTGAATACACTGAATATGTTTAATTCACTTTATTTATGTACCTCCAAAGGCCTTTTATGTGTATTTTAAATCAACAAAATAATGAATCAGACTCACAGCTGTGTTTGCTACCATGCATGTGAGGTAAGGACAGATTAAAGGTGCTAATGAATGCATGGAAAGTCAAAGATCTACCAGGATTAAAAGTCCTGCAATTTAAAATTTTACTGAGGTAAGAGTACAAAAGTACTAGCCCAAAATATAGTTGAAATACAAAAAATAAAAGTACTAGATTTGCAGAATGACCAATTTCAAAATAATATATATTATTATAGTTATTGAATTAGTGAAGCATTAATGTTGCAGCTGGTAAAGGTGGAGCTAATGTACCTTCTTCATGTACTGCTGGGTAGGTTAATCCATAATTACACATCATAGTATATTAGTTTATCATATTTTGTATCACTAACTCATCCACCATGTACAGGTAGAGATACTGTCAAATAAATGTAGTAGAATGAAAGTAATATTTTCCTCTGAGATGTAGTATAAAAGAAACAATGAAAGCTAACTGTCTTTAGCTTCATGTTTGTTACTGAATGAATAACTACAGCTTGTTTCAGTTTAGAAAGCTGCTTTAAGAACTTCTTCATCACGACAGGGTGGTGAAATTGTTGATTGGAGTCCTTAAAAACTTTGTTCCACACCTTAGTTTGTTCTTGATGACTTTAAATGTTCATGCCTAAAGAAGCGACAACCTCTTTTTGGAAAATACATCATAAGTTATCGTTCATTAAGAGTTTAACACTCAGAAACGAATCAAATGTTGCTTTAAACATTTCACTTAACAATGCCGTAAACTAACAGTAAAAACCTCCACAAAGCCTGCGTAATTCTGAGCACTATGTAGGTGAACGTGTCCACATTGTCTCAGGAAGTGGGATTAATGTCAGTATGCAGAAAACAATGCAGCCACCTTTCTCAGCACTCTGAGTATTTGTAAGATTCTGTTTTCTCAACATTACCAGCAGAGCTCCTGTGAGTCCCAACCGGATTAAAACCATTTCTCTTAGCGTTGCATGCAAGCCGTCCCATCTGTTTTCATAAGCTCTAATAATAACACGGAGTATACAATAGGTTTTAGGAATCGCATGCAATTTAAAGACAAATTGTTTGATGTGCCGACTTCCACCGATACAAATTATTGTTAATCAGTTTCTCAAGAAGGCAAATTGAAAACTAACTAAGAGTATAATTTGATGGTTTAATCAATTCAGACTCCAGCTGGGGTCTGAAATTATGCAGAATATATTAAGCTTTAAACTCGATTTGCCTTGAAAAGCAGGTTTAGTTAGTACAATAGAGTATTAAGGCCGATGTTAAAAGAAAAGAAAATTATATTTCCTGAAAAATAAGTCAGAATGAAGTGAGTTAATTTGAGAGAAAAAGGATGTATGTCATTCTTAGATTAGGTTCATTTGATTACAAAAACATTTTCTGACCACACAACAGACTACAGTTACTATTCTTACCATTAAAAGTCTTGTTTTGATCTGCAAAACTACATCAATTTGTACACTTTAAATTAATTAATTTCAAGGAAAGTCCTTTTTATCATCAAATTACAATGACTCTTGTCCCTTCATTCTACAACAATTACATTCATTTGACTGTATTTTTTCCTTTGATCACAGGATTTAACTGTCGAGACTTCTCAGAGATCGCACCAGAACACGAAAGAGGTAAAATGCTGGAAGTTTGATATTTTCAACAATGACTTTATGTTTCGTTTGAAGGTTTTGAGAGCGGGACAATTATGTGATGCATTTCAGTACAAACATGGCGACCTAAATTTCAATAGTTCAACATTTTTAGTGTCAACCATCAAAATTAGACGAGATTACTTGCCCATTACAAATATTTGAAATGATGATATAAAAGTTAAATTAACGTCTGCAGTTGAATCATCATAATAAAAGATTACTACAACTATTACAATTCCCATGGTGCATTTCCACAAGAAACATCCAATCACTGAGCTTTAAAGTGTTTTGTCAGCATAGAAGCGTCTTGAATTTGCTGACACTCTGATTTATGGCCTATCGTACGATATGATATGATACTGTATGATTTAGGATTTAGATGGATGGATGGACGGACGGACAGACGATGGATGGACAGAAAGACAGATGATGGATGGACGAAGTAGGATGGACGATGTAGGATGGACGGACGGACGAATGAATAGATGATAGATGGATAGATGATGGATGGACGGATTGATGATGGATGGTTGGAGAGATGGATGGACGGACGGACAGATGGATGAGCAGATGGATTATGATGGATGGATGGATGGAGAGATGGACGGACGGATGAGCGGATGGATGGATGGATGGACGGACAGATGAGCGGATGGATGGATGGATGGAGAGATGGATGGACAGATGGATGAGTGGATGGATGATAATGGATGGATGGACGGACAGACAGAAAGATGATGGGTGATGGATGATGATGGAGGGATGGACAGACGGACGGACAGACGGATGGATGGATGAACGAATGGATTATGGATGGACAGACAGATAGAAAGATGATGGGTGATGGATGATGATAGAGGGATGGACAGACGGACGGATGATGGATGGACGGAGGGACGGACGGACGGAAGGAAAGATGATGGGTGACGAATAATGATGATGATGGATGGATGGACAAGTTTTAACATAAGAGTAAAAGAGTCTACAAGTGTGCAAATTGCTAAACGAATGTAATTAGCAGATGTTTTGCCCTGTGCCAGATCTTAAAGTAAATATAATTGTACATCCAGTTAGTGAGTCAGCATCATCTAGTCTAGAAAAAGAATCATATAACATACAATAACAACAACATCAACCTGAAAGAACACCTTCACACGTACTGTGAGATCTCAGCTTTACAAGCATGTGAATAAATAGCATCAGCAGCAGCTGCTGCCCTGATTTTATTTATCCATCTGGTCTCAGGCGACCAGATTCAGATCTCCAGACCTAAAAGGAGCAGACCTGTTGTCCTCACATGACCTCAGTGGGATTATTCATCAGTGACAGGGTATTATGAGGACAACAAGACTCAATTCTGACCTTCTCTCCCCCTCCTCCGTTTGTTTTGTGTTCACAGGGGTTTTGTGGTTGTGTATCGTGGCTGAGAGTCTGTACCTCACCCTGCTCTTCACAGGCGGGGCTCTGATGACCCTGGAGCAGTGTCCCTGCTTCAGCATCATGAACAAGCTGAAGCTCAGTGCCTTCGCTGCCGTGTGCACCGCCCTCTCAGGTAACGCTGCAGTTTGCTTTTCAGTCTACATGAGTGAGTTGTGACCAGGAGGTAAACCTCCGGTTCTACCGAGTGAAGCCAATGCGGAAGTGTCTTACAACCTGCATTCTCTCTAGTGTTCACCAGGGGGTGACTCCTCTGGTTGTATAGAACCAATGCTTTTACATTGTGTAATTAACTCTCTATATAGTAGTTTGCATTGTTGGTGGCAGAGTCCGCCATTCCCGCAATGGATTCAAATTGCCTTCACGCTCATGAAAGAAACAATGCGGCGTGATTTTATCTCCCTGATCTCATTCTCACTTCACCTTCACTGCTTCCACAAACCCAACAAAACACAGGGCAGCTTTTATTGTGAAGGAATCACAGGAAATGCAATGCATTTGTCACTGAAAAGATTTAAAAAATGAACATGAGAATTGATATAATATGATATAAAAAAAAAATGTTAATGGAAAAATCATTGAAAGAATATTTGATTCATCCATTTAGAATAGTTTTTTAATGATTACAACCAAATAAATATTGTTGCTCTGATTTTCACATTAGAATTTATTTTGAAATACATACGTTAACAGATAATCAGAAAATTAAAAAAAAAATCTAATATCCTGGTGGCACACTCGAGCCTCCGTACATGAATCTCTAATAATCTGATTTAAACAAACTGTGAAATCCTTCAGTTCAGTCACCGACATTATTTCTGCAGTTCTGCCTCCGAAAAGTCTTTTCTGAGTTTTCGCTGGGATCATCAACTAAATCCAGCCGCTCTGAACCAATCAGAGAGGTGAACGGCCTGTCACATGATGACAGTTTAAACTGGACACATAAGTACACACTTTCATAGATGCATGCCAAACATCTGGATTATTGCATTGGGTTCCCTTTTTTGGGAACAATAACTTTATTTTAAAAAGCTTCAGTTTAATCCCTTTTTTTATTAGTGCAGAAATACAGTATTTATATTTATTTTTGCTGTTCATCAATCAAGCCTCAAGTCTCTGAGAGTATTTTCCATGAACTCCCCCAAACTAAATATTACAGTAAGATGAGAAAAACTATCTTTGTGGTAAAAAGTAATGTTGTTTTTTATTTAAAAAAACGTATACATTCTCTATAAAAGGCATTTGTTCTGGTTGTTAACACACTATAGTGTATGCAGATATAAGGACATTTTAAGACATAGTTCATATTAATGAAAAAGTCTCTGCACAGCTGAATGTGTGACAGGTGTGTCACATGTCTCACTAATGTTTATTAACTCACAGGTTTCATTGTTGATTAACCTGTCGATTAGTTTCACAATTAATTGATTAGTTGTTTTATTTGTTAAATGTCAGAAAATGGTGATGGAAGCAGAGAATATTTACATTTTTACTTACAAAATGAATAATACTGATAGATGAATTTCAAAATAGTTGGCAATATATATTTATAATATATGTATATATAAAACAATACATACATATTTATAAAAAAACATTTATATACATATATATATATATATTTATATATACAGAGAGAGAGAGAAAGAGAGAGAAGCTGCATATAGTTGTTGACAAATACATAAATAAACACTTGTATCTGCCACATTATAGTGTGTTAACAACCACCCATTAGGTGTCTTTAGACTGCTTATAAATGCTAAATAGTAAAGAGAGGAAACAGTGCTGCCTTTACTGTATTTTCGGAGGAGAAGACTGTAAAGGAGTCGGAGCAGGCCAGCAGGTCAGTCAGCAGCAGCGAACACAGAGCGGCGTCCTGCGTCCGCTCACTACCTCGGAGGATTTGCTGGTTTGTGGACTAATCGGATTGGAGCTGGGGCAGCGGTTTTGGGCTGTGCCAAGACCTGCCCAGAGGAGCTCCCTCTACCCCCCACCCCCACCCCCTCCATCCATCCCCCTGACTCCCATCCCCCTCCGTTGTTACGAGTTAATCCCAAGAAAAGCAGCTGTGGAGAGGCAGGCTGCTGGATGAGAGAGGATCCAAGATATAACAGAGATAACAGAGAGGCCAGTTCACCTCAACGTCCGTCTGAATGCATCACACGTCCCAGTACAACACAACTGTCACTAAATATGTGTTCCTTAAAGATCTCTCTTTACGTTTCATAGGCAACAACCGTTTGGTACATATCGACACTGTATAAAAGTCATAATTTGCATGTATTCTCAGTAATGTCCACCAGGGGGCGACTCCTCTGGTTGTATAGAAGTCTATGAGAAAATGACTCTACTTCTCTCTTGATTTATTACCTCAGTAAACATTGTAAACATGAGTTTATGGTCTCAATCTCTAGTTTCAAGTCTTCTTCAATACAGCATGATGTTCATTTAGTAACTTATGGTCCATTTAGAGTCAAACAGACCATAAAGCAGGGTATGCTGTAGGGCGGGGCTTACTATGATTGACAGGTCACTGCCACTACCAGAGACGAATACAGCGTCTCTCAACAAGCCGCATAGAACATGTTTTTATTTAGTCTGTGTCGTCTACTACGCTGCTGGTACTCTGAATTATTTCAGTGACAAATTAAGTGTTTCCCATCATGCATTGTGTTTAGCTTAGCTCTCCATTCCTTTTTTCTACCTGTCTTACTTTGTAGTTTGACTTTTCATGCCTGTAATGTTGAGTCTTGGCGATCAGGAAGACTGAAAACAGTGTAATTCATGAATCAATATTCAGTTCAATCCACTACTAAAGTAATAAGTCATATGTACATATTACTTCATCTTACTCACTGATTTGCTCTTGTTCTCTCAGGCCTTTGTGGGATGGTGGCCCACATGATGTTCACCACCATATTCCAGCTGGCTGTCGCTATGGGACCAGAAGACTGGAGGCCCAAGACCTGGGACTACAGCTGGTCTTATGTGTAAGCTCTTTTTAACGCCACTGGAAAATGTGTATATATATGTATTTAAAAGTTTGGATCAGCTGTTATATTCCGTTCTGTACATTTCTGGTCGAGCTGGTTTCATCCAGCGTTTCGTAACAATACAGACGAAAAATAATGCGCCGTAGTTATCCCGCGTAATCATGAACGAGGAAGTACAGAGGCCGCTAAAGCACGCAAAGGCGGGTAGATGGAAGGTGGATGAGTCCAACAAACTGCACACTTTTAGCCAGGAGATCGCAGTTTGTCTGAGTATAACTCAGACATTAGATGTTTTATTGATATCTGGACACAGTCAAGCTTTGGTGGCAGGAGATTCATGACTTTTGAACGGTGGTGTATAATCTTGGTGTGGGTTTTCACTTGGTTAGAGTTCTTACGTTTCCTGTTTTTGAAACCTCTCCTCAGCTTAGCGTGGGGCTCTTTTGGCACCTGCATGGGCTCCGCGGTGACGGCGCTCAACAGGTACACGAAGACCATCGTGGAGTTTAAATACAAGCGGCGGAACATCGCAAAGAGCCTGATGACCAAGCATAAGATGCTGGAGCAGGACCTCCCTGACCAGATGTGGGACATGTACTTCACCGCTGTTCCCGCCGGCGCCGAGGCTCAGCTAGAGCTGTCGGTCAACGGCCACAAACCCTCCACGGGAACAACGTATGTGGTGGAGATGGACGGTGAACCAGAACCACAAGGAGAGGTGTATTGTTGAAAATTAAGTCCCTGCCCCCGTGACCCACTGGAACAGTTTTCAGGCTGATTTCCTGGACCCAGATTGGGATTTAAATTTCTAATACAGGACACATATTTGTTTGTTGCCACGGATTCTTTCATTTTTTTCCGGAAATAATGTAACATGGTCGGCTTTGACACAACATGTATTTCATCAAATCTTTCCGTGTGATAACATTTGTGGGAGGAAGCGGGCTGCGATTTCAACGTCTTCCCACTAATCTGAGGAAAGCTGCAGGATGTGCAGGCTGCTGCAGCTGCAGGTCCTTTATGTGTCGTGTTGGGATGTTTCCACTTCAAAGATCCGTCGCTGTTTTGGCCTTTTTCTCAACTCAAGTTGCATGAAAATGTTGCTCTTGTGTTGCTCTCTGGGACGACGTTTGGTCACCTGCTCATTAGGACGAACAATGGCTCTCAGTAGGAACATTACTGTACGTTAAAGGGACGACTGAGCATCGGCACAAAGGCCCAAACGGACTGCAAACGGTTGTTGATGAAAAGTCAATCAAACGACTCCATAGACACAACTACAGCGACACAAGATGACCACAAAGAGACACAACGAGACACAAAATGACCACAACGAGACACAAAATGACTGCCAGGCGTAAAACTCAATGACAAAAACACACAAAATGCCTACAGAGACCCAAACAGAAGACCACAAGAAGATGCAAACACCCACAAAGGCACTCAAAATGACCATAAACAAGCAAAACAACCCCAAAGAGACGCAAAATCACCACAGACACACAAAATACCACAAACAGACGCAACACAACCGCAAAATCACCACAAAAACACACTGAAAACTACTACAAATTGACACAGAAGTACCCTTCAACCATACAAGTCCATTGTCTCATAATCCGTTCATGTGGAGCCATTCTACGTCTGAGGAGAGAGATTATTCTCGTCAGCTAAAAGCACATCTTCTCTGTGTCTTTAGCCGACCACGCTGTGAGCGTTAGTGGTTGAGCAGCTGACGGTTCATCACACGGCTCATATTGGAGCCGAGAAGATCAGCCGACGCTCGTTTGCTGTATTGATGATCTCTACTTGGCACGAAGAGTTCCACCGTGTGTTCATATGTAAGGACGTCTGCAAATATGTGGCTCGAGAGACAGAGTTAAAAAGCTTCTTTTATACTTTTGATGGTGACAAAAACACACAAAATGACCACAAATACCCAACAGACGACCAAAACAACTTTAAAAGATTCAAAACACCCATAAAAGTACACAAAGACACAGACAAAAACACCACGAATAGACACAAAATGATTGCAAGGCGTAAAACACAATGACAAAAACACACAAAATGCCTAGAGACCCCAAAAGAAGACCATAAGACGCAACACACCCACAAAAAGACAGAAAGTAGCACAAAACAACCACCAAATGACCACAAAGACACTAAGAAATACTACAAATGGACACAAAAGTACCACAAGATGTAAAACACAATGACAAAAACACACAAAATGACCACAAAGACCCAAACAAACACCCCAAAAGGACACAAAACAACCTCAACAAAAAGCTTCTTTTAAATATACCTTTGATGGTGATATGTTAACAAAACGCCTGCGTGTGGTTGATTTTTAAACATCATTAATTTATCGTTCGTCCGCTTTAGTTCTGTCACTGACTGTTTCAAAGAAACCAGGAACCTCGACCAACAAGAGTGGAGAACGTGTCTCTGACGGAGTGAGACTGACATCTGTTGGACTAAAACTATAAACAACTGGAGGGACGGTTTGTATTTACAGCACAGGAATCATTTCTGCTTCATCTGATCTCATAGTTTACTCGTCGTTAAATAAAACATGAATACTTTTCAACTGAGGAACAAAAGCTGAAATAAAACCTTGATGATTAGTGACGTCTGTTGGATGTGTTGCTGATCTCATCGTTTGTTCTTCCTGCTGCTGCAAGTATTAGGTGTTTATATATACACAGTATATATATATATTTATATACATATCACAAAGTAAACCCACTCATCCCTCATATCAATATACTCAGAGAAGACATTTAAAAAAAAAATATTTTATTTGTCAACAAATACATCTTAGAAAGACAAAGATTTGTAGTGTTTCTTCAAGTATACAGACATGATCAATAATCATTATGTCTTGATAAACATGTGAATAATTAATAAATATTCATATTTTATTAGAACTATAAACAGAGTGATTACAGACGAACATCTTCAAACACAGAATTCCTTTCAGGGAGATTTTACGTAACTTTATTCATAATTACGTTGAATTAAATGTCTCTGTTATGAATGATATGTGCCTAACTTTATTGGGGTTTCGTCAAACATCTCTACAATATAATTGTGATATGACTTATTGATCCATTGATCGATGAGGTTGTTGTTGATTTGAGGTAGAATCTCATCTGTTCTTCAGTCAAGTGATGACACGTTGTTCATAACGCTGTCGCGGGTTTTCCTCGATGTATTTCTTTATATACCAGCAGGAGACATGAGCCTTGAGGTTTTCCTCAACCAGGAAGTCCATGGCAGCCTGTAAGAGGAGCATTTAATACATGAAGAACAAGCGTTTCAACACAGACCTGTGTAGTGAGTTTAACTTACCTGAGACAGAAGAGCAGCAACACCGTGGCCCCTGAAGGTCTCCGGTACAAAGGTTGACATGAGATCCACCTCCTTCTCCCCGGTGAATCTGTAGAGCAGCACAGCACAGTCTGTGGAGAGAGGAAGAGGAGGAGGAAGAGGAAGACAATTTACAATGACTGGGATCCAAATAACCACAGCTCATTAAGGGAATCACAGACAAGGGGCCCAGGATGAACTAATTAAACAACAGTTTACTTTGAATTATACAAGTATGTATTGCTTTAACTCGTGTTTTCTAATGAGGGAGCAGTTGACACATCTTTTGTTTCATTGTAATGGTGGTGAGGGACATTAGGTGAAGTTATGTCCCTTTTTACAGATATTTTGAACAATACCAAGGTCCCTCCGGAAATAGCTGTATTTAAGTGGCCCCTACGTGTCTGTTACTACTGTGCTACTGTGGCCAACTAGCCAAAAATGTAATGAAACGTGTGACTTTTGCTTATAATATGTACGCCGAGCGGTTTGGCGGATAGTAACATATTGTGTTAAGTACAGTTCATTCATATCGTTTGAGCAGCGTGTGCACAAGGTGAAGTCAAATTAAATATTACAATTTTTAAACGAAGTTTCGCTCAGAGTTCTCGACGTAGAAAAACGACGCTGTAAATATTTGAGCAAAATCTAAATATACGTCCGTAAAGAAACAGCTGTTTATTGTAAAACAGTAAAATATTCTATCGGACAGACTTGTTCATTTCAGCAGGCCGCATGTGGACCCCGGGCTCTCCTTCAGGATCTCCCCCGTTACCGGTGCGCCCAGCCCGGCTCCCTCTGCTTACCAGTCCCGCTGTCCGGAGAGACGGTGAAGCG
This sequence comes from Leptoclinus maculatus, assembly GCA_032191485.1. Classification (NCBI taxonomy): domain Eukaryota; kingdom Metazoa; phylum Chordata; class Actinopteri; order Perciformes; family Stichaeidae; genus Leptoclinus; species Leptoclinus maculatus. The sequence continues at coordinate 746,163 of JAVDOI010000044.1, read as the reverse complement.
CCGGTTCTGTCGGTCATGTTCCACCGTTAAACTGCCGCCGGAGCTCAACGCACTGAAGGCGGCAGGATGAGGCTTCAGTCGGAGAGTCACCGCAGTGAGTCTGGAGAATACTTTAAAGGCCATTTATACATGAAAAAGACACGTAATACTAGTACAGTGGAAGGTAGTAGTAGTTGTACAGACTGACCACCAGGGGGCGCCTTCGCTCTCAAGACAATGATTCACTTCTTTATCACCTTTATTTACCTATACAGTAAAACGAGTTTAATTATTTTAAAATGTGATTAAATGATGAGACATTTTAGAAATTAGGTGTGTATTTTTTAAATATATTTTCACAATTTATTCCACTGTAACTTAATTTAGAGTTTTGTAATTTCTGAATGATTTCCTAAGAAATCTTCTAGAAATAATACATAATATCAGAGAAAACACAACAAAATATTAAATAATTACCCTTCTACCAGTTTACAGGCAAGCATACAATTCAACAGATATGTAGAGTAACAATACATGAATATTTACTTAAATTTAATTAAATTTAATTGAGCTTTTCTTTTAAAAAATCTATTTAATTAGTGTCAAATTAAATGTTTATTTCCAGAAAATCGCAGTGGAAACCATCAACTTGTAAAATAAAATGTTTATTTTTTCTTTCAGCACGTGTGTTCCTGGTGCCAGCAATAAACTGTTGGAAAAATGTAATTAATAATAAACTGCATTAAAAGAAAATCACTTTTAAATGATTAGAGCTTACACATAAATACTTTTTATTTCTCTTGTAAAGCCACAAATACAAGAACAAATACAACAGTTTCTTTTTAATGACTATTTTGTATGTCAATGCTGCACCTTGATGATCATTTTCTGCATGTTTACATGCAAAATATACAGAAAACTGTGAACAATCAAAGTATAACTTCACATACGAATTATCCTTTGGATGTGTTCTGCTGCTCAAATGCTCTGTGGACATTATTTTAAATGATAAATGTAAGTCAAAGACCATCTTGGCCATATGGCTTAAACATCTTTAAGGACAAACAACAGCTTATTGATTATGTTTTCGATTGCCTGCTTGGATGAAAGGGTGAAACATCATGAAACACATCCTCAGTGATCACACTACATGTTCTCAGCGGCTGCAGCGCTCTTCACTCCTGCAGCCATCACAGCGAAGAACACGTCGGGGAAGAGGGATCTGGTGTAGAGCGCCACCTTCGGCAGCGAGGGAGCCATCACCACCTCTTTCCTCTTGTTGCTCAACGTCTTCACGATCTCAGTCGCTGCCTCGTCCGGAGAAACGCCGAGAGGTTTCTTTGTATACAACACTGCGAAGAGCACAGAGACAACATAATATTAAAGTTATCTTAAAACGTAGTCCAACTACTAGTAAACTTAACCAAAGTTTACTTTTTATGTATAAATAGATTTGTTGTATACTAGTGGTGGGATTTAACTAAGTGTATTTACTAACATATAAGAACATGATCAATATATACGCATATCAACTAAAATATTAGAGGAAATACAAATCAAAAGTGTTGCTCAGGTGAAAATGTATCCTGATAATGTTCAGAATCAGAATCATCCTCTGGGGACCAAGAATATACAGCAGTTGTCATCACACTCAATGTTGCCCTGCAGCAGTAAAATATACGACGTTTGGTTGAACTTCATCCTCTGACTTTACTCACATGACCAGATGGATTTGGAGGCTTCTGTGTCGGGCGAGGCAGAGTGACTGATGAAGGTGTGGTTGATGGTGCTGACGGCGATGCCGAACTCTTCCACTTCAGCTCTCAGGCAGTCGAAGAAGGCCTGGACCGCATGTTTAGAGGCTGCGTCTGGAAAGTAAAAACACAGTATCTTTACACTACATCCATGTACATGTACATAGTACTTAAATGTGCTAAGTCTCTAGCTTAGTTTAGCGTGCTAGCATGCTAATGTTTGCTAATTAGCACGAAAGTACAGCTGAGGCTGATGGGAATGTCAGGAGTTTTACAGCGTTGGACACATTAAGCGTTGACCTGATGATGGCGCTAGATGAAAAGTCAGAGGCTCACCAAAGTTATTACAATTCATCCTCTGGGGAACATGAATGCGTGCGTCGAATTTCATGACAATCAATCCAAAAGTTGTCACCCAGAACCACAAATGTAACTTCATGATGGACGCTACAGGAAAACATCTGGGGACCATTAATGTTTGTGCAAAGTTTAAGTAATCCCTCCAATATTTCTTGAGAATTAGTACAATAGCACCCCAAAATAAGAAGTACAATTGTATTTCCCTTCATAAAACTCACATGAGGTGCGAAAAGGCACAGCTATTTTCCCCTGGATGCTGTTGACCAGGAGCAGGTGACCGGTTCTCCTGGAGATCATTGAGGGCAGCAAACCTGAAACAGAAATGTTTCAACACACCGCAAAGCAACAAACAACGTTATCGTACTTCTACGGACCGAGGTGTGTTTCCATCGTCTACCTTTGGCCAGCGTGGCCGGTCCAAAGTAGTTGTTGTCCATCAGTAACTTGTCCATCTCCAGAGACACGCTCTGTGCCGGAGCTTTGATCTTCATGCTGCTGTTGAGGATGAGGATGTCCAGGCAGCCGTAACACTCCAGGATCTCAGAGATCACATCGGGCATGCTGTCCATGTCTCCGAAATCCAGCAGCACCAGTTTAGAGGGAAACGTCTGAGGAACGGGGATTATAAGTACATTTACTCAAAGATAGTTTAATACTTCTACTTGTAATGTAGTATTTTAGTATTGAACCGCTCTCCGTTTCCTGTTTCAGAGCCGGTATTCTTACCACAGTTGGGTCTGAGGCGTTCGACAAATCATCGGCAAGTTCTTCAAGCATCTCCCAACTCTTCCCACAGAGGATCAGCCTCGCTCCTCCTCGGTGAAACACACCTGCACATTCTGCATTGAAAAAATAAAGTTCACTGTGAAATCAAATGGATGACCAGAATCTTAGCAGAGCAAAGTACTTTGCAGAGCAGTTTTTTTATTTGGTGAAGTTACTACGAGGAACTTTTTCTGTGTTGATTTCGTCGTCCCTGTGGACTGAAGCTGTAGTGTCTCTGAGCACCAGACGTTTACTGATGGAGATCATATAGAGGATCAGGACTAAACTGAGACTGGTTCAGAACCAGTTCCTCACAGTAACATCAAAGCATTGTTACCTTTTCCAAGCCCGGATAAAGCGTCGGTTACAACCACCACTTTGTTGCGTACTGACGTTTTGGACAGCAGACCCACGATGAAGCTGTAGAGGTAGAAGAATCCAGCTGTGAGCACGATCACACATGGAACCAGGAGAACGGTGGTGGTCCAAACTGAGTCCATCTCCTGCAGGATATCCTGGAAAATGTTTTATTTTCATATTCAATATGCAGAATTAACACAAAACAAAAGTATGAATATATCTTTGTAAGTACTGGCAGGAAATATTAAATGAATACTTTGATATTCTGAGACGCTTATTCACTTTCTGACGGAGATTTAAATACAAGATTTCAACCAGCAAACGGTTAGCTTAGCTTAGCATAGCTTATGCAAAACTCACTGTAAAAACGTTGTAACACTTTGGTTTCTGTACGAAATAAACAAACAAGATGCTACATATTAATTAGTGAGCTATGAGCCAGGCTAGCTGTTCCCCACTGTTTCCAGTCTTTGTGCTAAGCTACGCTAACTAGCTGACTGTAGCTTCATATTTATCATACATTACATTGGTGTCAATCTCCTCATCTAAATCTCAGGGAGAAAGTGAATAAGTGTTTAAACGTTAGCTGATACGTTTTGTTGTTTGTTCTTAAAGTATGTTTGATGCTTTAAACATACTTTTTAGATGAAAAATTATTTTTCTGAAGATGCAGATGAGATGGGATGAGATGTCCATTTCAGATCTAGTGAACATGAGAAAAGGAGCGTTTCGTACCCAAAAGCTCTCCGGCTCCGTAACATTGGAATCCATCTCACCTGCTTCAACCATTTTTTAATCTAACTACTTTTACAACTCTGAAATACAAACAGAGGAGACATCTTAACCATGTTCTTACATCGGTCATCCAAACAAAGAATAAATTATAAAAACCACATCAATGAGATTTGTGCCTATTGAACTGTATATGGATATTTAAATACAATATACAGACGGTCAGTGCTGCATGAGGAAAAATCCACCTTCACTAATCAGAAAACTGTAAATAATATTCATTTAATCTTACAAAACAATCACAAAAAGACGAGGAAACAGGAAACAACTACAAACAGATGCAAAACAAACACAAAGAGTCAGAAAACAACTAGACTAGAGGACTGTTGATCCCATGTAAGATGTGTTTTATGTCTGTGTCCTCTGGCTCATTGTCTCCTAATCTGTCCATGACCTCACAGTTATCTTTCACTTTAAGTGTAATCTGTTAGAAACCTCTTGAAAAGGCCACTTTCTGTTGTCAGATTATAAAGACAGACACTTACATGTTCTAGATTTGTCCAACAGGGAATTTGAAGATAGGTTTACCATGCCAGGCACCGGCTGTTTGTCTAAATATACACATGCCCTAGAAATAGATACTGTACCTCTCACAAAGACTCAATGCCACAGAGAACCAGCCAAATTATTCCTCAACAGAGTCAAGAGATACATGAACACAATCAAAAACTGAACAGCAAAAGAAATAAAGAAACAGACACTTTTTTTATTCCAAGCAGCAGCTGTTTAGAATAAAGGTTTGTTGAGCGTCTTGGCACTTTGCACGAGTGAGTTAAAGAGAGCCGGTCACGTCTAACTGACCTCTATCCAGCAAGAAATGAATTAGCAGCCAACACTTACTGCTTCTGAGGCCTCTGCAGGTGTTCTGGGGGTGTTATTCGCCTCTCGAGGAGCTGCTCACCTCAGCAGCTCATTCACAGAACTCCTCTGACGTGACGGTCTGCAGCGCTGCCAGAGCAATACTCTGGGATTTGAGCTCTTTTAATAGCAGCACAGCTGAGTCAGTTGTTTTCCACGTATGTTGTCGACATGTTTATGTTTAGAGTGACAGGGGAGAGGAAAGGGGGGGGGGGGGGGGGGGTGAGAGAGGCTTCTTTCAGGTGACATTTCTGATGTACTGTACAAAGATGAATTACACATGAACACATAGAGTCATAGAGAGCTCAACAGAATTAAAAGACAAAAAAGGAAATGTCATGCATTTTAAAACAATCTCTGTATTGAGCAGCCAGAGGGAGAGCTGTGGTGTTGAGGTCTTCATGATGTTAGAGACTAAAGTCAAGTTTATTTATTTAGCACGTTTAATACAGTAGACGTAGAGCCAGTGAGCTTCAAAATAAAAAGCAAAAATAGGCAGAAATCATATATAACAAAACATGTAAAACAAGAACATATAAGATAAGAAAGTATTACAATAAAAAATAAAAGGATTCAAAAAGTATAAAAATAAAATCATTACAAACGATTCTAAAGTTGGACCCCTTTAAATGACCAAATGTCCTTAAAAAGAAATTAAACGTGGTTGCAACTATCTTTTATTTATATGCGTGACGGGTTGAATATAAAGTATTTAGTCCGTTTTTAAATTTGTTGTATGCAGGTGGTGGAAGAAGTACTCGGATCCTAATGTTTGTTTTTAACAATATTCTATTACAAGCAAAAGTCCTGTACTCAATATAGTAAAAGTACTGAATTACCATAATAATAAAGTATCAAAAGGAAGAGTAAGCTTTTTGCATGATGGCGTTATATCGCAGGATTGTTATTAACATGTAGCTTTTTTATATTGTTGCTAATTTGAAGTTCGGTTCTGGGTAGTGTCATCTGCAGAAATATTATCTATTATTTTTTATATGTATATGTTTTTTATGTTTATTCTTAATCTGCAAAGAAACTTAAACGATCAGATAAATGTAGTGGAATAAAAAAAGTACACAAAGGGAAAACCTGTGTAAATGCACTTAGTTACATTTCACCATAAGTAGCCTAATATATATATATACCATATATATATATATATATATGGTATATATATATATATATATATATTGCCACATGTATGAACATTGTGTGTTTGTATACACATTCCTTATATCATAGACCTCTTTTTACTGATTCATTTTTTTATTTCACGGTTTAACTAATATGTATGG